>JBBBDQ010001032.1:222500-387500 GCA_037127315.1 Ascarosepion bandense | reverse complement strand
CACACACACACACACACACACACACACACACACGTGCGCACACACACATATATATATGTATAGTGCACAGAATGTGTCAATTTAACTGAGCATGTTCATGCCAAATTTGAAGTTTCATGAGGATACCATTACGATGACTGGGTAAACCAATAAATTATAATGAAATATTTAAGAGCAACATATTTTTGATCCACTAAGAATGTGCATTGTGGTGCAGTGGATGTGCATTGTGGTGCAGTGGATGTGCATTGTGGTGCAGTGGATATTGACTCAGAACAACAAATCGGGGTGCTGAGTTCAAATTCCAGTTGAATTCCTTGCATTCATTTACACACAAGTACCCTTGGGAAAGGTAATCATCCATCTCTTCCCTCCAGTTATAGGTTAAATAATAGGACAGATTGAGTTCTATAGCCTTGGTTGGCAAGAAGTCTCCCACAGGAAGCAATGGCAACCTACTGTGGGATAATCTTTTGCCCAGTCAGTCATATCTCTTTCAAGACATGATCGCCCAAAGCATGTATCACGTATAGCACAACTGACTGAAGTCGAAAGTCGTTGAGGTTGGCATTATGATGAAGTGTGTGATTTCATCACTTCTTTTCTTTATAACCATGGAACTCATATAACGGGGTGCAGTAGACATAGCAAACGAAGTGATTATTGAAGAATAAATGGGTCTTCCTCCTTCCAGACCATTCTTGTTCAATCTAAGGTTGATGCCAATGAAATGCTGCAGCGCTATCATAGCTATTCACCAGGCTGAGAATGAAGATTAAATCCAAGAAAAGTGAGAGCTTATCATTAGCCAGAGGCTTAGGGAGATTTACTTCTACATTGGGTGTGACATGATCAAGATATATGTATGAAATTCCACTGATGAATCAGCACTGAGTTAAAAATGTACATAAAAATGGCACTAGATCAAGAGAATACATCTTCCATCAACAGAACGCATCTCAATGGCAAAATTAACGCTGGATTGAATCCATAGATAAATCCACTGCTAAGAAGATTGATCCTCTGTGAAGGGCTAGGAAGTTTTTCCCACCTGAAACAATCCTGCACATATACAAATCTACCATTCGCCCATGCATTGAATATTGCTGCCATATCTGGTCGGGTGCTCCTGCTATCCACACAGGGGTCCTTGACAAAATCCAACGGGGAATCTGTAATGTGATCAATACCGACTTGGCAGCTCAGATACAGTCACTTTCTCACTGGCACAATGTGGCTTCCCTGTGTCTCTTCTACAAATACTTTCACGGCTTCTGCCCCGATGAACTTAGCTCACTGGTACCCCCCATACCCCACCTGTAGAATTCCCTTCCGTTTACTTGCTTTCCAGACAGCTACAATTTTCAAGAATTCAAATCTAAAGTCAATAGTCATCTCCTATCTCATTAACTTGCATCCTTCCTTTCTCTCTCTCTCTCTCTCTCTCTCTCTCTCTCTCTCGATCACTTTCTCTCTCTCTCTCATGCTTTGTTCTTCGTCCGCTCCACTCTCATCAGTATTCTCATCTTTCTCCTGCCCTCTTCCTGACACCCCCTATAACCTGTCACTCTTTCTCATAACTTACATCCTATGCAACCTCTGTCTCAACAGTAGCAGTAAAATGCCTTACTTGGAGTTTATAAAAAAATGTCATGGTTTGATGCCCTGACTTCTGTGGCCATTGCAAGTGTACAATATTACTCTGTCTCACATTTGGCAGATGCAATGATGAGGGATTTATCTGAAGAGTTCATCTGCAGGTTACAGCCAGATATCAAAACTGGAACCAAATAGTTGGCAGCAGAAGCCACCCTAGAAGCAAAATAGCCTGATTACAATGGAGCCAATGGAATTATAATTTCTCCTGCAGTTTACCTATGATCTCTTATCAAATGCTAGTGGTATGCATGTACACACATTATGTCAATGTGATAAAAGCATTTTACGTCTCATGTCATCTGCATGCCTGCAATCACTGCTGATGTACATGTGCCATTATAATAAAGTGCTGGAAATTGCCATGGATTGAATCAGTACACTGTGTCAAATAGCCAACAAACAGCTGTTAATGACCAGAAAATGAAGGAAGGTGAATAAATCCTCACATGATGTTACTGAGTAGAACTTGTGATTAAAGGGTGCTAGTTGATCTTAGAACATCTCTCAATTTCTGGTAGACATCCTTCAGACAGACACCCACCCTGACATTATAGCAGGGTTTGATTCAAAGAGGTGTGTCCTCCTCATAGAATTTACAGTTCCATAGGAGGAGAACAGGGAGGATATACATGAGCAAAAGAAAAAACACTATGAATCACTGCAATCCGACTGCAGAGAAAAGAGTCGTCATGTGCTACGCATTAAAGCTTAGTACCATGAAGTCCTTAGGCAGTCAATCATTTCCATCCTTTTGAA
The DNA here is from genome assembly GCA_037127315.1 of Ascarosepion bandense. Classification (NCBI taxonomy): domain Eukaryota; kingdom Metazoa; phylum Mollusca; class Cephalopoda; order Sepiida; family Sepiidae; genus Ascarosepion; species Ascarosepion bandense. The sequence continues at coordinate 385,085 of JBBBDQ010001032.1, read as the reverse complement.
GCGGGGGCATCACTGGCAGGATCCTGAAGCACGTTTCACGTCATCTCCACTCAAGAGCTCAACAGGCATCATGTTTGATCTGGTCAAGATCAAAATAAACAAAGTTAATAAAAACCACGTTCAGAAAACAATGCTACTTCCAATGTGAAACTCATCTGTTGACTTTCCACTCTATGTCATTTATAACCTCTATAACCAATGTAATATAACAGAGCTATAAAGTATATAATAATAGATATATGTGAAATGTGTGTATATATATATATATATTTAGTATATCGAGGCAGCAAGTAATTTTCTAGACATATGCTATTAAATATAAGAGACAATGAATGTCTATTATGTTTAATCATGAGCTATTCTAAACATCGTATTTTGACTTTAATTTCAGTTGAAAATAAAGACAAAAATTCTTCAAGATTTGGATAATTTTTTATTAAGTTGGTTCTAAGCTTTCAGCTCACATGAGTCATCTTCAGAGAGGTTATAAGGATGGTAACACAAAAACATCAACCATCAGCAACGATTTTATCTTGTGTTGACATAAAACTCCACTAAGCAATGGCAACAGTTACCAAAATTAGCAAACGCTGAAATTAAAGCCAAAATATGATGTTTAGAATGGCTCATGATTAAACATAATAGACATTCATTGTCTCTTATATTTAACAGTATATGTTTAGAAAATTATTTGCTGCCTCGATACACTACATATATAATTTTCCCATATGTATAAATGTGCATGTATATATATATTAATTCAGATACTTTAATCCAAGCGGAAAAAGCAGGAAGGTAAATTCCGAAAACCCGATCCTAATTAATATTAAAAATTTTAATTTTAATATTAAAAAATGATACAGGAAGAGAGTTCCATGTCATAAAATATTACAGAGCAAATATAAATTAAAAAAGGATTAATTCAGTGGTGTTGGATGATCATTTCGATATGAAAATCCCCACGGGGGATAACACATCACCTCATCAACAGAAAAAAGCTCCAGTTTCTGAAAGGATTTTTCTGTTGCTGAGGTGATGTGTTATCCCTCCCCCGTGGGGATTTTCATATCGAAATGATCATCCAACACCATTGAATTAATCCTTTTTTAATTTATATATATATATATATATATATATATATATAATTTTCTGATATATATAAATGTACATGTATATACATATAATTTTACTATATGTATAAATGTACATGTATATATATATATATATATATATATATATGCATATAAATAATTTTCCCATATGTATAAATGTACCATATATATATATATATATATATATATATATATAATTTTCACATATGTATGAATGTACATGCATATATATATACATATATATAATTTTCCCGTATATATATATATATATATATATATATATATATATATATAATTTTCCTATGTGTATAAATGTACAGGCATATGTAACTATTTTTCATTAGAAAAAGAAAAGCTTTTTTCTGTGACGAGAAAGAAGAAAATGTGACTGAATAATAAATAAAAGTTACTTATCTTTCTCATGAATGACTAAAAATCCAATAAGTTGATGGCTATGGATATGTCAGGAAATTAATTTCTCTCTGTTCTTTGCTCTGTTTTTTTTTTAGGTATATCTTTTCTATATCTTTTCTATATATTTCACACTGATGTAGTTGTAGACACATGACTCAACATGCAATTGTTTTTAGAAAAATAATCAATTTTAATTTCTAAGTGTGTTATTTGAAAGGTATTAAAATTTTAAACTAATTAATTATCATAAATTTTAAAATCAGATGATTTTGTCAAATGATGAGTTTAAAATGATGCATAAATATCATATTTTTATGTAAAAAATGGGCTGAGTAAATTCTAATTTAAGTTGGTTTATTTTAATAATGAGTATAATTTAAGAGTATAAAATTTTATTTACTTAGTGCAGCATATGCATGTACTCGTTATTCATTTTATCATAAAAGAAAAGTTTTCAGTTTTGGTTAATGAAAGTTTACAGGTTGATTGTTACATTTATTGACAATTTTTTACATATATCTCCAATTCAAAATGCTTTTTGCTTTTCTCTAAAGCTCTTATTCTCTTTTCAACTGAAGTGGATGACTTTACCAATTCTTTGTTTAAACTCTACCATGACATCAGAACAGCTTCTTTCAAGTTTGACACACTTGAATATGAGATATGTTAGACATCATTCTTCAATATGGGCTACATCATAAAGTCTATAGGATTAATGTTGGTGCTTGATGAAGGTCAAATTGACTTGTCAAAAAGTCTATGGAAAAGTCTTTTGTACCAGTTTGGCATCAAATTTGTCATGCATATAAAAGTTCTGTCTTAAGTGAAGACATTGCGAAAACACATCTCTCTTGAACGTTTGCTGGTAAACTATTCTATTCAACTTTGCTCTTTTTTCAAAAAGCATCAAAAGCCTCAAATCATGATACCAGTTGATTCCTTTTACTTGAAATGTGCTCTGATAAGTTTGGAAACATTTCCTGGGGAAGTAGCATAAATACTATCATTTTCGTGCCTGGCTACAGTCTCTACAGTAAAAAATTCCCATCTGACTTAATTAAGACTCTGTAACAATGTAAAATATGCAGATGACACAGTGCTGATAGCAGAAACAGAAAGGAGAATGCAGGATCTCCTGTAGAAGGTAGCAAGAGAAAGCAAGAAGAAAGGACTAAGCATAAACTTTAAGAAAACTGAATGTATGGTCATCGGCAAAAAGAAAACCTCCAAATGCTGACTAAATGTCTGAGAAACTAAAATAAAACAAGTAAGTAAATTTAAATACCTTGGAAGCGTGCTGACAGAGGATGGAAAGTGTGATGTTGAGATTCAAAAACACATTTGCATGGCGAAGGACATATTTCAAAAGTTAACCAGAGTACTGAAAACAGGAAAATCTCATTGGAAACAAAGAAGAGAGTGCTGGATTGCTATGTGATATCTGTTCTTCTGTATGACAGTGAATGTTGGACGATCTCTGCAAGGATGAAGGAGAAGCCTGAAGCAGCAGAAATGTGGATTTATAGAACGGTGCTGAGTATAGCATGGACTGAACCCGGGACTAATGACGAGGTGTTGGAGAGGATGGAAACGAGAAAACTCATACTTAATATAAGGAAGGGGCAGATAAGGTTTCTGGGACATGCAATGAGGAAAGAGGGCATGAAGAATTTAATACTCACAGCATGGATAGAGGGAAAGAGTGATAGAGGGAAGCAGCACGAGACATACTTCATAGGTCTGAGCAAGTGGCTGGCAGAGCAGGGTTTAAGAGAAATACCAAGAGGAAATATTTTGAGAGTGACAAGAGACAGAGCCAAGTGCGAGTCCATGATTGCCTATGTCCTGAAGGGACACGGTGCATGACGTAGAAGAAAAGATAAATCTAAAAGACATGACTGCATAGCTAATCAGTAATGAGAAGAGGTGGATTCATACCTAATCAGAATTTGATAAACAAATTAGAAATTATAATGTGGATATAAAGTGGGGGACCAGTTCTCTATTATAATCAATATATAAACTAATCCCCCACTAATTGACCAATATAGTTTCTATCCATTTATATTCTAGATTTATGGGCTTGAGCAAATAGATTGCAGAGCAGGGTTTGGGAGGAGTAACAAGGGAAAAATTACTGAGAGCAACAAGAGACAGAGCCAAGTGGAAGTCCATGATCGCCTACGTCCTGAAAGGACACGGCACATCAAGAAGAAGAAGCATGTTGAACCTTTTCCCATATTTTTTCTCTCTACCAGGCAATTTTTGGTTGTAAACACATGTTGTCACTGGTTCTTGTAAGATTTCATCCCAAATTTTCTTTCACAATGCTTATCAACCAAAATATCCAACTATCTTGCCATCTTCCTTGTGTTTCTTTATGGATTTCCTTCCACTCTTTTCTCGATGGCTTCAATGACTGTTTTAGTATGAACTGATTGGTTTCTTCCTGGAATTAGGCATGGTGAGACTTTTTTGATCTTCTTGAAATTTGTGCATGCATTAAAAAGAGTTTCTGCAAACATTCAGCTGTTTTATCACCTCACGATTTTTCATACCAATCAAATATAACAATTTTACTCTCTTTTGATTGTGTTGCCATATTTGATTAAACTGTATGCAATAAAGCAATAACAAGCCTTAAGCATAATTTGAAATGCCTGAATATATTTAAGTTTACGTATAAATAATGGGTAAATATCTATGTCACACATGGTATATAGATTTTCCTCATTATTCGTGACATACATGCAATTTATGCTATAACATTAAAGTTGGTTCTCTGTCACACATTGTATGCATGTGACTTTGAATGCATGTAGATAATGTATATGAGTACGTTTTTGCTATGGGTGTGTGACTTACATGTACTTGTGCCAATTAATGTTATGCAAACACATACATACTTACATAGACATGATTTGACAGGCCCCTCAAAGTGATGCAATGGTTAGCAAGCTTGTTTTGATAGAATCAATGCAATTGAGTAGTGAGTTCGATCCTCACTGGGTGCCCCATACTTTCAGCTTTGTGCCACATCTAAGCTGTGCTTTAAAAATTAACATATACACAATTTGACTTTGAAACAACACACACATTTATGCATACACATATGTATATATACACATATGCAAACATAGATAGATAGATGCACACACACAGTTTGAATGAAACTGGAATACACACATATATTGTGAGGACTAATTTTACTTCTGGTCTTACAAGAAACTCTGGTTAACAGGAAAAAATGTAAGCTGAAATATATGGTCTTTTGAAGATATTTTTATGATTCCTGTAAACTAGATATGAGGTGTGGTGCAGCTGATATCAGCTTGTAATGAGAAATTTGAGGTAGTAAAAGGTATGAATCTATCTCTTTTTCCTCCAGTTATAGGCTGAATAGAAGAACAGACTGGGTTCTATAGCCTTGGTTGGCAACCAGTCTACTGCAGAAAGTAATGGCAACATGCTGCAGGAAAATCTGCCCAATCAGTCATGTTTCTTTTAAGACATGATCACTCAAGCATGTATCACATATGGCACTTAAGTGACAGAACGTGGATGTATTTTATAATAAATGCACTATTTTAAATGGTCTGTATTTAACACAGCAAATTCTCTTTAAGGCAAATGTTATTAAAGACAAAAGACATTTGTGTTGAATAATTCCATTGTTAAACTTTTCCAAATTTTACGAAATTTTAAATTTAAATTTGAAATTTGATTATCTTGCTCTCTGTGAAGCAACAAATACCAAACCTCATTTATGTGCCATGTTCATTTACGACGAAGTTGATTAAAGCTATACAATCTCTACCCTTTGTAGGTTTGTCTTTTTGCCATTGTTCTCGGTCCTTGTACTGCCATCCATTTACACAAGCTCATTAGTTAATTTTCTCACTTCTTTCTTCTCTTTCTCTTGCTTTCAATAACTTGTGAGTGTTATATTCTCCAGGATCTCTTTCCTCGTTATGTGTCCACTAATTTCAACTGTCTTTTTTTAGTATTCAGTAAAATCTCATCTCATGCCTCCTGCCCCTTTATTCCAAAATGAAAACACATGAAAGAAGAGACCACAAGTGGGAATGTTGTCCTGGGTGCTTACTGGATGCTCTAGATATGCTCTATGGCCACACCCTATAATCACGATATGTACCTAAGTCATATGACTATTTTACATGCCTTAAGATTTCGGCATAGAGAAAATTACAGAAATAATAAATGAAATCTACAACAGTGGTGTATTAGCAGACAATATAAACAAATCAATTTTCATAGCTCTGCCTAAGAAGCCAGATACAAATGAATGTGAACTCCACCGAACAATCAGTTTGATGAGCCACATTACAAAACTAATGATCCAAATCCTGATGAATAGAGTGAAAAGCAGAAGCAGGCCTGAGATAGGACAAGAACAGTGTGGTTTTGTCAAGGACACTGGAACAAGGAATGCAATATTTATGCTTAGGATGCTATCAGAAAGGGTAATACAAATGAAAAAGGGCATTTACATATGTTTTATAGACTGTCAAGGCGTCCGAAAAAGTACAGCACAAAGAATTGATAGAAACTCTCAGCGACCTTTGACATATTTGGGAAAGACATTAAAGTAACCAAGGACCTCTACCGGCAGCATACCACCTGCATAGAGACAGGAAACAAATTCAGCAGATATACAAAGATAAAAAGGGGCATAAGACAAGGATGTGTCTTTTCACAAGATCTACTCATCTTGTACAGCAAAACTATTCTGAGGACCCTAGAAGAAATACCAGAACTTGTCATTGGCGGTCACAATATGAACAACATAAGATATGTAGATGATACAGTGCTGATAGCCGACACGGAAAGAAAACTACAAGGACCTCTTAAAAAAGATAAATGAAAAAAGTCAAAAGAAAGGACTACAAATATACTACAAGAAAACCGAATATATTGTCATTAGCAAACCGAGGAGCCCAAATTGCCAATTACAAAAATCAAGCAAGTAGAAAAATTTAATTACTTAGAAAGTGTTCTAACAGAAGACGGAAAGTTTGACACAGAGATCTGAAGGCAAATTAGCATGGTGAAGGACGCATTCCAGAAGCTGAACAGAGTATTAAAAGGCAAGAAAATTTTACTAGAAACAAGGAAAAGAGTACTGGATAGCTACATGATGTCTGTTCTTCAATATGGCAGTGAATACTGGACAATCTCATCAAAGATGAAGGAAACACTTGAAGCAACTGAAATGTGGTTCTACAGAAGGATGCTGTGGATATCATGGATCGAGCATGTGAGCAATGATGAGGTTTTAGAAAGAATGGAAATGAAAAGGAAATTAATACTGAGCATCAGGAAAAGACAGCTAAAGTTCCTGGGACATGTAATGAGGAAGGAGGGCTTGGAGATTCTGATACTTACCGGTCAGATAGAGGGAAAACGAGACAAGGGTAAGCATTAGATAACATATTTGACAGGACTGAGCAGGTGGATGGCAGAGTGGGTTTTGGGTGGGGTAACAGGAGAAAGTATGCTAAGAGCCACCAGGTATAGGGAGGCATGGAAGGACCTGACCACCTATGTCCTGAAGGGACATGACACACAGAAGAAGAAGAATTCAATCGCAAGCATCACTGGCATGTACCTTGAACATACAATCAATAATATTTATTTTTGTGAAGCTATGTTGCTTAATATAATACTCCACTCACACTGTCTGAAATATTTTAAACAACATGGTAATATCAAGAGAACTGAATTATTTTTAGCAACTCCTCCATGATGTGAACAATCCTGTTAGACTTGCAACTTATTCTTCACAGAAAGGAAAAAAATAACTGAAAAAAATCCTCTTGAAAAGTATTTTTGAGTTTGAATTTCTACTTTGTGTAGATTCACAAAGAGTATTCCCCCACCCAAAGCCAGATATTTTTGAAAAATTTCTTTGGTACATTTTAGCACAAATATTTATCCCTTCCTCTCTTCGAATTCTAAAATAACCTTTCCATTGAAGAAAATCAACTTTTTCCTTAACAAAATTTGCCAATATCAGATAGATGGCTGCAGTTGCTGAACTGTATAAAATAAATAATGTTTTTATTTGTTAATATATACTGCGTAACATTTATTGCATTCTGAATCTAGGACAAGAGTGCAGTCTAAAAAGTAATACTTAGTATCTATTCATGGTTTATAGAGTGACGTTACTGAGTTCAAAATATGCAAACTATGTCTGCATAACTGTGTTCAACTAAAACAGAAATTGCCTGGTAATGAATTTAAATTATGGCTTGCATGGAATTTTTTTTACAATATTATTACATTATAGAACATTATTAATTTTTAAGAAAATATTATAAGAATACAAAAGCATGCAAAAATAAATACACAAATTAAATATATATGCATATATGTAGTGACTGATGCATGGAGATATGTACAGGTATAGGGAAGTGAATGAATGTGTTTGCATATATATGTGTGTTTACATCTAGGTGTGTATGTGTATATATTACCTCTTTTTGTATTGGGTGACACTGAAGGATTACATCTACCAAGATATGATACAGATAAGTAAATATTATATCTATCTATCTATCTATCTATCTATCTATCTAGCACTTGTGTTAATAAAACAGTACTCAATATAATACAAAACAGTTATTAGTAAATATTAATAAATATACATATTATCACTTATTTATAGCACAACACAATTTCAGGTGCTGAGTATATCCTAATCATTCTGATCGGTGAACACTTGAAAAAAAATCTCTTAATTGTGCTATTAGTGAGGGATAATATATACATTTATTAGTATATATATATAAATATATATATATATATATATACTAATAAATGACTATAGTATATATATATATATATATATATATATATATATATATAATAGTCATCCGCAGACAGATCTGTTTTGCTGTATCACAGCTCATCAGTAAGGTTAGACATTCGATTACTTTTTACCCAGGATTACAAATGTTTCAAATCCAAAATTGGTTCTCTTCAGGCAAATAAATTTTTGACTTTACTTATCAAGATCCGTTTTTCTTTCCAATGGCTGAAAACACTGTGTATATATAGGTAAGTGGTTGGTGAACAGGTCAGAAGGTTAATATGTGTGCATGTTCATTTGCTTCGTATTTTCACACTGGCTTGTTAAAGTTTTCTAAATTTTGAGAATTGCCCACATTTCATTGACCAGAAATATTTTCACACTGATTTGCAAAATTTGCTTTTGTCTTTTTTCTTCAAAATTGTTTTCAGTGATTTTAATCCAATTCTGTGTATGTGCAATTCTACTTTTTAGTGATAAGAAGTATTACATGGGTTATGAAGTTTCATTTGTTGTTTGCCTCAGACAAGGTAAAAATTCAATCAGAAATTATTCAAATTCAAATTTTCAGACAATTTCTGATGTACTTTGAAAAGTTGAACTGGTAAACAATTATTGAAAAAATAAAGCACAATCAAAAGAACTGAACATACAAAGCCAACAATATATTAAAAAGCAAAATGTTCACCACTTACTTGCTACCTAGGTTTCAATCATATCAGTCTCATCAGGCAGTCAGGGAAAACTGCATCTTTTGATGCTTCTTCTTTATACACACAACCACTTGAACTCTAACAGAAGGGGTTGGGCCTAGTAATAGTAAGGGTAATCACACATGAAGGAGAGACATACATGTCAACACACACTATATATATATATATATATATATATATATATAAAACACAACTAATAAAGTGGTATAATATTTAGATGTAGAACTTAATTTACAAACTGGAAATGTCTTGCCATAAATGAAAACAAACACTAAGTTATCATACATAAATACAAAGTCCAATCATCCAAATAATATAATTAAACACATTTACAAAGGCATAGAACACAGACTATCTAATAATTCGTCAGACAAATCAATATTTAATGAAAAGATAAAGATATATGAGGATTCACTAAAAATTCTGGCCATAAAACCATTTTACAATATAATTCTTAACCAAACAGACAAATCAAAAACAACAATAGAATATGAAACATTATCTGGTTCAACCCACCATTTAATTTAAAAGTAAAAACCAAAATAGGACAAATATTTTTAAACTAGTAGATAAACACTTTCCAAAAGAATTAGAATTAAACAAAATTTTCAACAGAAATACAATCAAACTAAGTTATCGTTGCACTAATATTTAGATAGTTTCATAAAAATCAAAACGTCAGAAACTTAAATAGCATCGTACAAAACAAAACCATCAACAAAGAATGCAACTGCAGTGACAAAAATAAATATCCACTTCAAGGTCTCTGCAACACAAAAGAAATAATTTATAAGGCAGAGGTACATGACCCAGATGGCCAAAACAAAATATATTTGGGCCAAACCAAAGACACCTTTAAGACCAGGTGGTTCCATCACAGATCTACATTTAAAATAGAAAAATTAAAAAACAATAAGAAATTGGCTAACCACGTCTGGAAATTGAAATCAAAATATGAAAAAGATCCAGACATAATGTGGAGCATTGTAAAAACAGCCAAGTCTTACAATGGTGAACAAATATGTAGACTGTGTCAAGAAGAAAAATTAGAATTATGACATACCCAAATAAAGACAAACTGTTAAATGAAAGAACAGAAATTATGACTAAATGCACCCACACTAAGAAATAACCTCTTAGGTTCATACAACCATGGATGAAAAGTCATAATTCATTTGAATTTAAACAATGTGCGTTCATAAATTCTCTGCCATGGGAATGTTGAAATAAAACCCCGTTACAAGAGCGTTCTTAAAAAAAAAAACAGTAAAATGAAAAATCAGTTATTAAAAATCGCCTGAAGACACCACTCATGGTAGAAACCTGGGTAGCAAAATAACTTGTTTAAAAATGGAAAATATATATGTATACATAATGTTAAATTGTAAGGATGTTTACTGCTAAAATTGCTGTTTTTTCAGTAATTTACTAGTGGAATGTCATTTTTGACAAGCAGGTTTTTGGCATAAAGTGCTCAATATCAAGATAAAGACAGAGCATTAATGATCTTGAAAAGGACTTCCAATCTGTGGTAGACCAGGGTAAGAAATGGCTCATAACTTTTAATGCTTCCAAAACGAAGTTACTAAAATTTAACCACCATAGAAAACCGCTTCTACCTATGTTCAGAATGAATCAGGCTAGTCTCCCTGAAAGAAAAACACTGCATTTCCTAGGCCTAAATCTATCAGCCAATCTCAAGTGAAATGACTACATTGAATCCATAGCTAAATCTGCTGCTCAGAACGTTGGTTCCCTTTGTAGGGCTAAGAAGTTTTTCTTGTCTAAATCTATCTTACACATATATAAATCTACCATCTGCCCGTGCATTGAATACTACTGTTACATCTGGTCAGGTCCCCTTACTATTTATGTCAGGCTTCTTGACAAAATCTCCGTAATCTAATTGATCCCAGCCTGCTAGCTCAACAGCAACATAATGTGGCTTCCCTCTGTCGTTTCTATAAATACTTTCATGGTTTCTGCTCTGATGAACTTAGCTACCTGGTGCCCCCACTATATGAATTTACTCGTGCTACTAAACTAGTGGCTAGGTCCCATCCTTTTGCAGTGAAACCAACCAAATGTAACCACAACTTCTACACTAACAGCTTCTTTACTTGCACTACCCACCTGTCGAATTCCCTTCCATATACTTGCTCCCAAGAATTTAAATGCAAAGTCAATTGCCGTCTCTTATCTCCTTGACTCACATCCATTCCCTGACAACCTTTGTATCATGTTCTTTCCACTCCACTCTCATGCAACCCTCTTCACATCTGTATTCTCATCCTTTTCTTACTCATTATCTGACTCCTTTGTATGTTGTTCCTCTTTCTCATCACTCACCTCTTCTGTAACCCCCTGTACACCAGTGGCAGTTCTACCTTGCTTGGGGTGAAATGATTAGAAAAAAAAATAAGAAGTTTTTCAGCTGATCAGCATTATATCCGTCATGCCAACTTTGAAGTTTTGTGAAGAATTTTCCTTAAGTCATGTCACTTATTAGACCAAAGTGCCACAAAAAAAATATTTATTGACCCATAATTTACAAGAAAATTTTGATTGAAAACACAAAAATTCTATAAAAATTCTATTGCCAAAAGCTTCTTACTATCAGAGAGGCACGAAATAGCAAACATTTCTCTACTACCATCAACCTTACATTATTTAAGAGCAGAAATGAATTCTTGAAATTTTTTAAAATAGAAAGATTCTCATTTGATTTCTAGTCACACACAGTTTGTGAGAGCTTGAAATGAACATTTCCTTTGTCAAAAACAAAACAAAATAAATTACTGAGGAACAGTTATAACATGAGACAAAACTAACATCAGTAGAGACATAAGCACTCTTGAAAATGGCTAGAGAAGTGGGCAAAAGCACTTAGGGTGATGAAAATTATGGACAATTTTTATATTCCTGAACTCCTACAAAATGGAAAAATTTTAAGATGCTAGAAAAACTTAATAAAAATTAATCAAATCTTCCTTGTTGGTTGCATTCAAGGAAAAAATATATATATATATATATATATATATATATATATATGCACATTTGTAAAGACTTAATGGATTTTATTTTTTAAACAAACATCTTTATTTACTTCAAACATTATTTTTGGTGGATACCCGTGTGCAAAAGTATTAGGACAAGAACTATTTTATCTTTTATGAAGCATCAAAATAAAGTTTAAAATCACCCCTGTCCTAACACTTTTGCACACTACCAGTAGTGTGCAAAAGTATTAGGACAGGGGGTGATTTTCCTAAAAAACTCACTGAAATTCAAATACAGGGTGAAAAGCCAAGTAAATTGCTAATAAATATTGATTATTTAAAACTAGGTGTAAAAGAAATGTATTAACATGAAGTTATATTTAATTTTTCCTATTTTCTATTAAACAAGTTATTTTGAAACTACTCATTATTCTATTATTCTTGGATATGACTGACTTTTTTCTTATTCCCCCCACCCTCTCAAATTGGTAAATCTAATGTTACTTTGCAAGACACACTTTGGGAACAAATATAAGCTGCTTGGCAGGAGATACCATTAGATACATTGAAGAAGCTTGTGATGTCAATGCCTGACAGAATGAAGGCTGTGATTAAAGCAAAAGGCTATTGTACTAAATATTACATTTATTTTGTAACAAGTATTTTTTCTTGTTAAAGCATTTGTTGAGTAAATCAAATAAAATTACTTTAATTAAATTGTTTATTTTCTGTCAATATGCCTCATAAAAGATAAGATAGTTCTTGTCCTAATACTTTTGTGCAGTACTGTATATCCAAATGCAGAAGAATGAAGAATAAAATTTCAATGTCCAAAGCATTAATTTAAAATAGTGCTTCATATAAAAATAGAGCAATGAATATTTATTATTATCTTGTTAGAACATGTGAAAAATAGTTTTTTACAGGTTCTAATGTAATAATTATATATATATATATATATATATATATATATATTGAAGAAAAAAGTGCGAGAAGCTGTGAACATTTTGTTTAAAGTGTAAATTTATTGTTATTATTATTATTAATATTACTTGCTTTTTTGTAGAGTAAATTAAGTGTCCATAATGGTAGTTGTGTCACTACACATGTTTGAGTCCAAAGTTGACTATCTTCAGGAGAATAAACTTGTGACTTTACAAACAGGGATCTGTTTGTCTTTCTGACAGCCTAAAATACCATGTATATATATAGGGAGACAAGTGGTTGGTAAGCAGGTCAGAAAGTTCATATGCCTGTGTGTTTGTTGGTTTTTTCACATTAGCTTGTTAAATTTATTTTGGGGATCATTAACCTTTAGCTGACCATAAAAAATTTTTTACACTGACTTTTGAAATTTGATTTTGTCTTTATACTTGAAAGTTTTTTTTCATCAATTTTGATTCAATTCTATGGGTCATCTGGTTTATTTTGTTGTTTTCAAAATACTATTTTTTGCAATGGTTCACAATTTTTTTTTAGCGCATTTGCATTTAGTGTGTGTCTTAGGTTTTCATATTGTTTTGTTGAGGGAAGGTTTGTGTAGCTGCCACCAGGCACCATTGGGAAAGATTCAGTTCCTAGTTGCTACCAAACCCTAATGTCGGAATCAGCAGGTTCATTTCCTTGCCAAAGCCAGCCCTATATTTTATGACCGGTGGCCTTGTCACCCCCTTAGGACAATGTTGCCAGAAAAAATAGTTCCTTATATTTTATGACAACGTAAAACAATTATGAGATCTAAATGGAAAGTATGAAACAGAAATTAGTAAAGTTAAAATAAGTAAATAAAAATATAACAAGTAAGCGGTTTTTAGGGCAACCTTTTCTAGAATCTAGGATTTTGGCCTCCGCAAAAGAAATACAAACCCTCTTCAAAGTCTTTTAGATTGAGACCTTTTAAGAGCAAATCCTATATCAATTTTTATAGTTAATAGAACTTAATTCTTCTAAAGTTTTATTGCTTTTAAACCCTTTCTTAATTTATGAAAATGTATTGCTTTGGCGACAAAAACAATTCCTGTTGATTTAAACACTTGTTATAAGTTCCCTTGTTTTGTTATAAATATTTATGTAAATTTCATTGTTTATTTCCTTATTTTTTTGGATTTTGTAATTATCTATGCTTGTGTACATTCTTCCTCCACGTGCTCATGTTGATTTGGTTGTTTTAATTGCAGTTTTCACAGCTGCACAAGTAGTGTAAAGGAAATAAAACATTTTACAATATATACCCACAGTTGTCAGTTCTCTCATGCAAGTTTCCCATGGCAATGGTATATACAGCTTGTATTTTGTAAAAATATTTCTTCCTGCATCATGAATGTGTCATAATTTGCATTTTGGTAGATGGGCATTACTCTGAATTTACCTCTACTGCATTCGTGTAAGTATTGGGAAACGTATAATTTCCTGTTATTGGCTAGTTTAATGTTACTTTTGTGGAGGTCTAGTCTCTTGTGTTGCTCTACATATATTTTTGCACATTTTTTACATTTTAGAGCATAAATTACGTTTTTAGAATTGCAGCTCAGATTTGTTTTTATTTCAAATCTAGATGTGTTTTTGAACTTGAAGTGTTTTCCTCCTATTATTACATTGTATACTCCACATCTTTTTTGTTGCATTTTGTGACCCCCCCCCCCGTGTTGTGTGCTGCTTGAATTTTGATGAGGTAAGTATGTTTTTTAAATTTTTCGTTTGGCGTTTGAAAAAAAAAAATATATATATACACCCAAATATATATATATACACACATGCACACACACACGCACACACATACATATTTATATATATATATATATATAAAGATCAGTTAATTGGCAATATGCGATACACGCTTGGGCCATCATGTCTCTTTTGCGTCATAACTAATTTGAAGATTTTCTTGTAGTCAATTGCCATTTCTTTATGCAGTTGACTGGTACGCAATCAAGACTATAAACTCAATCTGTCTTGCTATTTAACCTATAGTTAGAGGACAAAGAGATGAATTAATATCTTTCCTAAGTGTATTCATGTGTAAATGAATGAAATGAATTTGACTAGAATTCAAATTCATCTTTCCAGTTTCTCTTTCCAAACTGAAATCCATTCTACCAGAATGTGTACAAATCTAAAAGACACTAGCTTTTCTGCATTCCCTTTCAAATATTTATAGAATTCACCAGTTTTTAACTTTTTATTTCTTGATTTTTGAGTTCAACACCTACTGTATCATTGTCATAAACTTTACTTCCACTGCACTTTTTCACACATTCCAACTCATAACGACAAATCGAGGAGCTGAGTTCAAATTCTAGTTGAATTCCTTGCATTCACTTATGCACAAATACCCTTGGGAAAGGTATTAATTCATCTCCTCTCTCCAGTTACGGGTTAAATAATAGGACAGATTGGTCTCTATAGCCTTGGCTGGTAACTAATCTACCGCAGAAAGCAATGGCAAACTAACTGGCACTTAACTGACTGACTGAATATAATAGAAATATAAGGCTTCTACTGGGTATAAAGTGAGGGATCTGTTTTTTATTGTTATGAAGTAATAAACTGATCCCCTACTAATTACTACTTCATAATATAATACATCTCTTCTCCCTCTAGCTATGAGTCAAATAATAGGACAGATTAGGTTTCTATAGCAGAAAGCAATGGCAACTTACCGCGGGATGATCTTCTGCCCAGTTAGTCATGTCTTTTTCAAGACATGATCACCCAAGCGTGTATCACGTATGGCACTTAACTGACTGACTGAAACAAAAGAAGCAAACAACATCAAACAAACATTTAATATTTAACCATGGATTTGTGTGTGAGAAAAATACAGTAAAATTATCACTTTTTTAACAAACACTTTTGCTCACAATGTGCGCACATAAGTATTAAATATTTAATTCAGTAAACTTCAAAAGAAAGTGCTATAAGTCCTGGCAGGATTCACCATTGGTAACTGAAATTTAAACAATACAGATGATACAGTGCTGATAGCAAACACGGAAAGTAAACTATATGACCTCCTACAGAAAGTAGTTACAGAAAGTGGAAAGAAAGAAGAATATATATAAGCTACAAGAAAACTGAATGAATCGTAATCATAAAAAGAGTAACCGCAAATGCCAACTACAGGGTCAGAGTACTAAAATCAAGCAGATATTTGAATTTAATTAACTGGGAAGTTGTCCTAACAGAGAACGGAAATCGCAAAATTGAGATCCAAAGGTGTATTAGCATGGCCAAGTATGCATTCTAGAATAGAGTATTGAGAGACTGGAAGATTTTGCTGGAAACAAAGAAGAGAATACTGGAGTGTTACATCATATCTGTTTTTCAATATGGCAGTGAATGCTAGACAATCTAATCAAAGATGAAGGAAAGACTTGAATCAACTGAAATGTGGTTCTCCAGAAAGATGCTGAGGATACTGGAGACAGAACATGTGAGTAATGATGAGGTTTTAAAGAGAATGCAAATGAAAAGGAAACTGATATTTAGGAAAAGATAGCTAAAGTTTCTGGGACATGTTTATGGGTCAAATAGAGGGAAGAAGAGACAAGGGAAACTGGATAGACTTGAGCAGATAGATAGTGGACTGGGGGCTGAGCTAGATAACAAAAGAAGGAGTGCTAAGGGCTTCTAGGTATAGGAAGACATAGAGGGCCATGATTGCTTATGTCCTGAAATGACATTGCACATAGAAGAATATTTTTCAGGAGATTGTGATATAAACTTCTTCTTCTTCTTCTTCTTCTTCTTCTTCTATGTGCCCTGTCCCTTCAGGACGTAGGCGATCATGGTTCCCCACGTCTCCCTATCCCTTGTGACTCTTAGTATGTTTGCTCCTGTTGCTCCTGACAACCCCCGTTCCATCATCCACCTGATCAGACCCTGCAAATATGTTATCCACTGCCTTCCTCTGTCTCTCCTTCCTTCTATCTGACCAGTCAGTATCAGGTTCTCCAGGCTCTCTTTCCTCATTGCATGTCCCAGGAACTTCAGTTGTCTCTTCCTGCTGCTCAGCATCAATTTCCTTTTTGTTGCTATTCTTTCCAGCACCTCATCGTTGCTTGCATGCTCAGTTCCACGATATCCGTAGCATCCTTCTGTAGAACCACATTTTGGCCGCTTCCAGTTTTGTCCTCATTTTCGATGATATTGTCCAGCATTCACTGCCGTATTGAAGAACTGACATCACGTAGCAGTCTAGCACTCTTTTCTTCGTTAAGTGTCATCATTAGCCAAGAATTTTATTGCTAAAAACATTAAATTAATTGATAAACAATTTTGTTAAGGATTCATTTTTTTGTCAAATATACAAAGTGAATGCTACCAAGTTGACTTTGAGTTTAAGAAAAATACTTTTTTCTATCTTTAAAAGCCATGTCCCTTCAGAGCGTAGAGGGACATGGCTCTTCACAAATTTCTTTTCTTTATTTTCTAAGAATTTCCATGATCTCTTGGGGAAGATAGTTTAGTGGTTTCTTGTTGTCTTCTTCATGGTTATGCATTCAAGCTACTGTTTGTCCTAGACTGGCTTCCAACCATAGCTAGAAAGCCAAATTTATCCTGGTACATAATCCATAGCTAAAAGGGGGAGAAGATATGAATTCAAACCTTTCTTAATGTAATTAGTATGAAAGTGAATGCAGTAGATTAGACTGAAATTTGAACTCAGTAGACTGATGCCAATTCCTGTATTGATAACCATTATGCCACCCATACATTCCAACAGTTACCACATTATAAAACCAATTGGTAAGATAAATAGTACCAATTATTTAATGAAAATTCTTTTTGGAATTTTTAATAAAAGGTTTTCTTGAAATTTGTCATTGGACACGTGCAAGAACTGAGCAAAGTTTTTGCTTCTTGAATAAGATAAGAAGTGATTAGATTTGATTAAAGAACCTTAAGTTGCCAAAATGGAGAAGAAAACTGAGTGAGAAATAAGAAAAGGCAGCTGGTTAAGGAATAAACTTTGTGAAGTTGTCTTGAGATTTACTGTTGATAATTAACTGTTTCATGGGGGACTTGATCTGATTAACCACAACCACCGGCTTCTTATCAATATATTTGATCTCTGAACATAAAACAATCATCAAAATCTGAAAGACCTTATTTTTCTTTTGTAGCCAAAAAAGATCTCTACTTCTAGTGCGGATGTTACCCAACAGTCAGTATATATTTACAGCTGTACGCAAAAGAGAAAAATATATTTCATTTTTGCAATTTGTTTTTGAGGAATATGGAATTACTGATATTCAACTCCATATCCTCTTGGCATCAGTTTAAATTGATGCTTTCTTTTTCCATATATTATAATCATTTGTCTTGTATTTTCTTGATTTCATTGAATATTTGGAGATATTTCAACATATTTAAGTGAAGATTTCCTTTTCCAAAATGATAGAGTATAATTAGAGTTTAGAAATGTAAAAGAAGGCTTTAATTTAAACTGATGTGGGGGAGAGGAAAGAGATGCATAAGAATATCTTTGTACCTAAGCAAGGGAAGAGATTGGATCGATTCAAGAACTTATCTCATAGAATAAATGCTTTTAAAAAGTTTCTTTTGAATTCAAGAGCTTTATATTGAAAACAATATTGGAAATTATATTTATATATATATAGAGAGATTCATGTAAAATCTTCTGTACAATAAAGACAGAAGCTGAAGAAGGTTCACCTGAAATAGGCCTATACTTCCGCTTAACCATGGAATAACGTGCCTGTTATAATTTTTTACACATATATATATATATATATATATATATATATATATATATATATATATATTCATCCGCAGACAGATCTGTTTTGCTGTATCACAGCTCATCAGTATGGTTAGACTCTGATTGCTTTTTAACCCAGGATTGAAACCCAACCAAATTGGCATCAGTCAGCGATTCTACCTCTGGGCTATGAGCGTTCAGTAGAAGAAGGCTGCCTTTTTAGCATGTATATTATCATTATACGCGCCCAATAGCCAGAGTGCTCTAATTCATTTTACTGAATGAGCGATGTGTACATGCCAGAGTAGCTACTGTTTTTCAAAGTTTACCATTCTTCTAGAGTGCTCAATCAGGGTGTGAGAGCGTAAATAGTCATCCACAGACAGATTTGTTTCACTGTATCACATCTTATCAGTACAGTTAGACTATATATATATATATATATATATATATATATATATATATGGGGTGGGATTGTGGATGTGTAAAAATTCAGATATAAATATGTATAGAAATGCAAAATAAATAAAATAAAAGACAAGAGGAAAACCTTTTATGCCAATGTGTTTTTTATCTAATATTCTTGCTATTTCACTCACAATGCTAAGAGTAAAAACATACCAAATCTGTAGCAACAAAAACGAAAATAATAATAATAATAAGAAGAAATTAGACAAAAAATTACCTATCAACTTCTTAACATTAACGTCTATTCAAAAAAATATATCCAATATTAAATTAATTACAACTACATACAAAATAGGATAGGATCAGTATGAAAAGCATTCATAATAGTCACAATTCTGGGGCAAGTATATAAAAAAATAAACTGTACAATCTTTTCCTTACAATATATTAGTCAAATGTAAAGAAGAAATCACGTTTATGATCACAAGATCTCCTAAAGAACAATTTATATTATGCATTATTTATATACAGAAATAATTTGACAACAATTTTTAACTAAAAAATGTTCTACTTATTAAATGAAAAAAATAACTTACATCCAAAAGCAGTCATAATAGTAACAATTCTGGGGCAAGAATAGAAAAAAAAACTGCAAAATCTTTTACTTACAATATATTAGTCAAACGTAAAGAAGAAATCACATTTATGATCACAAGATCTCCTAAAGAACAATTTATATTATGCATTAATATCCACATGTACAAAAGTTCAATAATAGCAGCATTTTAATTAAAAAGAAAAATCCAACACTTAATTAATATCAACTACAAACACACCAACAACAACAACAACATTCTTAATGTGTTTCAAATGTATAACATACACATTACTCTACACACATACATAAACATTACGCATATTCAGTTAAATATAACAAAAATATCCATCCTCGATAATGGCTAGAATTATAGCCAAAAGCGCTCAGAAAAACAAAACATTTGGACAATTTTTATATAATTTATGTTCTAAAAAGAAACAATTATAAAATCACATGAAAAATTATATAAAAAACTGAAACATAATACCTTGTCTGTGATTTTTAATGTAATCTACATAAAAGAGAGATTCCTGCCCAAAAACACAGTCTTTAAAAAACATGAATATAGAAGATCTGTCAAGAAAGGTGATATGTTGCAAGAATCTGGATGCAAATTTACTGTGGATGATGTATTGTTTCATGCACTTTCTATACATTTTTGTCTCAGTAAATTTGCTCTTTCTTTTAATTAAAGTAGCATTTTTTAATTTGAAATTCAAAATTTTATTTTTCTCTCATGATAAATTATAAGAATACATATTTTGCTTTTAAACATATAATCAAATTATTCTAAAATAAATAGAATGTATAAATGTATAATACATTAATCTTTAATTATTGAAGCATTATCAGTTATTAGAAAAATTCTTTGTGGTGTAATGAATATGCATACACCTTGGTTCCCCCTCACAGTAATATTATTGGCTGGTGTCAGCCATAAATACAGACAAAGGCAAGGATGCAGAGAGGTCTACTGGTCTGCGAATTTTGACTACGCCTACATTTCAGGATATTAAATACACTGAGTACTGTCCATTATGACTATGTACTAGATTGTCCTACCTGGTTACATTTGCCTAAACCGCTTAACTACCTCGAATGATATTTATATCCCTTTCCAGGACATATCACTTTGATAAGAATTTATTGAAGAAAAAATAGTGTGTGTTTGAAAAATTAAAATTAAAATTTTTATGCAAAGAAGGTTTTATTTTTATTAATAAAATATATGAATAAAACATAGTTGAAAAATTAAAATAAAAATATTTTATTTCTTAGAAAATTTCAAAGCTTTCTTCTGTAATTTGACAAAAGTGAATCACTAGCATCTTGAATGAAAAATATTGCCAAATATTTGCATAAAAGATAATGACAGACACTGTTTGTATTCAGAAGTTGGTTCGAGGCAAAATTTTGCAAAAAGTAGGTACAAAACAAATTCAAAATCTGATAATCTTAAAAACTCTGTTTAGATTTTGCAAAACTGAATGTGATTGGTTAATAAATCCTTAATGTACTTACAAAACAACTTCCATTGAAATTAATATGCAACATTTTGCAATCCATTTTTTCCTAAAGTTTGAACTTCAGAATGTGAGTATATCAGCCAGACATGATGCTTCAGAGCAACAAGTGAGAAACCATTTTAAGTAATTAAATAATTAGTTGTTAACATGGTTGCTGATGTTCATTTTTTTAATAGTGCCTGCTCACAAAAAGCTATAGAGATAACCATAGATTTTCATTTTCTTATCTTCTAATGCAATATTGTTAACAATAACAAATTAAATATTCAGAAGTTCAGTTTTAACAAAATCTATTTCCAGAAGATATTTCTATAAAGCAAAGGCATGAATGTGTTGTGGATTTGAATCAATCTAGAGTAAAGAAAAAAGTGAGAAAAATTTTTAAATGTAAAAATATTGTTATTTTTCTGTTTTTTACAACTGAATTTTTCATGGTGTATATGAGTGTTCTGACAGTTCTTGTTTGCAGTTGTTTGTTAAGATGAAAAGTAATGTGATATCTTCACGGGTATATATGCAAAAGAAAAGATGCAAGGGTGAAAGTGAGGAGAAAAGTGTAGGTGTCTTTTAGCTTAAGTCGGAACATATGTGAATGAGTAAAATAATTCTTTTAAGTTGAATTGTCATGAACTGTTGCTGTCTGTTGCCCTTCCTCACTGCTTTTTCTGGTCTAGAAACTTTGCTTAAATACCCTTCAACGAGATCACAGTGCATGCTTTTTGTTGTTAGCGAGAACAAAACATGTTGGTTGAAAAATATTAAATATTTATTTTCAAATAATTAATTCATTAACCAGAAGGATGAATGAAACCTCCAAATTAGAAACAATTTTTTCATCATTTTATTATTTGTTGATTTTTGTCGAGCCTTTAGCTGTCAGTGAATTTGTGAACAAATTTTTGGCACTCTACACTCTCGTCAGGTTAATGACTGAAGTTCTCGAGTGATAATTCGGCCTTTTCGCCGGTTAGCTATGATGTGTCTTCTTCATTTCACAGTGTGTCTTCTTTTAACTGTTTAGTTTTTGTTTACGTTACCAGGGATATATATATATATATATATATATAGCTCATTCATTAAGAAAAGAAAAAAAGGAAAATATATATATATATATTTTCTTTTTTTCTTTTCTTAATGAATGAGCTATTGAGAAAACAAAAAAATTAATACACTGATGACGCAAACAGTGGAACAACAACACGAGGAAGCACCCAGAGAAACACCAAGCAAAGAAAATCTGATCACAGATCTAACAAAGTCATTAAATGAAGAAGAACTGATACTACTGCCCAAGAGACCCAAATTTCTGAGCAAAGAAAACAAAGTCAACCACACCAACATCCAGGCTAGTTTCTGTAAGCTCACATACCAAATCAGATGGAAAGAACAGATCAATATAGCGGAATCTAATGAAACAACCAAATGCTTCCTGAAACTATATGAATCAAGATACTTCAGATTACCACCCAAAGCCAACAATGGAAAAGAAGCAAACCTCAAAAGATTATTCGTTAAGAAAGGGGAAAAAAAAAAATATATATATATATATATATATCCTTGGCAACGTAAACAAAAACAAAACGAAGAAGACACATTGTAGCTAACTGGCAGAAAAGGGAAAAATATCACTCAAGAACTTCAGTCATTAACCTGACAAGAGTGTAGAGCGCTGAAAATTTGTTCATAAATTCACTGACAGCTAAAGGCTTGACAAAAATGAAAAAATAATAAAATAATTTAACAATGGTGTTAAAAAGGAATATGAATATATTTTTTCATTGTTTGCTATTAGACTGTCTTGCTTTTTAATTCCATCTTTGTTCCACAAATAGTTCAACTAATCCTGATTACTATTCAAACCATAAACAGAGAACTAGTCTCGTGCAACGTTTTATATATTATTGAAAAAATATATTTTAAATCCAAAAGAAAGTGGGGAGTTTCTTTTGAATTTGGAAAGCATTTTCAATTTTTACAAATATTTTTCTTTTTTTTCTTTAAAAGATCATTTTGGTGACTAGTAAGTACATTTTTCTACTTTATACATTGAGCCTTTTATTTTATCATTCCTTTCTTCTTCTTTTTTTGTCCTGATATTATGTTTGTTGGTTAATTCACATATGCATGCAAAATAACTGCCCAATTTTGGCTGTACCATTGGAGGCAAAGGTTAATTTATTTGCCAAAAATCTTAATCCAAATTTTTATATTTTATATATATGTATATTTTGTAAAAACTATTTTGTACAATTTTTGAAAGATATTTCATACAATTTTCTTTTCCTTTATTTTTTGATCTTTTCAACTCAAGAAAGGTGATAATGCCACTAAGATGCAATGAGTTAAGGGGTTGTGAAAGTGAATGAGAAGATATTAATGAAAAGAAAGGACAATTACAATACAGTGCTTTTACATTCTTGGTGATAGTTGCTTAAATGTGGTAGTTTGGCTTGTTTCATGCCTTAAACTAATGTTCTTATTATTCTACATCTTTCCTTTCTGTTAAAATTTGCAACTCCAGATTCTTAAAATATTTTCTGATTGATCATTTCAACTCCAGTTATGGGTTAAATAACAGAACAGATTGGGTTCTTTCTTGTTCTATGGACTCTCCTCTCTGGTATCTCAACTATTTGAATTCAAGCTTGCTACTTGATTGACTACTAGGATCCATTGTTTTATTGTGAAATAGTAAGATGTAACATTTCTCACCTCTGGAACTCTCTTCCAGATTCTTAATTCCCTGCCAACTACAGTTTTCAAAAATTTAAATGTAGTATCCATCACAAAATTCTCTCTTCTTGATTTCTCTTTTTTTTTTTAAATTGTCTTTGAGAATATAACAGAAAGACATCTGAGAATAATTAAATGTAAGAAAGTTGAAATGATCAATCAGAAAATATTTTAAGAATCTGGAGTTGCAAATTTTAACAGAAAGGAAAGATGTAGAATAATAAGAACATTAGTTTAAGGCATGAAACAAGCCAAACAAGCAACTATCACTAAGAATGTAAAAGCATTGAGTTGTAATAGATGCTACCCACCTTATTTATAATTATAAAGGATGGTGAAAAAAAGAACCGGGAATTGTGGGTAGATGAGTGATTATATGAGTCAATGTGAAATCGGTTGATGGGGAGGATTGAACAAGTATCAAGCAACTTTATGGAAGGATGTACAGACAAAGGAAGCACAGTGAAAGAAAAAGATTGAAAGAGAGCGAGAAGTAATCAGTATAATATAAACTAGCAGTATAGCCCGGTGTTGCTCGGGTGTAATGAAAGCTTTAAAACTAATCCATGATCCTGGAGCTCAGACTCTTTGGACATTAGCACGAAAGACTAAAAAGCAATAGTTGTTTCCAATCAAAGCAAAACCGTAGAGTGAAAGAAAAATGAATAGATGAAAGTCAAATTTTGATTTCCTGGTATCGATATCAAATAAGTTTTTTTTCGTTGTAAACTGAATTTTGAAGTCTAAATAAGTCCTCTGAGTAAATGGTATCATGGCTGAGACTAAGAACTACAATTATACCTACTTAGAGCCAAACCCAAAGCAAAAACTAAAAGGGCTGAAAAAAATACAGACATACAGGAATATAAACAGAAGCACACACAAACATCTTGCCTTTTATATATATATTATCGATTTTCTGCACTATTGTAAGAACTGCAACCTTGAGACTTCTCAATATTGTTTCTTATGTCTTTGTCTATGAGCGTATCAAATTTGATTAAAATTGGACCACTCCTTCTATAACCCGATATTTTCGATTATCGGTTTTTGATATTTATCAGAGGTACCTCGGCACAAAACCTAGCCAAGAACACTCAGTCAGTTAAGTGTCATACGTGATACACGCTTGGGTGATCATGTCTCGAAAGAGACATGACTGAGTGGGCAGAAGATTATCACGCAGTAGGTTGCCATTGCTTTCTGCAGTAGACTGGTTGCCGACCAAGGCTATAGAACCCAATCTGTCCTGTTATTTAACCCATAATTGGAGGGAAGAGATGGATTAATACCTTTCCCAAGGGTATTTGTGCGTAAGTGAAAGCAACGAATTTATCTGGAATTCGAACTCGGCTACCTGATTTCTCGTTCCAAGCGGATATCCACTGCGCCACAACGCACATACTCACAGATGCTTAAAATACATTCAGCCGTTTCGGAGTCTATATGTAATGGACACACACACACAGACAAAGTTCCATTTATAAATAAGTTTAGATACTGAATAGCATGGATTAGATTTTGGAAGTTTCATGTAAATTGCCAATCAATGTGACTTAAAAGATAAAAGGTGAAGTAGACTGATATTTTTGGCAAGCATTGCAGACAGTAAACTTATAAAATCCCTTCAAAGTTGATGATGGGATCAACATCAATACAGAGAATTATTGTTGATTTTTGCACAAGAAGATTTTGGGTAACACTGTTCAGAATTAAGACACTTTAATCAAAAGAATATATTCATTGAAAACATTTCTGCAAAGACACCTTGCCAAAAAGGCTTCAAAGACATTGATTTAATAGAATGGCTCCTAGCTTCTCCAGATATTAATCCATGAAAGAACTTGTGATCCATCATTAAAAGAGATAAATATAAGAAAGAAGAACAGTAATCCATAAAAGAAAATCTCTTGGAAGCAATAAAGACTTAAGGGTGTATTTTCAAATGTCATACTTTTAAACTTTTAAATTTGAAACTCAAATGAATGAAGAAAATTTAAATAAAGAAAATTTGCACGCATGCCAAATTCAACAAATTTGAAAGTTTTTAAAAGACAAATACAGACAATTTACACTATTTACATTGTTTGGACTATTGTCCTTATCTTTATTGTCATATCCACTACTTTTTGTCCATTGTATACTTCAACCTTCTTCAGATGATATGTGCTGGAATTTTGAACCAAACTATTTATTTTTATTTTATCTACTAGGGTAGATTTTTTTATGCCTTTTCTGGAATCTCAGTTCCAGTTCTTTCCCTTATTGTGAATATGACAACAAAGATGAAAACAACTGTTCAGACAATCTAAATAATGTAAATAATTACAATATCTCATCTTAGAAGTATAAACAGATATTGAAGGTGAACATCACAACAAAGATGAGGAAAACAGTTCAGACAATGTAAATAGTGTAAGTAATTACAATACCTCATCTCAGAAATATAGACAGATATTGAAGGTGTATATGGTAATAAAGATGAAAACAGCAGTCCGAACAATGTAAATAGCATAAATAATTACAAAACCTCATCTCAGAAATATAGACATATGTTGAAGGTGAATATGGCAATAAAGATGAGGACAACAGTCCAAACAATGTAAATAGCATAAATAATTACAAAACCTTATCTCAGAAATATAGACATATGTTGAAGGTGAATATGGCAATAAAGATGAGGACAACAGTCCAAACAAGTAAATAGTGTTAATTGGAGTAGATAGACTTAACTATCGCCCGGTTCACACTCCACCCACATCTATTGAACAGGTGAAGAGGCTCATCCCTTGTTTCCTGTTTAAGATGTGGTTCCCGGCTTTCTTTTTTTCCAATCATTCTACTCTTAAGTAGCCCCATGTGCATCAGTGGCATCACCGCCTCATCTTGGGGTGATATGATTAAAAAAAAAAAATAATTACAATACCTCATCTCAGAAGTATAAACAGATATTGAAGGTGAATATCACAACAAAGATGAAGAAAACAGTTCAGACAATGTAAATAGTATAAGTAATTACAATCCCTCATCTCAGAAATATAGACAGATAAATACACAAAATTTGAATTATTTTGGTAGTTCTGTTAACTGTGCACAAGAAAAATATTTGGTTTTATTTTTTCTTGGTTCTAGGAAAGAACAACAATGAATAAGATGTGTACTTCATAATGACTTACAAATCAAATGACTAATGAGTTTACATTATGCTCTCAGAGTATTCTAGGAGTATTGAAAAATGCAAATAGATACTGTTTAAATTAAATTGAATAAGGATGAATAATAAAAATTGCATGCATCAAATTTACCAAGAGACAACTATTTTATATTCTTCATGCCAATAATTTTGAGGAGAGTCATCATTGTGACAAGATTTTTTTCAGACTATTGAACTGTTTCAGTTTGAAAACTCCTATAATTTTGAAAAGAGTTGTGCATATTGATCTGGTGAAACTACAGGAAATTTCAAACTGAACCATTTATTTAATTTCTATAGACTATACTCTCTAGACTATACTCTTTCACTGCTCATATCTAGGAATATCATCAATTCTTACTTTATTTAGCATTGTTCAGTTATTGCTCACTCCTTGCCACTGACTGCAAGTACACACACTTCTTCTTCTTTTATGTACCTTGTCCCTTCAGGACGTAGGCGATCATGGTCTTCCACATCTCCCTATCCTTGGTGGCTCTTAGCACGCTTTGTCCTGTAACGTCTTTCAGGTCCCCATTCTCTCATCCACCTGCTCAGGCCTTTTAAATATATTATCCGCTGCTTTCCTCTGTCTTTTTTTTCCTCTGTCTGGCCTGTTAGTATCAGGTTCTCCAAGCCCTCCTTCCTCATTGCATGTCCCAGGAACTTCAGTTGTCTCTTCCTGATGCTCATTATTAATTTCCTTTTCATTTCCATCATTTCCAAAACCTCGTCATTGCTCACAAGCTCGGTCCACGATATCCGCAGCATCCTTCTGTAAAACCACATTTCTGCTGCTTCAAGTTTTCCCTTCATCTTTATTGATATTGTCCAACATTTGCTGCCATATTGAAGAACTGACATCACATAGCAATCCAGTACTCTCTTCTTTGTTTCTAGTGAAAGTTTCCTGTGTCTTCATACTTTACTCAGCTTCTGGAACACGCCTTTCACCAGGCCAATTTGCCTTTGGATCTATGTGTCGCACTTTCCATCTTCAGTTAGAACACTTCCCAGATATTTAAATTTTCCTACCTTCTTGATTTGAACACCCCCCACCTATATTTGGCACTTTGGGCTGCTCTTTTTGCTGATGACCATGCATTCGTTTTTTTGTGGTTTATTT
Organism: Ascarosepion bandense; assembly: GCA_037127315.1. Lineage (NCBI taxonomy): Eukaryota > Metazoa > Mollusca > Cephalopoda > Sepiida > Sepiidae > Ascarosepion > Ascarosepion bandense. The sequence continues at coordinate 356,704 of JBBBDQ010001032.1, read as the reverse complement.
GTAATCCGTTCATGTCACTCTCTTCAGCTATCTTCTGTAGGAGGTCCTGCAGTTTTTTTCCCGTGTCTGCAATCAACGCTGTGTCATCTGCGTATCTTATGTTGTTCAGATTGTAACCTCCAATGACAAATCCTGGCATAACATCTAGGGTCTTCAAAATATTCTCACTGTACAAGTTAAATAAATCTGGTGAAAATACACATCCCTGTTTTACGCCCCTTTCTATCTTTGTATAACTGCTGAATTCGTTACCTGTCCATATGCAAGCAGTTTGCTGCCAGTAGAAGTTTTTAATTACCCTAATGTCTTTCCCAAATATGTCGAGCCTGCTGAGCATCTCCATCAATTCTTTGTGGCGTACTTTGTTGAACGCTTTTGCATAGTCAATAAAGCACAAGTATAAGTCCTTCTTCATTTGTATTGCCCTTTCAGAGAGCATCCTAATCATCAATATGGTGTTCCTTGTCCCAGTGTTTTTGATGAACCCGCGCTGTTCTTGTCCTATCTCTGGCCTGATTCTACTTCCAGCTCTATTCATCAGTATTCAGACGATCAGTTTTGTAATGTGATTCATTAAGCTGATAGTTCGGTGTAGTTTACACTTGGTTGCACCTAGCTTTTTAGGCAATGCTATGAAAATAGATTTGCATAGGTCGTCTGGCATTATACTACTATTATAATTTTCATTCATTATTTCCATAATTTTTTCTATGCCAAATTCTTCCTGGGCGAACAGCAGTTCTATTACAATGCTGTCTGGACCAGCTGCTTTGTTTCTATTCAGTTTGGCCATTGCAGCTTCCACTTCGGACTTTAATATTTCCAGTCCGTCCTCATCTTTGTGTATTATTGGTTGTTCTCTCTTATCATGGAAAAGATCTTCTATACATTCGTCCCATCGCTTGAGTATTTTCTTTTTCTCCAGTATTATTGTTCTATTCTTGGATTTTATACATCCTGTTAAAGAGCAGGTTTTTTGTCCTGTCAGTTCTCTTATCTCTTTATGCATGTCTGCTTTATTAGTCCTGCTCAGTCTCTTTACCTCTGTGCATTTGTCATTGAGCCATTCCTCTTTTGCCTGTCTGCATTTGTTCCTTATTTTCTTGTGCAGTTTTCTGTATTCTCTTCTATGTCTTGGCATCATTTTCCATCTCCTTTGCATCATGTCAAGGATCTCTTCAGTCATTCACTCATTTTTTCTTCTGCATCTGATTTCCTTTGGGGCAACATTGTTTGCTGTTGTCACCATCTTTTCCTTTAGTGAGTCCCATTTTGAATGTCCTTGTCCAATTTTTTCTTCATATTTGTTTTTCAGGTTGTTAGTGTATTTTTTATTTTTTTTAATCATATCACCCCAAGCAAGGCGAAAACGCCACTGATGCGCAGTGGGCTACATAAGAGTGAAAAGACTGGAAAAAAGAAAACCAGAAACCACATCCTAAACAGGAAACAAGGGATGAGCCTCTTCACCTGTTCAATAGATGTGGGTGGAGTGTGAACCGGGCGATAGTTTAGTCTATTTTCTTTCTACAGTTTGAGGTCATTCACCAGTGTGTTGTGTGCTAGGCTTCTTCATTCTCTGAAGTTTTACCCTTAGTTTGCAGATGACTGGGATGTGGTCACTCCTGCTGTCAGCACCTGGGTAGGTTTTACATTGCACCACTGCATTTCTAAACCTCCTGTTTATGGTTATGTAGTCTATTTGGTTTTTCGTCTCACCTCCTTGGCTCCTCCATGTCCAAAGACATCATGGATGTTCTTGAAACCAGGTGTTAGTTATTACCTGGTCATTTGCTGTGCACCATTGGACCCATTTTTCTCCTTGTTCATTCTGGACTCCTAATCCAAAGTTGCCAGTCATGTCTCCTTCCCTCTCTTTGCTTACTTTGGCATTTAAGCCACCCATTATTATTCTGATTTCTTGGCTTTTGCATTGAGCCTTGGCATTGTCCAGTATGGAGTAGTATGTTTCTATCTCTTCTTCAGTGCTTTGCATTGTTGGATGCATAAGTTACTATGATAGGACTCTCTCTGAAAGCTCACAGTATCCAAGAACACATTTTCTCACTTCTTTGTCCAGAAATAAACCAACTCCCTTTTATTTGCTTTTGTCTCCTGCATAGATTATTCTGTGGTCATCGCTGCTGAGGTCTTTCATTGTTTGGCCATCTGGTTTCACATATGCCCAGAATATTGATCTTTAGTCTGTCCATCTCCTGCTTGACATTTTCTAGTTGTCCACAGTTGTTGAGTGTCCTAACATTCCATGTCCCTAAAGTAAGTCTCTCTTTGTTGTGCACAGTCACAGGGTAACGGTCCAGAGACACCTGTTGCTCATGTCGTTCCTTTCTGGGCAAGGGACTAATTTTGGGATAAAATATCCCCTTTACGCCGTTGGTGCTAACAGTCGCAGGGTGACGGTCAGGTGACACCTGTTGCTCATGCCAAACCTTGCCGGACGAGGAGTTGCTTCCTTTGGAATTAAACCCCTTCACACCGTTGTGTTTCATATATTTATTGTGGATAGCCGTGATTAAGTAGGGGGTAGATAGTGGAGTGGTATCTTGTTGCCTTCTCCACGGTGATTTATTGAGACACCAGCTCTAGTTAGCTGGCCGTTGACTCTTTAAGAGTTTTTCTGCCCTTTGTAGGTTTCATTTTATATTACCAGAATGCTAACATCCCAAAAAAAAAAATAAAAATAAAAATAAAAAATAAAAAAATAAAATTAAAAAAAAATTTTAAACAAATAAAATAAAAAATAACAGTGGTGTGGAACAGTACAAGTTAAATCGATTAGACTTGCAGAAGAATATAATGGCCATTTCCCCGAATAGTACAAAAGAATATGAGTGTCTGCAAAATTTAAGATCAGCATTGGTTACCAGTAGTCAAAAGAATGAAATTTCTTTGCATTTTCAACATTTTGCAAAGATAAATCTTTTGACTTGCTTTGGCTAACTCCGGAAAATTTTTAATTTACCAACACAAAACTAGAAATTGAACTCACATCCATTAGGCCATTGTTTTGTAGCCTAGTAGGTAAAAGCCTTGGTGTGTGAATTTGGGTGACATAGGGGTCAGATGAGTGAATTCTTTCATTTTGTCCTTCTCCTTTAATTTTGAGAAGAGTCATTACAATTCAAAGAGTTAATCAGATGACTAAACTTATTGTCACACCATTTATTCAGCCAATCCACTCAACTGCCCTTTTTACTCAAATCTCTTTGGTGCATTCTCTTGGCATTCTCTTGGCATTCTTCATTGGCCGAAATTCTGATATTTGCCATTAGCATGATTCCATGTGCCATTCATATTTACATTTTTTTACCTTTGAATTTTGTGTCAATGCATTTTGACTGATTTTGACTTTGATCTTCCTTATTTTTTGAAATCCTGTCATTACTTTTTCAAAAGATTCCATGATGTATTTAGAATTAGATTCTATATTTTGATGTTTACAGGATTTGTTGGGATTTTTATTCTCATTTTTGAATTCTTAAAACAGGATATATTTTTGTTGAAGTGTTGTCTTTTCTTGTTGTCTGATGTCATTCCATTAGCCAATCATGTTTCAGGTTTCCTTTCTCAATTCATGATGTTCTCGTCACAATTTCTGATTGTCTTCCGAATAGGTTATTGAGATTTTGTTTGACATTTTCCATCTTGTATGTTGTTTGAGTTTTTCTTTATTTCCTGTAACCCTGATATATTCATGTCTAACATGTTCTATATGTTCTTCAGATTTATATTCCTGATTTTACTCATGTTCTTAAGCCATCATTATCATATACATTATTTCTCTTAATTGGAACTCTTCATGTATTCATTACCTCCCCTGGTACACTGTTCAGTATATATTTGCAACCATCTTTGCCTTGGTTCTTTTCTTATTTAGCATTAATATTGTCGCAGGACACTGTTTTATTAATGCCTTCATTAAGGTATATCTGGTTCTGGTGTTTTTATAACAATTTAATAAACAAAGGGTATTGAAAGAACAGGTTCAAAAGCTGGAAACCTGAACACTTGGATTTCAACCACTGTTATTGAACTTTTCTTCACTCCTACAAAAAAACGATAGATGATAATGTCTATGAGAAACAAGATAAGTTGGATATCTTAATCAATTTATGAATATTATGGCTATTACTGCTTGGTTGGTTTTTTTACCTAAACAACCAAGACTTGTTGAATAGCTTTCATCACTGAAATAAATAGGCAAAGAGAAAAGGAAAGATACAGAGACACTAGAGGGACAGTTTGCACACTGATTTTATTTTTTGATTCCAACAACCTCTTGTTGGAGAAATTCCTTCCTGAACAGTCGGCACATCTTTACCAGTCAAAGTCCAACAGAAAAAGAGATAGAGTTTATTTTTGTTGGCAGGAAGCCTCTCTTTTTGCACATGCGTAAATTGTCTTTCCTGTCAAAGGACTCCTGGGAAATTTTTATGTTTATTTTATTTTGTACTTTTATCCTATTTTGTATTTTTATTTTATTTTGTAGTTTTTATCTTATTTTATATTTTTCTTTTATTGAGTGTTTTTTATTTTATTTTGTATTTTTATTCAATCCTTACAAATTGCATTTCCTCAGATATCTATGGTTATATTGCCAAAGATATTACTTTTGAATCTGTTGTAAATTGCCTCAATAAATTGTATGTGAAACCAACAAATGAAATATTTGCCTGACAAGCCACTCATGCACAAAAATAGAAAGAGGATATTGATAAATATGCCTAAGAGCTACATCTACTAGCAAAGAAATTCAGCTTTAAGTTGGTTAATACTGCTCAAGACTAAAATGACTATGTTAGAAATACAGTACTGTGCAAAAGTATTAGGACAAGAACTATTTTATCTTTTATGAGGCATATTGACAGAAAATAAACAATTTACTCAACAAATGCTTTAACAAGAAAAAAATACTTGTTACAAAATAAATTTAATATTTCATATAATAGCCTTTCACTTTAAAATAATAAAATAATTGTGATAATTTACCAATTGCATATATATATATATATATTGTCATCCGCAGACAGATCTGTTTTGCTGTATCACAGCTCATCAGTACAATTAGACTCCAATGGCTTTTTAACCGAGGATTGAAACCCAACTGAATTGGTGTCAGTCGGCAATTCTACCTCTGGGCTATATATATATATATAGTGCTGTGCAAAGTATTAGGACAAGAACTATTTTATCTTTTATGAGGCATATTGACAGAAAATAAACAATTTAATTAAAGTAATTTTATTTGATTTACTCAACAAATGCTTTAACAAGAAAAATACTTGTTACAAAATAAATTTAATAATTAATATAATAGCCTTTTGCTTTGATCACAGCCTTTATTCTGTCAGGCATTGACATCACAAGCTTCTTCAGGGTATCTAATGGTATCTCCTACCAAGCAGCTTGTATTTGTTCCCAATGTGTGTTTTGCGATGTAACATTAGATTTATCAATTTTTTATCCAAAATATCCCATAGATGTTTAATAGAGTAGTTTCAAAATAACTTGTTTAATAGAAAATAAGAAAAATTAAATTGCCAAGTGTATTTGCGCATAAGTGAATGCAAGGAAATTCAACTGGAATTTGAACTCGGCTCCCCAATTTTTTCTCAGTCCGAGCCAATACCCATTACACCACAGACACACATCCTATATATTATTTTCCTTAATTGGAACTCTTCATGTAATTATTACTTCCCTTGGTACTTTATTCAATATATACTTATAGCCTCCTTTGACTTGGCATTTTCTTATTTAGCATTAATTTCATTGCTGGATATTTTGTTAAAGTATTTTCTAGTCGTATTTTTCTTATAACAATCCTCATTGTTTGATATCCCACCATGAGTCATTATGTTTGTTCTATGTATTATTTAAACTTACATTATCAATTTATATTTTTTTAGAAATACATTTCTGGTGATGTCTTCTCAAGTCTTATTCTTTGTCTGCTAACATTAGACATCAATATAATTGCATGAGTTATTCAGAGTTACATAGATTTTTCTTTTGTTTTGTATGTATTTTGTGTTTCTTCATTAGGCATTAGCATTATTCAATGATTTATTCACACTTACATTCTCATCTTTGACGTTTTTTGTCTGTCCATTTTGAGTAGAGTGTCTATTGAAATATTTACTTTTTTTATCAGCAAAATGTTTTATTTGATGTGTTCTTTTGCTTTCCTTTCTCCTGTACATTGAGTTATAAAATGACCAAAAATAAGATTTCTAATCAAAACTAAGCTTATTGTATAATTACAACAATTTGTTTTCACAAAATTGAAGCAGTTTAATTTTTCAGGTTCAAATATTGATATTGATGTACAATAAAGAAAATTATCTCAAAAAAAGAAATGACCAAAATTATTTTATATCCTTATTCATTCTTGATTTGGATTTTTTTCCAATTTTGGCAAATATCCTTTTCAAACAATGATTTTCCCTTTTTTTAAAAAATATTCTTGTATAGTGTCTGTAAGTAGATTCCTTGCTCGCAAAATTTTAGTGCTGGATATCATGATCTTCTTAGAATTGACTTCTTTACCAATATATAAAACTATATGTTATTAAGTTCAAATATACTATATATAATGTATTATAGATATAATGTACTATATACAGGTTTTCCTTGACTTATGTGCATTTGATTAATGCATTTTTGATAAGTGCACTAACATTTTTACATCACAAAATTTGATTAGTGCATACATAATACACATTTAGCATAGTAAAACATTCTTCAGTTTTTGCTATTGTAACTGAAAATTGATTTTTTAAATATTTTCTTAAAATTTAAAATTGGAAAATTGGTGACTGTTTTCTTTGTTAAGTATTACATTATCTAAGTAATGACAGTAATGGATGGTTATAAATTGATAAATTTCTAATATAAACCAATATTCTTGTATCAATAGATTCCTTGCAACACTTTTAGTGTTGGCTATTATGATATTCTTGGGATTGATTTCTCCATTAATATATAAAAGTATATATTATGAAGTTCTAATGTATTACATATAATGTATTATATATATATATATATGTGTGTGTGTGTGTGTGTGTGTGTGTGTGTGTGTGTGCTATATATATATATATATATATATATATATATATTTGTTATAAATTATGTTTTAGAACATGTACATAATTTTTTCTATATGTTTGTTTCAACGTTCAATTATTCTGAAATGGTATATTTAATCTTAATTTTGAATATAGGAATTTTGGTTCTTTTTCAAGTTTGGGAGCCATTTTTTTCATTTAATTTTGATTTTTCCAGTACAGAATATTTTTGTATTTAAGTAAGGTTATTATGGTAAGGTTATTGGTGTAGACTTTAGTAATAGTTTGGGAGCCTGTTTATTCCTTTAATTTTACGTTTTATTTATTTAGATGTTTTTGTGGGTATTAGACCTTACTTTAAGGATTTATTAGATTGATTTTTTTCTATAGCATTTTAAATCATTTATAATAAGAATATCTAATCAAACTCCTAGTATTTCCTAGCATGATTGTAGGGTTAGGTCCCTAATGTGCTTGCAGTTTACTGTGGTTTCGTGCCTCTGATTTAAAAGCTTGTTACTATTTATATATTTAAGGATCTCTATTTTTTCTTGAAGGCAAAGAAAACATGGTTCTTTTATAGATTTTGCTGTTCTTGCTTGTTTGAGGATTTTCCATTTAACTTTAGGTGTTTTATTTTCGTCTTTTAATTTCCAAAAGTATTTGGAGAGAGATGTCATGTTTTGTTTTTCTTTGTTATTGAAGGATGAGAGGTGATTGTCAAAGTGCTTTTTAAATACGTTCATGGTATTCCCAATATATATTTTTTCATCTTTAGAATTTTCTATGGATGAAATCGAACACATATATATCAGAGATTTTGTCAGACAGTTATTGGTCATGGGGCATTGGTTGGGGTTTCTACAGTTACAGAGGTTGTTATCACGAGATGGACTTGTATTAGTGTTGGATTTAGTTTTGCTGTGTAGTTTTAATATTCTGGTGTTATGCATTTTGATTATTTTTTCTAGATTATTGGAACAGCTATAGCTTAATTTTATGGCATTATTATTAAAGATTTTGCTTAGAGGGGTATTTTTGGGAAAGTGCTTCTCTACTAATTTAAGGAATTTATGCCCCAGCTTGAAGTTAACTGATTGATTGAATGGAAGGTTATACCATATTATTTTCCTGTTTCTATTTTTGCTTTTTGGACTTTTGAATTTTTCCACAAAGCTGATTTTTGATGATTTATACCTGCTTTCATTAAGGATTCTATTACAAATTACCTTGTGCTTGTTTTTGGACGGTGAAAAAAATTTCTTTCTTTGTTCTGTACTCACTCGGATATATATATATATATATATATATATAGTAAGTAGCTAACCTAGAGAGCCAACAAACCTACCAAGGTTGGCCAACTGTCCTTGAAGATTCATTTAGTGAAACCTTGGTAGGTTCGTTGGCTTTCTAGGTTAGGTACTTACTTTGTTTGTTCTACTTGTGTACTGAGCACTTTACGTGTTAGGTTACTTGTCTCAGGGTTTTTTAATTTCGACTAGTACTTTGATGAATGTTCAAGTGCTTAATTCATTTCTTTTTTTGTTACCATTTTTTCCACTCTGCGTTTGTACTCGGTGGGTTTTTAGAGATGTGTTCAGTGACAAATTTACAGTTATATATATATATATATATATATATATATATATATATATTCCAGTTGTAAACGAGTTATTACGTGACCTAGGTTTCTACCATGAGTGGTGTCTTGAGGCAATTTGCAATAACTGATTTTATCATTTACTTTTTTTTTCTTATAAGAATGTTCACATAATGGCTTTTTTTTTTTAAGGCTCATGTAGCAGGAAATTTTTGAAAGTACAAATTTTAAAATAACAAAAATTATAATGTTTTCATCCATGGTTGTATGAACCTAATAGGTATTTTTTAGTATGGTTAAACTTAGTCATAATTTCTGTTCTTTTATTCAATAGTTCATTTTTGTTTGGGAATTGCTTAGTCGCTAACTTTTCTTCCTGGCAACATTGTACATATTTTGGCACCATTTAAGGCTTGGCTGTTTTCACTGTATATATATATATATAATGTACTAAATACAGGTTTTCCTAGATTTAAGTGCATTCATTTAATGTATTTGAGATTAGTGCACTAACATTTTTATGTACGCAAATTCGATCAGTGTAAAGATAATGCTCGATTAGTGTGGTAAAACATTTTTTAATGTAACCATACTAATTGAAATTTGATGTTTTTATATTTAACATTGTTCACATTAGCCACACTAATTAAAGAATTTTTTGTATATATATATATATATATATAAGAAAAATTAAGGCAGACACATTATTTCATGGTGAATCAGAAGTATGGGCCTATTTCAGGTAAACCATCATCAGCTTCCATCTTTATTTTACAAAGGATTTTACACAAATGAGATTCACAAAGACCTAAAAAACTGAATAGAAATAACGGTTGCTTCCTTAAAAGAGAAAATTTTTAAAAAATACATCCGTTATTTCTATTCGTTTTTTTAGGTCTTTGTGAATCTCATTCGTGTAAAATCCTTTGTAAAATAAAGCTGATGATGGTTCACCTGAAATACGCCCATACTTCTGATTCACCATGAAATAACGTGTCTGCCTTAATTTTTCTAATATTTGCTCTATATGTATTTATAGGCATATATGTTTAGAGCTCTCTTAGAGAGTTATCCTCCCACTGTATGTACAGGATACTCCTTTGGATTCTTCTATACTCACACTGCATGGTGATATATATATATATATATATATATATATATATATATATACACATAGATATATAAATAGATAACAACTAATGAGCCAGACAAACCTTCCTAGGTTTCACCTAAACAGATCATCAGGAAAACCAGCTTTCCCTGACGATCCATTTATGTGAAACCTAGGTAGGTTCATCTGGCTCATTAGGTGTTATCTATTTATTTTGCTCTACCTCTGTATTGAGCGCTTTCTGTTAGATGATTACTCGTATCAGGGGCATTTTCTTTGGGCTTCATGCTGATCTCGGTCCAAACACTTTTGACTGACGTTCATGTACTAAACTCTTTCTTTTTTTAAGACCATTTTTTTCCTTCCATTGAAAGTTTTCAAGGAAGGCTTTTCAACACGAGTATAATTATAATCTTGTTTATATATATATATCTATATCTATCTATATATATATATAATGTACTATATATTATGTGTTCTTGAGGTTGATTTCTCTAGCATTATTTTCTGTCTTCTTTGCTTCTAATTTTAAAGATTTGAATGTTCTTTGCTTTGTCTCTGTCCAATTATGTCTTCTATTTTTGTTAGCTTTAAAAGGAAAGATAAAAAAAAGAACACTAAATTTTTTTGATTTGACCTTTTTTCTCATGAATGTTGGGCAAAGAGTCAAGAAGAAAATTACTTGGTTTTCCTAAATTTATTTATTTTCAGATCATTTCTTCATTTTTTTCTGTGAACGATTCATTTTATTGGCCGTCTCTTTACCTTTTGCAAGTTTTCATTTTTTTGTTTTATTCTAATTATTTTACTTTTGTTATTTCCCCTTTAATTACGTTTATTTTTTCATTTACACTTTTCTTTCATTAATTCCTGACTTTTCCCATTTTTAAGTGAGAAAAATTTGACTATATTAAAAATTGAACATTTTTCACTTTTGCAATCTTTTAAAGGTTTCAGTTCTAAAGTTATAAGATTTTCACATGACATGAAAAATGGACATATTTTTTCTTGTTTCTAGAATAAGTTTTTGTGATGAACATGGCCCCAGATGAAGCAAGAGGCTTAGGGTTGCCTGTGTCTTTTGTGGTCACAGAGAGGGTGCTGAATGACGCAAACAACATGGCAGCAAAGCCTAGAATGACTGTACACATGCACAGGAGAACCAAAAAGAGGCTCACGCATATCCAAATCATGGATGACTTGAGAAAGATAAATGGAGCCCCACTTTGACAGTTGCAGTTTTTTGTGAGCAGTCAAGGAGACAGACTGTTAGTAAAAGAGGATGAACAAGGAGAAGAAATTTGAAGATACATTGTGATGTGTTTTGAAAGCAAAGACGGCGAATTGAACCAGCAGTATCTTGACTTGTACAAGTGACAGCATAGCAATAGAGATTTCTTCAAAGTACAGTTTTATATCCATAATGTATGTCCTGTTTTGTGAATATTCATATGGAGATTTGTGGAAATTGAAATCAGCATATCATGCTTAATTTTGTGACCAAAAATAGACATTACATCATTTCTCACAGCCAATCACAATTACTTTTAGAACCATATAAAAAGAAGCAGTAACCCTTTTTTTTTCCTTTTTTCTCCCTCTGGACAAAGGTTATGAGGTTCAGCTCTTCTCTTTTTCAGTCATCCTTATAGATAGATTCACGTATTCTTCTTTTATGTACCATGTCCTTTCAGGACGTAGGCGATCATGGCTTTCCACATCTCCCTATTCCTGGTGGCTCTTAGCATGCCTTCTCCTGTTACACCACCCAAACCCGGCCCTACTATCCACTAGCTCAAGCCCATAAATCTAGAATATAAATGTATAGAAACTAGCATGGCCACAAAATGAGGGATCAATTTATATATTGATTATAATATAGAACTGATACCCTATTTTATATCCACATTATAATTTCTTATAAACAGTTGGCATATATATTCTTCTTCTATGTGCCTTGTCTTTTCAGGACGTAGGCGATCATGGCTTTCCACATCTCCCTATCCCCGGTGGCTCTTAGCACGCTTTCTCCTGTTGCACCATGCAACCCTTGTTCCATCATCCACCTGATCAAGCCATTGAAATATGTTATACGCTGCTTTTCTTTGTCTCTTTTTCCCTCTATCTGGCCTGTTAGTAACAGGTTCTCCAAGCCCTCCTTCCTCATTGCATGTCCCATTAACTTTAGTTGTCTCTTCTTGATGCTCAGTATTAATTTCCTTTTCGTCTCCATCCTTTCCAAAACCTCATCATTACTCATATGCTTGGTCCATGATATCTGAAGCATCCTTCTGTAGAATGACATTTCAGCTGCTTCAAGTTTTTCCTTCATCTTTGAATATATTGTCCAACTTTTACTGCCATATTGGAGAACCGACATCACATAGCAATCCAGTACTCTCCTCTTTGTTTCTAGTGAAATTCTCCTGTTTCTTAATACTTTACTCAACTTCTGGAATGCTTCTTTCGCCATGCCAATTTAATATTTCCAAAACAGTACATATTTCATTGTCCTAAAAAGACCCACACAATAGTACATTTCAGGTATGCACAGTTTATATACCAACTACATGTGTACATTTCTTCTTTATTATTTGTTTGTCACACTAAATGGTTCAGTCTTATTTACTGGTTGTATCCAGTTTCTAGTGATTTATTTTTGTCTTTCTCTCCAAAATTTGCTTTTTAAGAACACTAGAAATAATGTTTGCAGCTAACATTATTCCTGGGCCACTTGTACATGTCATTGTTTGAATGTTGTTTCAGGGTTTACTTTTAAAAGTTTTAGCTAAGAAAAGGATAATATCCACAACACTGGCCATTTAACTGTTGTTTGGGTGAATAAGTTCATTTTTCTTTTGTCTTTGTTGTTAACATAATGTTTCATTTGATCCATTGAAAATATATTAAACTCTTTGACAGTCAGAACAAGATGGTCAGTCACCAAGTTGATAGAAACGATGTTGTTTGCGTGGTTGACACTGTTGGAAAAGAATTGAATCTATTCATATATTATTTTTCTTTTCTGTTTGCTCCTAGTTTTTGAAGAAAAGAGATGTATTTCTTTTCTCATAGGATGCCTGTTTCTGGTGATTTATTTGTCAGGCATCAATTTTGTTTAAATTGAAAAAACAAATAAAATATCCAGAAGATTGCTCAAATTGAAAATGCAAGTTACACTTTAAGGGAATCACTCTTCTATAAGAGAATAAATATTTAAAATATTATATTAATGAAACAAGGAAATTAATCCAGTAGTTTGACCACTATTTAGGATAAAGAAATGCCAATAAAATCTCTATGTTTTAGGGAATATAACATAAATTTTCTGGTATAGGGTTACTGACCCATGCTTTACAGAACAGGGATTGTAATAGGCTCTATCGTAAGAATTCATAAAACAAACTTAAGGGCTACCCAAGTAAATTGCAGAGCAAAAGCTTAATATTTCACCAAAGTTTTACTGGCCATTGGGAAATCTGCAATAGATGAAGAAAATCCTTAAATTTGTCTCATGAAGCTGACCAATTATAATCATAAAAATAATGATGCATCTATGTGTATATGTTTGTGTGTATATGTGTTAAATGTTAATAAAAGATACAAGACTAAATATTTTTATATGTATAACTAGCAGTATAGTCCGGCGTTGCTCAGGTGTAATGAAAGCTTTAAAACTAATCCATGGTCCTGGAGCTCAGACTCAGCCTAAAGAATATTTGCGTGAAGTTTGGTGAGAATCAGATAAAAATTGTGGATTTGTATAAAAGACAGATAAACAGACACACATACAAACATCTTGCCTTTTATATATATATATTATCAATTTTCTGCACTATTATAAGAACTGCAACCTTGAAACTTCTGAATATCATTTCTTATGTCTTTGTCTATGATTGTATCAACTTTGATTAAAATTGGACCACTCCTTCTATAACCCGATTTTTTCAATTATCGATTTTCAATATTTATCGGGGGTACCTCAACACAAAACCTAGCTAAGAACACTTGCAGACGCTTATAGTACAACTGTGTAAGTTTTCAAGAAAATTGGTTCAGCCATTTTGGAGTCTATAGGTAATGGACACACACACACACACACACACACACACACACACACACACACACACACACAGACAAAGTAAGTTCCATTTATAAATAAGTTTAGATAATTATTTACTTTTGGTCTCTGTCAAATTAACATCAACAAAATCAAGAATATATGATTTGAGGTATTTCTTCAAGCACTCAATCTTTTTGAAAAATTATAAAGGATTCTGTTCCTCCCTTTTTGGGTGTTTATAAAAGTTCCAATTATCTGGTTGTCTTGTGCAAGTGTGTATATATTCTAAGTTTGACTGGGTTAATTTTCTTGTTTATGTTGGTGCACCCATTCAAAGACAATTTAGTGGCATACACATTAACTTCTATGTTCAGTTTTACATATTTTGATTTTCTGAGATGACACCAAGTACAAAACTTACTTTAATGTCTCTTAGGGTAAACCCAGTACATAATTTTGTCACCACATATCAACTCTTCTTCGATCAAAAAACTCTGATGGACATTATAGGATACAAATCCTATATCACACATCAACCAACTAAAAAAACACAGAATAAATTGCACACCCGCGAAATCAAATTCAAGCGACTACAACATTTGGGAAAAGCCCAAAGTAAAATTGCACACCTGCAAAAGAGGATCCAAACGGCTAAAAGCTTTTCTGTTTCACAAGTCAATGTGAAAAATGAAACCCTAGATCCTGATTGGTTGACAAATTAAGAAATTTAAAATACGTCAGCAAAGCTGGTTTTTTTTCACAGCTAAAGAAAAAAATGGTCTGTGGAGCCTCTCCACATGACCAGAATTCAATATTTAAGGATGTTCCCTGACCGGTCACAGTCAGTCAGTCATAAGGCAAACAGTTGATCTGTCAGTCAGTGAGTCAGGAGAGACAGTCAGCCATGCCAGTCAACCTGAAAAGGCAAAGTGTCAGATACACACAGTCCGATAGGTGCCGACATCAAAGAGACCAGTGCCAACAAACAGGTCCTTTGCTGACTCAACTGATACACAGGAAAGAAGTGGGAAAGCAACCATAGCAAAATACCTTCACAGCTGTGAAACTTTTCACATCTCTCATTAATCAGAAAGGAGAATTAACACAGACTTACTAAGTAGACTCATTCATCATTGTACGCACACATCCTACCAATTACTACTATCTCCATTCGACTCTCTCTCTCCCTTTGGGAATTCTCATTCACACTCATTTTCAACATAATTTGAAACACTTTCCTTTTCCACCTACTTAGTGGCAGACTCATAAAAAAGAAAGAAACTTTGTGCTACTACTCTGTTTAATTACAGATCCAAAACAGATATTTTTATCTTCAACTAACATTCGTTCAAATTGAAAAGACACTTTTATATCCAAACAAAAGATACACAGAATTGTACAAATTGTTTATTCTCTATATATGTTGTCAAATACAATATTTTCATATTTTATGCAACATTTCTTATTGCTTATTTTCTTGAAAATTATGTTGTGATTTGTGGACCAAATAGCCTGCATTAAAATTTCCTTTTTAATCCGGGTTGTTCTGGAATCCCACAACATTAAAATTTATTCAGACCTCTGGTAATTCCTCGTGTAAATAACATACTACACGTATGTTTGTGAGTGTGTGTTTGCATATGTATATAGAATTGTATGTGCATAGAATTGTATGTGTCAACCTTCTAATACACCTGGCTACTTTGATGCTCTGTTGTGACACCAGTTGTATGTGTATATAGAAGTGTATGCTTTTGGAAACTTAATCTATCTCCTATTCTCTCTCTCTCTCTCTCTCTCTCTCTCTCTAAGTGCTTTGTCATGTTCCACTAGAATATGAGTGATCATTATTCTCCACATATTCCTTTCTCAGTTATGTAGGGTAAAAGTTGATATAGAATATATATAAACCGTTTGTGTCACATGAGAGTAAATGGCTTTTTGCCCCTTGAAAGTAAACAAATCTGGGCATGTCTCACATGTTAAATATTCAAAGAGAAACTGGTGGTTTTACAAGTCATATATTTAAGAAAAGATAGATCTCGGATACATTCACGAGACTCTTTTTTCAACCTATGTAAATTTGATCAATCACAATTATATAAAAAGTGCTTAATCAGATGAAAGAGCAAGTATGGCTGTGATAGTGAATAAATTGATTTGATAAATTGTTGGCATCAGACTAGTTTCTTAGAAAAAGATAGAGTGAGTATATTTTGTCCAGAATATAGTTTAATATCCTTGTTTTTCTTTGTCAAATTTTTGTTGCGTGTACTGCCATGGGAACCTTTCTACTATGGTAAAGGACCTCCCACAGCACTCAGGGTTTACATAGATGACAGTTTTGGATCATTCTTGGTGTCCTGGAGGTTATCACTATTAATCTCCTATGTGGCAACACACAAGCTGATTGGCATCAGTAGGGAACCATGAACAAGGCTCTCAAGGGAGAACAAATACAGTCAAAGGTCTTGGCAAAATGTTCGAGAGCCATGTGTGACATTTTGCTGGCCAATGGGAAATAGGTCAAAAACTTTATGCATTGATGTTGAAGCCTCTCTTTTGCAGAGTGTGCAGTCAGGCCCTACATGAGATCAGTATTCCTGGTAGTGCATAACATAAGCCCATGACATAACCATTTTCATGTTACCCCATGGCAACTTTAAGGTGGTGTAGAAGGCACTGGAATGATATGAAAAGGTCATGGGGTCCAAAGTTAATAGCAATAAGTTTTTCAGTTTGTGATTGGGTTCCTGGAAGGAGTCGAGTGTTGTTTGAGCCTGATCTCTAGCTGGAGAAGAATTACAGGCAAAAGTTGGTTTAGATTTGGCTTTGATGGTGGTTGTCTGTGAAGTGTAGGGCTGAGGTGTGTGACACTTATGTCTTTCCCCTCATCTTTTACCAGTTGCCTATGCTATATATCAACAGCAAAGATGAAGTAAACACCAATTTTACCAAGATGAAATTGGCTTATATGGGCTCGTTTTTGGCATATCAACAATTTATTGGGTGCTGACTACTCCCCATTGAAATAGTTGATGTCTACTTGGCTGATTTATGGATACTTGGGAGCACGAATGACCAGATGCTGGGGTGCACATTTGTAGCAGATGCCAGTCAGCTGTTTTGAGCAACATCCAGAATGGTTGAATTATCAACTGATCACCTGAGCACCGAACCATTCGCTAATTAGTGAAATCAGCAGCATAAGAATGAACAGTGAAGCAGTATCCCAACCAGAGAGATGTATGCCAAGTATTTCCTCTACCATTGGCAATCATGTTAAACATGTATGTTACAAATGTGATGGTCTAAACCACTTTTAAAAGGAGTGCTAGAGTCGAAATGGCATGGGGAGCAAAAAGACAGCTGAGGTCCTATCTCTATAATAAGATGTGTATGTGGTGTGGAATAGTTTGGGAAATGGATCCAGGGTCAAGGTATTGTCACCAACTTTGGCACCTGCAAGATGGTAAACATACCATTACCTGTAGTCAGCATCTAGGTAGCATTCATTGACACCGGATGTTGCTGGTCAGTAACCATAAGTTCTACTCCAACAGCTTCTTTTCTCTCTTCCTGCTTGTGGAATTCCCTTCCACATGCCTGCTCTCCTGACAACTACAATCTCCAGGAGTTTAAATGTAAGGTCAATAGACACCTCCTATCACACTAACTTGCATCTATTTTCCAACACTCTCACCATCTACTCAACCCTCATTCTCGGTATCCTTGCCCATCTATCACCTTCCTTCTGACATTTTCTATATCTAACCATCCTTTCTCATTACTTTCCCCCCTATGTAACCCCCTGCACAATAGTGGCAGTGGAATGCCTTGCTCAGGGTGAAACGATTATAAAAAAAAAAAATGGTGCTCTTGTAGTGGGTCTTAAAGTCTGGGGTGAGCATGACACCCTGTGTGAAAACAAGGGAGTGTGGTTCTTGAACTCCCTGTCATAATTATGCACTGTGACATCTTTTCTACTTGTGAGAAGTTGGTCGGACATTTTCTTATCTGTGGGTGACTTTGTGCAGCAACTGCAGTAATAAATGGATGAGATCACATAATGAAAAACATCCCATGATAACTAATATGATCACTAAAGTACACCTATAATGATCATGCCTAAGATGACTGGTGTGTAACCGGAGAAGAAGAAAATGCATGGGTTGACATATGCTCCCTGGTGATGGGCGTGGTGTTGTAGACATGGTGCTATTCTGGTGGAGACATGTTGGTTTTGTCCAAATAGCAATGCTCAATATATCAATCTGATGGAACTTGATGCCAAACTAACAGGTCTTAACCTCACACTAAAGTGACAGTCTAAGGCAGTGCAGCTATATAGAGACTCAGTATATGTTTACACCTGGTTAATTTCTACCATGACTAGCAACTCCTGAGTCAGGACCAAAGCCTTGAGCGATACGATAATGCAACAAAAGTTGGCAACCATAAAACAGCTGATTGGCGAGTAGTTTGGCTGTTTACCTTATTGTATCAGAGCAGAATCTAGTGGATAGACTATCTCAGGTGCTTAAAAAAAGTGGCTTTATATGATCAAATGAGGGATTGACCCATTAACAATGACTGTTAACAGACTAACTACCACCTGAGCAGATCCAAGTTATACACCATAAAAGTAGACATCCTTGCATTCGGTGTAAGGCCTACTTTGTCCAAAAAATGCACCCCTTAACTATGAAGGCAGTTGTCAAGTTGTCACTAGAAGATGGCAAGGAGTGTCAGGTGACAGACCCAGCTGCAGTTCATTGACAAATTGGTGGAGGTTAAGGTCTGGATGTCGCACACTACAGTGGCACACGTTTCTTATTACTTACAGATTGTGGTCCGAGGTGTTTCACTGTTTAGTGACTACTGGCACACCAGGAGGCATTGACTGTCATACAACAGTTACTGGCAGGATTATGTTAATGTGGTTCACTGGTTAAGATACCGAATAGTAGTTTGAATACAATGTTATTTTGAATACAATGTTATACTAAAGTAATAATCTTAAACGATTCAAATAGAAACCTTACAAAATTTTGCTGAAACTCATTTTTTAATGCTATATCTAAAAAAAAAAATAATGAGGAAAGAGGATTTGAAAATCTCACAGGACATGCTGAAGGCAATAGGGATAAAGCACAACAGTAGGTAACCTACCCAGCAATATTTTGTAAATAAATTGCAGGACAATGACTGGGAGGGATTGAGAAATGATAAATTTTACTAAGAGATAGAAAATTTAGGAAGTCTTGGAGAGCCTTGATTGGTAATGTTTTGAAGAAGAAGACTTATGTCTGGTATATCTCAGAGTTTCAGTACTTGATATGTAGTACACTGTTACACGTGACATAATGGAGTAGGCTTACAGCCATATCACGTTGAATACACCGGTTCTCGCTCGATCATCGAAGTTAAGCAACGTTGAGCCTGGTCAGTACTTAGATGGGTAATGGAGTGCCAACAGTTATCAGCTTAGCACTTAAACACAACTCAGCTGATTTGTATAGGATACCATAAAAACAATGATAATAAGTTCTTTTTGGTTGTTGATGGTTCAGGCATATAAACTCTCAATTTTTAGATTATCAGCGAAGTACCATACATTATACATGCTTAGGCAATTATGTCTCAAAAGAGACATGACTGACTGGGCAGAAAATTTTCCTACATTAGGTTGACATTACTTTCTGCGGTAGACTGGTTACCAACCAAGGCTATAGAACCCAATCGATCTTGCTATTTGTTTTGGGAAAACACACCTATTCCTCAGATAATGGACTCTCCCTCCTATATTAATAAGAGTTAACAGGAAGTTAACGGGAGAAGTTCTTAAGAGTTCTTGGGAAGTTCATAGGAGGTTTTTAGAGTTCTATTACGGTTCAGTTGAACTACTAGGCAGTTGATATTAGTCGGCAGTTAGCCAAATACTAAGGAGTCAGCTTCAGTGGAAGATTACCAAGTTCCTAACATTTTGGGTGCGTTAAGTCGAGTAGCAACCGACATAGCACAATTATAACTTTCAGTGCGAAAACTACTCCTCAACACTAAGAGAGGATGACTTCTCTTGTTTTGTAGACATATCAGCTTAGTATCTCGTCTTCTCATATCTAATTGTAATGTTTATATTTGTTGCTTCCTTATAAGGAAACAGTCATCACTCACTGAGTGAGCAGCTGGTGCTATCTGAATGACAGTTGACTATCTTATAAATCAATAAATACCATGACAATTATCATATTGAAGAGCTTCCATTTCAGTTTTAACAGAACACTGACAATTGGAACTGAAATGGTAAGAGTGATTGTTATGTCTGGGTATATCTCACAGTTTCAGTACTCGATATGTGGTACACTGTTACATAGCTGAAGGGAGAAGCAGATTAATATTTTCCTTAGGTTATTTGTGCATGTGTGAATGCAACTAATTCAACAGGAATTTGAACATGAGCTGATATCCACTGCACCACAAAGCACATTGTTGAGAATGTAGATTTCTCATAAAATTCTTTTTTAATTATGTATTACTGCCATCAAAGAAATAAGTAAAATAAGATTACAATATTATATATATACTAGCAGTATAGCCCGGAGTCGCTCGAGTGTAATGAAAGCTTTAAAACTAATCCATGCTTCTGGAGCTCAGACCCTTTGGATGTTGACACGAAAGACTAAAAAAGCAATAGTTGTTTCCAGTTAAAGCAAAAACCATAGACTGAAAGAAAAATGAATGGATATAAGTCAAATTTTGATTTCCTGGTATCGATATCAAATAAGTATTTTTTGTCGTAAACTGAATTTCGAAGGCTAAATAAGTCCTCTGAGTAAATGGCATCATGGCCGAGACTAAGAACTACAATTATACCTACTTAGAGCCAAACCCGAAGCAAAAACTAAAATAAAAGGACTGAAAAAAATACAGACATACAGGCAGATAAACAGACACACACACAAACATCTTGCCTTTTATATATATATTATCAATTTTCTGCACTATTGTAAGAACTGCAACCTTGAAACTTCAGAATATCATTTCTTATGTCTTTGTCTATGAGTGTATCAAATTTGATTAAAATCGGACCACTCCTTCTATAACCTGATTTTTTTCGATTATCGGTTTTTGATATTTGTTGGGTGTACCTTGACACAAAACCTAGCTAAGAACACTCACTAACGCATATAGTACAACAGTGTAAATTTTCAAGAAAATCGGTTCAGTCTTTTTGGAGTCTGTAGGTAATGAACACAGACACAGACACACACACACACACACACACAGACACAGACACACACACACAGACACACACAGAGACACAGACACAGACACACACACACAGACACACACACAGACAAAGTTCCATTTATTATATAAGTTTAGATATGTCATAAAATATAGTACTTTATTCATTTGATTTTCTGTCTCCTTCGTCTTGGAAAGCCGAGATGCACAGGAAAGATCCTAAATCAATAATTTATTGGTTAAAATCAAGAGTCAATCTCTACATGTGACTGTTTTATACTGAAGTATACATGCCAACTTGCATTATAAGAATGATGTACCTAGATCTAAGATTATCATCTTTTTAATAAAGCCTTTAAGATGGTGCGAGTCATCTTTCTGCAGGCTTGGTGATAAATCAACGAACAATGAATATGCAGATAAAAATAAATATTTGTTTTTGCTGCCTTGTTTAGAGAATGTCTGATTTTCCAGTTTATTTGATATTTTTGTTGGCAAATTTAGTTAAAGAAAGCCAGAATTTTGGAGCCCAATGAAAGGCAAAGAAAATTGGCAAGCATTCAAAATTCTTGAACAAAAAGAAATAACATGCCAAAAAGAACATCACTAACCAATGGAAATTGGGAACAAGATGAGCGGGAAATTTTGTTTGGATAAGAAGTTTCCATGGAAATGTGCCCAGAAAATCAGGTCAGCGATCTCTTGTTGAGAAAAATAAAGAATTTGGTTTTGGTTATAAGAGAAGAGAAAAATCAGCAGATTGTCTAGCAGGAAACTATTGTCTCTTGTATAATTTGCATCAGGTCAATTGTCCATTCGAGAAGAAAATTTGGCACCTGTGACTGTGTTTCAATGATGTTGGGAAAGATGCATTTAATGAATGATTACTGGTTGGAAGAATCTGTCTCACCCTTTTTAGAATAAAGTGAAAGATATTCTGATGGAAATAAAAGCTGTCTCAATTAAGAAGCTATTGAAAAAAAAGGCTGTCTAAATTTCTGATAATCAACATTTTTAGCCAGTACAATTTCTGTTAGTAGACAGTAATTTTTCAAGATTTTTATTTTCCCAGATGCGGCTATTTTTTCCATGTCTGTAGATCTACAAGGAATAAGCAAAAACTGTGAATTATATAGCAAAAAATAAATAATGGAATAAAAAAAACAAATAAAAATTTGGCACCAGTTATTCTTTTGGGATTACTCCTCATATCTACCAAGATACCCTCGATGTGTTGTTCCATTTATGACTATAAAAGGAAGAGGCTTGGACCTTCTTGCTTTATTTTTGTTCTGTGGTATAGTGGTGAAAAGACAGGAGTCTTTCCCTTTAGAGAAGCATCCTGGTCAAACCAAATACTCAATTGCACACAACCACATAGCAGATCCCGCACATGCAAGATGCAAACTAAGCATGTAAATATTTTCCTTTCCTTTTTTAGCTATTTATATGTGCACAATTTTTTCATTGTCTTCTTTTGTGAGCTATATTATTCTTTATATAAATATATGTTTAAAATTCAAAACCTGTAGAATTTATTTCTTCTAAAAATGTTGAATTCATTATATTAGAAAATATTGAATTCATCTTAATTTAAATGCTGTCATCCTCATCAGCAACAAGTTGTATCTTTTCCTACTATAAATTGGTAACAAACAGCATTTTTACTAACCTGTAGTACATCTTCGCTATAATTTAAAAATGACCAGAAATGGGAACAAATAAAATGTGTTTTATTTGTTTTTTGTGAATTGTGTTTCTTAAAAAAATTAGTTCAACACATTAGATGTTTTTTTTTTAATCATTTCACTTCGAGCAAGGCAGAAATGCCACTGATGAGCGAGGGGGGGGTTCTACATAACTGTAAAAAGATTAATTAGAAAAGAGTGAGGAGTACAAACTAGTTAGAAAGGAGCAATAGAAAGCTGAGAAAGCAGGTGCAATGACAGATACATAGGTAGAGAGAAAGGGAAGGATGTATGGTGGTGGGGAGAGAGCTAGAGTCCAGTGGTTAATAGATGAGTATTGACATTGCATTTAAATTTCTGGAGGTTGTAGCCGTCAGGAAAGCAAGAATATGGGAGCGAGTTCCACAGGCGGGAAGTGCGAGAGAAGTAGCTGCAGGAGTAGAATTGTCATCTGCATTTGGCTAACCTCACTGTGAATGGGTGGGACCCAGTTGCCAGTCTGGTTGCACAAGTAAACATCTGTTGAGGAGGCACCAGTGACTTAAGTTCATCCGAGCAGAAGCCATGAAAGTATTTATAGAACAGACAAAGGGAGGCCACTTTTCGACATTGGGGAAGTGACTGCAGTCGAGCCACCAGATCAGTACCTATCACATTACAGACTCTCCTTTGGAGCCTGTCAAGAACACTGAGGAGAACGGCAGGGGCGCCTGACCATAAATGGCAGCAGTACTCCATGCACGGATGGAAAGGGTAAGGCCAAGGAGGCATAGTGTGTTGCTCTCAGGGAGAATTGTTTGGTCCATGCTTATGGGAGGCAGGAGAGGTTGCCTGTGATGGTTGATAGACAACAGCTTGTTATCTAATATGAGATATTTTCTATTTTTTATAATGTTGACTATAATAATATTAGTAGTTACTGGCCACTCTTATCCAAAGATGCTTGTCTACAAAATCCCCATTGTGGACGCCTGCTCAGGCACATTTATGTTTGTTCAATATTCACAGAGCCCACCTGTGGTTTATACTGCAACTATGCTGAGCTGTTTCTTGGAGAGAGTGTGTTATTTAGCATGAACAAGGCCAAGATGCCTCAGTCATGATGACTTGTGATTTTGTGATAGCACAAGCATCAATGGATCCCAAAGAGTAACTCACAAAGCTTGAGTCAACTTGTGGCATGGTTTTCATGTCTTTTCCAAAGGAAAGGATCTGGCTTAGGGTTCCTCTATGCTGATAACATCAAGAAGTCCCCTTCCTAGCAATTCAATCACGGTGAAATTTAAATCCAGGCCTCATAGTCAGAAAATGAAAGTTGTAGCCCAAATTAAAGTGGACTGTAAGTCTAATTCTAACACTATTGGTAATTGTTATATCATTAATAAATGGGTATGTTTATACATATTAACATTGAATTGGAAAAGACAATAGTTCATGTGTTAGCTTTCTGTCTACACAATGGTTTACTGATACAGTGGATATCGGCTTGGAATGAAAAATCGGGGAGCCGAGTTTGAATTCCAGTTCAAATCCTTGCATTCACTTACACACAAATACCCTTGGAAAAGGTATTAATTTATAAGAAAAATAGAACTAGAAAATACTTTAACAAAATGTCCAGCAATGAAATTACTGCTAAATAAGAAAATGACGAGCCAAAGGAGGCTATAAGTATAAATTGAATAAAATACCGAGGGAAGTAATAATTACATGAAGAGTTCCAATTAAGGAAAATAATATATAGGATGTGTGTCTGTGGTGCAATGGATAGAAAGGTATTGATCCGTCTCTTCCCTTCAGTTATGGGTCAAACAACAAGACATATTGAGTTCTATAGCCTTGGCTGTCACCCAATCTACCACAGAAAGTAATTAATTAGACTATATACATTGTTCAGATTTTTTCCTCATCTTTGTTGCCATATTCACCTTCAATATCTGTCTATATTTCTGAGATGAAGTATTGTTATTATTTACACTATTTACATTGTTTGGACTGTTGTTCTTATCTTTGTTGCCATATTCACCTTCAATATCTACCTATATTTCTGAGATGAGGTATTGTTATTATTTACACTATTTACATTGTTTGGACTGTTGTTCTCATCTTTGTTGCCATATTCACCTTCAATATCTGTCTATATTTCTGATATGAGCTATTGTAATTATTTATACTATTTACATTGTTTGAACTGTTGTACTCATCTTTATTGCCAGTGATCAAAATAAATGGTCCAGTTCAAAATTTTAATCACCTGATGAATGCCAAAGTGTACAACAGCTTAAACATTGTGATTATGGCAATAAAAATGAGAATTATAGTCTCAAAAATGTAAATAATGTAAATAAATATTGGTCAATATTAGAGAAGTCAATATTTGATTAATTATATCGTGATAACATAGTTTTGCACTTAAGCTAATTCCAGAAATTTATTTAAATGGATTTCTTTATCCCTTGTCTTTATGTAGTTTATACAAAATTCTTTGAATTTTATTTTTATATTATTTATATATTTTGTCTATCAATTGTAAATTACATGCAAAAGTAACTCCTACATATATATATAGGAAAGAATATTAATAAAAAGTTTAGAATTTAAAAATGTACTTTTTTGAACAGTATTTGTTTATTTTTATTATATTTTATATTTCAGACCGTCCTCGGTCCTTCATCAGAAACAAGTGATTTTTAAATTTGAATTAGAAACGTATTTCACGATAGCGTCCGAATATTTTTTTGTTTACATCACGTGGTGTCGATAAACCAATCAACATGCGGCACGTCCGTTTGTTCATTTTCGGTAAACCAATCAACATGCGGCACATCTGTAGAGAAAGTCTGTTTGTTTTAGATAAAAAATTCTTTGGAATATCTGAAAAAAGAAAAATCTTTTTACCTCTTGAAATATTTGTAGAGATTCAACACACCTAAGTCCCTATTTAACCCTAGCTTGTGCGTATTTAATTTTAAAATCCAGTATTTTTCTTTCTTTCTGCGTGTGTATGTAGAACTAAAATTGGAGTCTATTAGTAAACATTTGCAATTTTCTAAAGTATGATCAGGTTGATTAAAATGGGCTGCAATTGGGGAGTATACATTTTTTTGTCGTATATTTAGTTTGTGATTATTGAAGCGAAATCTAAAGCTATTACCGGATTCGCCGGATATATCCACTGTTGGGGCAAATTGAGCAGAGGAGAAAGTAGATGATGTTTTTGCTATCACAAGTAAGGTTTGGTGGGTGTAATTTTATTTTGGTGTTGGGTACAGAGAATGTTTTGTCTGTTATTAAATGTTTACAAATTAAACAGCGAGGCTTTCCACATTTTAAATTCCCTGATAGGTTTGTATTATTTAAATATTTGTTAGAAGTGACATATATATAGATATATGATGAACACTGCCATTGTTGATGTAAGAGGGTTTCAACAGCTTCTTCCATTATTGACACTTATATTTGCAACGTCAATGAAAGCTGCAGGAATGTTAGTTTTTTTGTTTTTTTTTTTAATCATATCACACCGAGCAAAGCGATAACGCCACTGATGTGCAGGGGGCTACTTAAGAGTAAAAAGATTGGAAAAGAGAAAGCCGGAAACCACATCCTAAACAGGGAACAAGGGATGAGCCTCTTAACCAACCTGTTCAATAGACGTGGGTGGAGTGTGTGATGTGTGACTTTTCAAAAGTTATGTCTTTTATGCATGTAGTCCTCTGTTTGGCATAATCAGAAACCACTTCCTCAAAAGATAACATAGGGTTTTTTAATCATTTCACCACAAGCAAGGCAATAAAGCCACTAATATGCAAATGTTTACTCAGTGTGTGAGAATATGAGAAAAGAACACTATCAATATCAATAGATGTCAGTAGAATTTCGGTTTTGCTTTTGTCTATCTTTGTACCACACCAGGAGTCTTCTTTTAAGAATCAGCACATAGTATATATATATATATATATATTTGAATTTTTATCAGTATCTATCTATCTTTCTATTTATTTATCTATCTATCTTACATACATACACATATATATATATATGTGTGTGTGTGTGTGTGTGTGTGTGTGTGTGTGTGTGTTTGTGTGTGTGTGTGTAAGCACATAGAGTTTGTCACTTTAATTGAGCAGGTTCATGCTGACTTTGAAGTTTCATAAGGATACCATCATGATATTCTTGCTCGTCAGAGCTGGTTTGCCTTTAAGTCACTTTTTTTTGTTTATGGTGTAATTTTTGTGAAGTAATCATGAACCTGCTCAGTCAAAGAGACAAACTTTTTGTGCTTATGAACAGTCTATCTTCACACCATTATAGAGCACTTTACAATAAAAAACCTGCTTGCCAAAATACATTTTATCAGTAAAATCGCTGAAAAAACAACAACCTTGATGCTAAACATTATCACAACTCAATACTATATATATATATATATATATATATATATATATATATTTATATATATATAGGAGTCAGTCAGTTGTTAACTTTTGCAGGATGGGTCATGTATTAATGAGTTAATTATGGGTTATGTTCCATTCTGCTTAGGGTTAAAAGATATATGACACTGACTGCTTAGAAGTTGAAGCAACACAAAGACAACAAAATCTGTGGTAAACTTAACAACTCATTTATTTAAACTCTCCACTGGAACCATTTTGATCTGATAATTCTCTAGCAGGACTGGAAGTCTTTATAATCATCATCACCATTATTGATGTTGCTATAAACATCCTCCTTCATAAAGTAATGTTTTTTTTAATAATCTGTTTCTATTTCAACATCTTAGAATTGGTAAATTTCTGGTATCATGGAATCTGTTATAATTCTTTGCCCTTCTGGTTTTTGCTAGTTTGTCTCTCTCTGATTTGTGTGAAATTTTGGTAACAACTTTTTTGCATGTAAAAGTATTGTGGTTTTGATTTTCCTATTATCAATTCAGTGGATCTGACACCTGTGGTTTGAGTTAGTAATTTCTTTATTCTTGTAAAAGAATTTTTTTGTGGGTAACGTGTCCTTCTTCAATAATTCAGTCATTGGTTGTATTGTTTCAGACAAATTTGTTAAGAATTTTCCAAAGTATCCTACCATGGCAATTATATGACGTAATTCAAATAAATTTGTAGGTGAAGGCACTTCCTGGAAGGTTTTTAGCCATTCCTTGGGTTGAATTATGTCTCCAGAAATTATGTGCCCCAAATATTCTAGTCATGTCTTTTTGAATACACACTTTTCTTTATTAAACTTGAGCTTTTTGTAATGTTTTAAGAACAGATTTTAGACTTTTGCTCTGTTCATCTGTAGTTCTACCATAAATTAGAATATCATCAAAAATTTTTTTCAATAATTCTGATACTTTTCTTTGGAAGATGTTCAGCACTAGTGCTATACCAAAAGGACATCTTTTGAAGTGATATTTTCCAAAAGGAATAATAAAAGTTGTGAGTAGATAGCTCTGTTTACTTAATGGAATTTGGTAAAAAATCTGCTGGTAGCATTCAATTTAGAAACAAAAATAGCTTCATTTAGTTTAGGCAAATATAATCTGAATTTGGTAACATGTAATGTTCACTTTTCATTGATTCAGTTCCTTCAAATCTACACATTGGAACTTTTTTCTGTTTCTTTTGATTATGGCTACTATAGGTACACACTAATCAGTTGGTTCCTTAAACTTTTCAATAATTCCCTTGTTTTCAGTCTGTTCAGTTCTTCTTTCACCTTTGGCAAAATAGGGAATGGGACTCTCATAGATGTTGTTACACACTCGGGTGAAGTGACTTTTTTTCGGATCTATTTTCACTGGGTCCCCATTTATAAAACCTCTGGCATCAAATGAAGTGTCCTGTTCTATTTTCTTTAAATGTTTTACTAAATTCATTTGTACAGATATTTTTCTAGACAATGAAATCTTTCCCTTTACATATTCAATAATATATATCTTCAAATAATATTTGTACTTACCTTCTTCAATAATGGTATTAAATTTTCCAATGCATTGGACTCTTCCACCAGCACGTGTGAAGATGCAATTTACTAGTTTTAATATAAGTTTTACTCCCAGATTTTTGTAAGTTTAGGTTAAGATCAGTGCCTCTATCGATTTTAAATTTCGCCTTATATATTTACATTTTTATACCACAGGTTATTTAAATTTGTTTCTGTCAACTCTCCTAGGAAATATTTATTTACTTTGTTTGTCTGTATCATCTATATCAAATTTGTTTTAGTTCTGCAGGCTACAAAGACAATGATTGCAATGTTTCCCTTTCATTGGAGATTTTTTAAAATTATGTTTTTTTATTACATTTACGAAAATTACTGTTGTTGCAATTTCTACGTGTTCTTTTTAATTTTATATCTCAGAGGTTTACTGGAGGTTGTATCTTGGAGGTTTCCTGGAGGTTGTTTTCCTGGAGGTTGTATCTTGGAGATTTTATGGGTCTTTTTGCTGTTATGTGTTAAGGTAAAACAAAAGAAAAAAAAACGATTGACCAAAACTCAGAGATAAATCACAGACAAATATTTAATTTACGATAAACACAAAATGACATATATACAAAATTTACAATTTTTGCATTTAAAACAGAAACATAGAGTTTATTACTGGCAGGCGAAGTGTTACGAAGGGAAAGAAAGGGCCAGTATCTGTACCCAGTTAATATAGCGAAGAAGTTTAAGTGCTAGACTTTTAGAAAATCCTCAAATGTGAATATAAAAAATAATTATTAATTTGATCAATGAAAGAGTCAAAAAAATATATTTCCCCTTATAGTTCCATGAGGTTTTCTTTCAGGTTTTAGTTGGTCGGCAACTTTTCTTAGAGATTCTTTCGGCTAGATATAAATTCTTGAATCAAAGCTGGAGTTGATGTCAGTAAATCCTGTTAACAACGAACTACTCTCTTCCCAAAACCTCTTTTTATAGGAGCTACCACCTAATTTGCATATTCTAGAATCTTTTAGAATTCTCTCGATTTTACTGGAACATTTTGGCATCTTCCAAAACGTTCTATTTCTAATTTCTCTATTTTTACAACTACTTCATAAATTAAAATCTTTTTGAAATAACAAGTAGGACTCAAATGAATCCCTTACTATAACTTTTTAGAGATTATTAATATTATTTTTATATATAAATGCATCCTCGTAACATTAGCTCATCTACATTTTCTCATGAATTTCTTCTATTTGAGGTTTTATTTTCTCACTGCTCCTGGTCATCTCTATAGGTTTTTTTGGTTTCAAATCAGGAATTAATTGTAATCTTTCCGATGGGTCTTTATTCTGTAATACTATCTTTTCTCTTATTTGATCATTTTTCTTTGAAAACTCACAAATTCTTGCAATGCACAAATAAAGGTTTCCACTGATTCTCCTGGTAATTGAACTCTAAGATAAAATGTTGCCCTTTCGTATATCATTTAGGCATAAAGTAGGTAATAATTTTTTCCAAAACTGAATCAGACACATTTGTGTCTTCTTGCTGTGAGAAAGAAAATCCCCAGAATATATTTTCGGCTTTGATTCTTATGCAATAAATTAATTTACTTCTTTGGGTTTCCTTATCTTCTTCTGAGAGTTTCAATGCTTCTTGAAAGTGTTGAAATCTCTGTGACTGTTTCTGAAAATTTTCAGGGTTTGTAAAATCAAACAACTCTAGTGTAGTTAATTTGTATATATTTTTTTAACATTTTTTTCTTATCAAATTGGGCCCTGTTCTTCTAGAAAGCATTTCTCTTCTTTGAGAAAGAACCCCTCCCTAACACTATGTTTCAAAGGGCTTAGGGTGGAGAGACATGTTATATGAGACTGGCTAACAATAAGTTGACGCAATACAAAGACAACACAACATATGGTTTGTGTAATCTTGAATAGAATCATATGTACACTGAATGATAAATTTTTAACAAATTGGGTCCTGTTCTTCTAGAAAGTATTTTTCTTCTTTGAGAAAGAATCCTTCTCTAATATTATGTTTCAAAGGGCTGAGGGTGGAAAGATATGTTATATGAGACTAGCCAACAATAAGTTGAAGCAATACAAAGACAATACAACACATAGTAAACTTAACAGTTCATTTATTTAAACTCCTCACTGGATTTATCTTGATTCCAGCATGCTGTAGTGGGAAACAGTAATCCTTAGAATGATGATCATCATTATTGATGTTGTTATAGCAGGCTACAATATAAATCTTGAAATATGAGGATTAGCTTAGAACAGCTAAAATTAAAGCTAAAAATCCTTAAAACCCATTTAAAGTCTGCCTTAATATTTAACACAAAGGTAAGAGAAGATAAATAAATTGATTTATACTTTTCCATATTTGACCATAAGTGAATATAAGGAGCAATTGGAATTCAAAATCAGCTAATTAATTTTTACTTCTAAGCAGCTATCCATCACATTACACCTTTTTTTTTATAATCATATCGCTCCAAGCAAGGCATTTTACTGCCACTGTTTTGCAGGGGTTTACATAGAAGCAAAGTTATAAGAAAGAGTGACAGGTTATAGGGGGTGTCAGAAAGTGGGTAAGAGAAGGACAAGCATACTGGTGTGTTCTTTATTTATAACCATATCATCCCAAGCAAGGCATTTTACTGCCACTGTTTTGCAGGGGCTTACATAGAAAGAAAATTAAGAGAAAGTGTGACAGATTATAGGGGGTGTCAAAAAATTGGTAAGAGAAGGATGAGAATTTTGGCGAGTTCTTTATTTATAATCATATCACCCCAAGCAAGGCATTTTACTGCCACTGTTTTGCAGGGGTTTACATAGGAGGAAAGTTATGAGTAAGAGTGACAGGTTATAGGGGGCGTCAGAAAGTTGGTAAGAGAAGGATGAGATTACTGATGAGAGTGGACTAGATGGAGAAAGGAGCATGAGAGAGACAATGCAGTTTAGTGAGATAGGAGATGACTATTGACTTTACATTTGAATTCTTGGAAATTGTAGCTGTTGTGAAAGTAAGTAAATGAAAGGGAATTCCACAGGTGGGAAGTGCGAGAAAAGAAGCTGCTGGTGTAGAATTTGCATTTACAATTTATTGGTTTCACAGTAAAAGGGTGGGACCTAGCTGCTAATCTTGTGGCTTGTGTAAATTTATATATAAGAGGCACCAGTGAGCTAAATTCGTCAGAGCAGAAGCTGTGAAAGTATTTGTAGAAGAGACACAAGGAAGCCACATTGTGCCGGTGAGAAAGTGACTGTATCTGAGCTGCCAAGTCGGGATTTATTACATTACAGATTCAAGGACACCTAGGTG
This sequence comes from Ascarosepion bandense, assembly GCA_037127315.1. NCBI lineage: Eukaryota > Metazoa > Mollusca > Cephalopoda > Sepiida > Sepiidae > Ascarosepion > Ascarosepion bandense. Next base: position 324,636 of record JBBBDQ010001032.1, on the reverse strand, counting down.
GATAGCAGGAGCACCCGACCAGATATGGCAGCAGTATTCAATGCATGGGCAGATGGTAAGAGAAGAGTGAATGTGGCCATAAAGTGAGGAATCAGTTTATATATTGATTGTAATGTAGGACTGATCCCCTACTTTATATCCACAATATAATAATATAGAAAATTTTTTTTATATAATCATATCGCCCCAAGCTAAGTTGATCAAAGCAGAAGCCAGAAACTATTTGTAGAAGAGACACAGGGAAGCCACATTGCACCGGTGAGAAAGTAACTGTATCTGAGCTGCCATCTATTACATTACAGATTAACCATTGGATTTTGTCAAGGACCCCTAGGTGGATAGCATCCATATATAAGTAACTGAATTGAATTTTGTTTTAAGAGTTATGAGCGTCTAAAAAACTAAATGAAAAATTAATCAAGTCTTCCTTGGCAGCCATATTTAATGAAAGACATTTAAAAGAATGTTTTCTACTCAAATATATATATTTGTGTGTGTGTGTGTTCTTGTTTGTGTAATCTTAAACAGAATCATATGTACACTGAATGATAAATTCATTCTTAAAAATTTTTCTCTGGGTTTCAATTTGGATGAGATATAATTTCTATAATATGATAAATTGCTTGAAAATTGCCTGAAAAGAATCATGAATTTTATATGATTTTTTTATGGGTTGACAAATGCCTTAGACTCTGTCAAATGTAGTTATCTATGAAAAGTCCTCAAAAAGCTGAACATTCCTGATATATAAAGAAACCATAACAAATGTAACAAATCAAGGATGTGTTCATGACCCCTGTACGTTTTTATGCTCTTATTTCCCTGTTTTTCTTCACTTTGCCTTCAGCAAACTGTCAAAAACCAGCAAAACCAATAACAACTACAGCAACAGAAATGAACAAAACAACACCAATAAATACACTTGTTGAAACAAAAACAACTGTCTACTTAGTAACAAATGTCAAACTAACAATATGATATATAGCTACTGTAACAAATAACATTAACAAAGAAAAACAAGGATTTGTATAGGAGCCACAGAAAGAAAGATTTAACAATTAGAAAAACATCATTAAAATAAAGATTTAACAATTATAAAATTTCATAAAAACTTAATATTATCAAAATATATATGGAGCCAGGATATACGTTGTCGTGCAGCGAATATTGGCTCAGAACAAAAAATCGAGGATTTCAAATTCCAGTTGAATTCCTTGCATTCACTTACGCATAAATACTCTTGGGAAAGGTATTAATCTTTCTCTTCCCTCTAGTTATGGGTTAAATAACAGGATAGATTGTGTTCTATAGCCTTGGTCGGCAACCAGTTCACCACATAAGGTAATGGCAAATTCCTACGGGATAGTCTTCTACCAAGTCAGTCATGTCTCTTTCGAGACATGATCACCCAAGCGTGTAATATGTATGGCACTTAACTGATATGGAGCTAAATAGAAAATAATATCACCACCAAAATTTAATCCCCACACAATAGCAATAAAAGAAATTTCAAACAAATCATCTTCTTCAGGACGTAGATGATCATGGTTCTCCACGTCTCCCAATCCCTTGAGGCTCTTAGTATATTTGCTCCTGTTACTCCTGGCAACCCCTGTTCCATCATCCACCTAATCAGGCCCTTCAAATATGTTATCTTCTGCCTTCCGCTGTCTCTTTTTCCTTCTATCTGGCCTGTCAGTATCAGGTTCTCTAAGCCCTTCTTCTTCATTGCATGTCCCAGGAACTTCAGCTGTCTCTTCTTGATGCTCAGTATGAATTTCCTTTTTGTTGCCATTATTTCCAACACCTCATCGTTGCTTGCTTGCTCAGTCCGCGATATCCGCAGCATCCTTCTGTAGAACCACATTTCCGCTGCTTCAAGTGTTTTCCTCATTTTCGATGATATTGTCCAGCATTCACTGCCATATTGAAGAACTGACATCACACAGCAATCCAGCACTCTTTTTTTTTGTTTCTAGTGAAATTTTCCTGTGTCTTAGTACTTTACTCAGCTTCTGGAACACGTCCTTTGCCATGCCAATTCGCCTTTGGATCTCTGTGTCGAACTTTCTATCTCCTGTTAGAACATATCCTAGGTATTTAAATTTATGTACTTGCTTAATTCTGGTATCCCCCACCTGCATTTGGCAGGGTTAGGGTTGCATCTTTTGCTGATTACTTTGCATTCAGTTTTCTTAAAGTTTATTTGTAGTCCTTTTTTGTCACTCTCCACCGCTACCTTCTGTAGGAGGTTTTGTAGTTTCCTTTCTGTGTCTGAAATCAGCACTCTATCATCTGCATACCTTATATTGTTCAAGTCGTGGATCATTTAGAAAACAAATACCCAATTTGTCACCAAACCTGCTGACAAAAAACACTTGTAAAACTAATGTATATAAAAACAAATAATTGGCTCTACTCATTACAACACAAAATTGACACATATGCAAATACACAGGAGTGGGCATACATACACACATGTATACCTATAATGTATATAATAATACCAATAATAATAAATTAAGAAAAACAGAAGAAATTGAAAAACAACAAACAATGCCACACAAAGAGAAGTGCAAAAATAGGATCTACTAATCTATCACTGAAAAAAAACCCTTTTCAAATTAAAAACAAATACACAATTAACACCCAAAACAAGGGGATATGGGTGTGAATGTGTGAACACATGTACATAAACATACACTCAGACATGTGCTTGAAGGTAACTGATTTCACACATATGCATATGCACATACATGCACACACATACAAGCATTCAACAATCACCCTTAAATCCAAGTGATCAACACAACACAAAATAATAAATCACTGAAAATGCAGCACTTCTTAAAAATCAGCAGAAAGCCAGAGGATAATGAAAGAAAGTAGAAAAAGAAAAAAGGAAAAATAAAAAAAAGGAAAAAAAAAAGAAGATAATCAGATCTGATATTCATCAAGAGAAAAAAAATTGCACACTCACAGACTTACAGAATAAAAGTATCAAATAACAACAGTTCCACAACAGTATATAGACACACAAATATTGAAAAATATCAATAGAAAAAACTGAATAGGCCCTAATGAGTGAGCGTATTAGTATACGTTCACAAAACGTCAAAGTCAGCATGTGATGCTAATCAGTTAAATGACAATTCTGTCTCTATCTCTGATATCAAGCACTTTATTGCAAAGCCGGTTTTGCCTTAAATGCCTTTCTACCAGTAAAGTATTGAAATTTAGCAACTTAACATTAAATATATATATATATATAGTCTACCGGCCATAATTATTAAGCCACCCCATTTTTTAAAATAAATTATGTATTTCATATTATTTTTAGTATTTATTGTCAAATAAAAATAGAATAGTTCTTTTGTTATTATTATTTTTTTTTTAATCATCTCACCCCAAGCAAGGCATTCTACTGCCACTGTTGCACAGGGGGTTACATAAGGGAAAGTGATGAGAAAGAGGGGTTAGTTATAAGAAATGCCAGGAGAATGGATGCGAGTTAGTGTGATAGGAGATGTCTATTGGCCTTACATTTAAATTCCGGGAGATTGTAGCTGTCAGGGAAGCAAGTATATGGAAGGGAATTCCACAGGTGGGAAGTGTGTGAAAAGAAACTGTTAGTATAGAAATTGCAGTTACACTTTATAAGTTTCATTGTAAAAGGTTGGGACCTAGTTACTCATCTAGTAGCTCGTGTAAATTCAAAACCTAGGGGGCACCAGTGATCTAAGTTCATTGGAGCAGAAGCCATGAAAATATTTATAGAAGAGGCACTGGGAAGCCACGTCATGCTGGTGAGAGAGCATCTGCAGCCGAGCTGCCAAGTCGGTATTGATCACATTACAGATACTTTGTTGGATTTTGTCAAGAACCCTGAGGTGAATAGCAGGGGCACCCGGCCAGATGTGGCAGCAGTATTCAATACATGGGCAGATGGTAGATTTGTATATGTGCAGGATGGACTCAGATGGGAAAAACTTTCTGGCCCTGCACAGTGAACCGACCTTCTTAGAGGCGGATTTAGCAATAGATCCGATATAGGCATTCTACTTGAGGCCAATGAGGCGTAGTGTTTTACTCTTATGGAGGCTAGCCTGCTCCATGCTAATGGTGGGTAGGAGTGATATGATAGTTAATAGATAATAGCTTTGTTTTAGAAGCATTAAATTTTACAAGCCATTTCTTACCCCAGTCCAATACGGATTGGAGGTCATTTTCAAGCTCGGCAGTGGTGTTTGCTTTGTCGACCTCAGCAGATTTTAGATTGAGGTGAAAGTAAACAGTGGTGTTGATTGGTGTACATGCCTACTTGGGATCTTATAACATCAGGTTAATATAGATCAGAAAAGGCGTAGGACCTAGAATAGAACCTTGAGGGACTTGGCAATAAACACTAAAAAATAGTATGAAATACATCATTTTTTAAAACACTGGGTGGGGTGGCCATTAATTATGGCTGGTAATATATATATATATATAGGAAAAACTACTAAAAAGTTGTAAGTTTAAAAATGTATTTTTTTGACAGTATTTATTTATTTCTGTTATTATATTTGATATTTCAGACCATCCTGGGCCTTTCATCAGAAACAAATGATTTTAAAATTTAAATTAGAAATGTATTTCACGAGAGCGTTCATGGAGAGATTGCTTACATCACGTGACGCAGAAAGCGACAGATTTTGAAAAATATTTGTAAACGTAAACCGATCTTTAATATATATATATATATATTAAAAAAGGATTAATTCAAAGATGTTGAATGGCCATTTCGATATGAAGATCCCCATGGGGGATAACACATCACCTCAGCAACAGAAAAATCCTTTCAGAAACTGGAGAAAAATTAGTCTACTTTTCCTTTTTAAATAGATTGGCAAAGAAATTAAAAAAGAAAATAAAATAAAAAGGAAAAATAAAAATAAAGGAAAAGAAAAAGAAAAAGAAAAAGATAAAATAAAATCAAATAAACAAGAAAAGAAAAAAATTGACATCGTCTGGGTTCGCAAAAAAAGAAGGAGAATTGTAACTAAAAATTAACAGACAGCCGTGTTAAATCGACGTAAGGTTAAGCAACATGGAAAAAAGGTGGGAGATAAGAGAGATAAAGGAAGGAAGGGAGGGAAAAAGAAAAGAAAAGAAAGAAAATTTTTTTAAATATTACAGACGCTGGACAAATTCAAAAACCTAACTTCCCAAAAACGTTGAAATATTAGAAAAAGGCCTTTACTTAAAAAGGCATAATTAATAGACAAATTTTAATGAACCTAAATAATACCGACGTTAAATCCAGAATTGTCGATAAATGTAATTGTAATTCTGTGGATGCCTGCCCGGTGCAAGGCAAATGTAAATCCACCCATGTAATTTATGAAGCCCGTATTTCTCCATCTAACAACAAAGACAATTACCGGACTTATATTGGCATGTCTGCGGGCCCTTTCAAACAGAGGCTTTATAATCACAAGTACTCGTTTTCGAACCCTAAACAAAGATTCCAGACAGCACTATCACGTAGATTCTTGGGAAATGAAGGAGGAAGGGCAGGACCCTATAATCAGCTGGAAATTAATAGGCTCAGCTTGTACTCCTAAAAATTTTCGTGATAGGTGTCGTCTATGTTTATTGGAGAAGATTCTGATTTTGAAGTATCCTCATCAGGACTTACTTTTGAATCTTAGGAAGGAATTTATTAATAACAGATGTGTTAATGGCCTTCACTAAATATGTATATCACGCTCTTGATAATAACAGTAAAGCTTGAGCAGTGGCTCTAAAATTGGTTTGATAGGTTTTGGCAGATTGGTCTTCAATGCAAGCTCCAGAGCTTTAGTATCCCTGGATGAATGTTTGATTTAATCCAATCATTCTCATCAAATCATTAAATAAAGGTAATTTGAATGCATTCACTTCCAGATCATTTCACATGTGGTGTCTCCGAAGAGGCTCTATACTACGTTCCTATGCTGTTTTTGTTCTACTTCAATGATTTTCCTGATGTCATTAAAGGTGATATTTATATAGATGACACTACCATTTACTCTTGTCTTAATAGCAAATCTGTTTGAGCTGATGAAGTAAAGGATCTCCAATCAGTGGTTAACTGGGGCAAGCAATGGCTTGTAAATTTTCATGCCTCCAAACAAAACGGTACTCTTATTTAACCTTCATAGAGAAACTTTCCTGCCAGATATCAGGATGGATGATGTGAGTCTCCTGGAGGGCAACACACTGTGCCTGCTTGGCTTCCTGTTTTCAACTGTCTTGAAGTGGAGTGACCACATTTATTGCCAAGAAATTTTTGTAGCTTGTGGTGATATCAAGTAAGCAAAGAACTGGATGTTTGCTCTCAGAGGTCCAGATAGCAAATGAACAAAACTGATCTTTGTGCATCTGGGCTCCATGCAGATGTTCCAATGGAAAACCAAAAATAAATAAATATCAAATTCCTTTTATGGACCCTTTTTGCGAGTCAATGTGAATTTTGTTTATCGTCTAATGGGAAGTCCAGAATTAAATCCGGGTGTGAATTCCCAAATGACTTGTTTGGAGCCCCAAAGATGAAATAAAAGAACGAACACAGGAAACAACCACCAGTTGAGAAAATACGAGCATAATTAATACATCCCTTGACATACGTCAAGTGATCGTATTATGTTGCCTCAACTTTCTCTCTCATCTTCTTCTTCTCTGTTTCACTGAGCCACTTAATAACTGGCCAGAAACTTCAAAGACACTCTGAACAAACAAACGATCACACATATATATGCACAAACTCTTTTTGGCAATTGCTGCTATGAACATTTTAACGACTTTTGTACCAACCAAAAGACATTACTTTTATTTGTAAAAAACCTTAATTGATATATATATATATATATATATATATATATAAATGTTGTTTCAATACACAATTTGATTTTCTAGTTTTATACCCCTCTTATAGAGCGCTATCTACTAACAAGGCCAAATTCAGTTAACCTGCAACAGTAGACAACTACCATTCACTGGAATGGACTCTCCACTACTAACAGAAAAACATTAATTGATATGTGTATATATAAAATGATATTTTCTACTCAAACTGCCTTTCTTGATATGTAATCCTTTTATGACTTATAGTGGGCTATCTACAACAAGGCCAAATTCCGTTATCCTGCAACAGTATACAACTACCCTTCACTGGAACGGACTCTCCACTACTAACAAAAAAACATTAATTGATATGTGTATATATAAAATGATATTTTCTACTCAAATTGCCTTTCTTGATATGTAATCCTTTTATGACTTATAGTGGGTTATCTACAACAAGGCCAAATTCTGTTAACCTGCAACAGTATACAACTACCCTTCACTAAAACAGAATCCCACCACAAACGAGAAAAAGAAAAGATAAACCCCACTATAAACTGGTGACCCCGACGTGATATGAACAAGCACAAAGATATTTCCACCAGATAAAGTGGTATACTCCAACGTTACACCAGATAAACTGGCAAACCTGACGTTCCCCAGATAAACTGGTGACGAACCTGCACAAAGACATCTTCTCCTGACCAACACACCTACCCATCTTCTCAGCAACCATGGCAATGAAAAACTTAACGTCCGTCGGCACCAAAATGAACAACTACTACTACTGTCAGCCAAATTACTCTTTCCAGCATTTCAGCACCAAAATGAAAAACCTAATGTCCGTCGGACTCACAACTAAAAACTCCATGTGCTTCAGACATGCAGTCGAAGAGTAAATTGGCCCCCTGGGCGCAAACAATTAATAATGAAAAAAAAGAAAAAGAAAAAAACAAAAAAAAAGAACGAAAAGAACAAAATGAACAAAAATAACAAAATGAACAAAAAGAACAAAAAGAACAAAAAAAAGGAGAAACAACAGAAAAACAAAAAACGGGAAAACAACAGAAAAACATTAAAAAAAACTGTCGGATAGTCACTTGTGAATTTAAAAGAACGACAAACCCACCATAAACTGGCGACTACTCGATGTAAAATTCAACACCCATATATATACACACAAAAAAATTGTTTGGACTTTCAGTGAAATTTGAAAATTTCTCTGAAACACAAACTCAACATGGCAATGGATGCTGAAGAAACTTCAACAAATCAGAAATAACCAACTCATGGCTATTCCCACACAAAAAAAAGAATTTGGACTTTCAGTGAAATATGACTATTTCCCTGCAACACAAATTCAAAATGGCAATGGATGTGGAAGAAACTACAACAAATCAACCAACTCATGGCTAGTCCCACAAAAAAAAAAAAAATTCACTACCAAGCCCTTTCAACAAGAACTGAAAACCAAAACATTCCATCGAATCAAGACGGGATTCAAATACTCCTCTCTTGTACCGAGGAAACAAAGTTTGGTAAAACAGTTAAATGGAAGAAATAAAATACATATTTTTATTTCAAACAAAAATGGAAAAAAGAAAAACCCAAACAAACAAAAGAAAACAGCAAAACAAAATGAAAAATTCCTCTTTGAAAAAAAAGCGACAATAGATACCAAAAAAAACAACTCCGTTTTCTGGGGCGAAAGATATGTGGTGATACCCACTGAGCAAAGCGAGGGACTGGATGTTTGCTCTATAATGACCAGAAAGCAAATGACCAAAAGGCTGTGCGCAGGTAGATCCGTGCAGATGTTCCGGTTGAAAAATAAAAATTAATTAAATATTAAATTTCCATTTTGTGAGCCTACATGAATTTTATTTATCAGCCAATGGGAAGCCCAGAATCAAATACAAGTGTGAAACCTCAAACAAGCTGCTGTGATCCGAAAAGAAGATATAAAAAGCTATACAGACCCCAGCAGGCAGAACTTGAGCAGAAGAGTGTAATCAATATCCTCTTGACCTAAGTCAAGCGGCTACTATGCTTGCCTCTTTCCTTCTCCCCTGTCTCAAAACTACTTACTGACTTAAGGAGCAACTACATCAAAGACATTCCTCACTCACAAGCTTCCCACATTCCTAAGTCTTAAATCTCTTTCAGTATTATATTGCCATTACAAATTTTAACAGCTGTTGTACCAATATTTAAAGACTGTTTCCTCACATACCACTTTCTGACTTAGGGACCCTAGGAGTGGAAAGTTCAAAATGAATATTCCTCACATACCTCTGCTCCATTTTCAATTCCTTAAGCATTAATTATCTTTTCACTATTATTTCCATAAAACAAATTTTAATGTTGTGTTCGGATCACATTGGAATAACTCACTATAAATTGGTATACCCCGACATGATATGAACATGCACAAAGACATTTCCACCAGAAACTTATCTCTTTTAATGATATATATATATAAGAATTTTTTAGATATCAATTAGCAACTTTTCTAGTGAAATATAAATTAGCAACATTTCTAATACAAATAAAAATTAGCATCCATTTTAGTGAAACATAAATTAGCAGATTTTTTAGTAACAGGTAAACACACTCCTGATCAAAAATTTAAGACCATTTAAAAATCTTTAAAAAGAAATTTTTTTTTATGGATAGATTTTAAACTCCTCTCACTTAAGGTTACCAATACTACAATCTAAAAGGTTATGGAAACAAAAAGCTACATTCCAAACATTTTATTTAGAAATTTACATTTTTATAAAATGAGGCGATTTACACATGATCAAAATACCAGGGGTATAAATTGTTAGATCTATGGCAATTCCAATGTTTTTAGTTCAGTTAGAGATTAGCAATCACTGCATAAAGGTGTTACCATGCCTAAAGCAAGCAAACTTACCAAAGTTGAGCATCCTCGAATTCTAGAATTCCATAAGCAAGATTTGTCACAGCGGGTGATCGCAGCTAAGGTAAATCGCAGTAAAACTGTGATTTGAAAATTTCTAAAGAACAGTGAGAATTATGGAAAAGCAAAATCCTCTGGTAGGCCCCCCAAAAAAATTTCTCCTGCATTGAGTAGGAGAATAAGACGGGTTGTTATGAAAGAGGTGGGACATTTTTTCTAGTCAAATTAAGGCAGTCACAGATGTTGATTGCAGTCCCGTAACCATCAGACAACACTTACAACAAAAAGGCATGGTAAATAAAAAGCGTAAACAAATTCCTTGGCTGCTTCCAAGTCACAAGTTGGACTACTTAAAGTTTGGTTGTGAATACCAAATATGGGACTTTGAGAAATGGAAGAAAGTCCTGTTTTCTGATCAGAAAAAATTCAATCTAGATGGTCCTAATGACTTCCAATGATATTGGTATAACAAAAACATGCCTCCTGAAATTTTCTCCACACGTCATAGTGGTGGAGGGTCCCTAATGGTATGGGGTGCCTTTTCTTACAGAGGAACGATGGAGCTCCAGGTGATGCAGGGTCGTCAGAGAGCGGCTGGTTGTGTTAACATGCTACAAAAAGCATCTTTGATGATGGAGGGCCATCGTTTGTGTGGGGATGGATGGTTATTCTAACAGGATAATGCTACAATCCATGCTGCAAGATGGACCTTGACCTTTCTACAAGAAAATGGGGTCCATCTCTTGGGACATGCTGCATGCTCACCGGACTTGAACCCAACTGAAAATGTTTGGGGATGGATGACAAGAGATGTTTATCGAAATGGCAAACAATATTCAACAATAAATGAACTTTGTGAAGCCATCTTCAGAAGCTGGAGCAACATCCCCCGCACCTTAATGGAAACGCTTATTTCTAGCATGCCCGACAGAATTTTTGAAATCATCAAAAGCAGTGGAGGTAGACTTCATTTTTAAATTTGGTTGTTAAATATTTTCATACACTTTTTGTACAATTTCATAGAATTTTTGTCTCTGGTCTTATAATTTTGATCATGTGTAAATCGCCTCATTTTATAAAAATGTAAATTTCTAAATAAAATATTTGAAATGTAGCTTTTTGTTTCCATAACCTTTTAGATTTTAGTATTGGTAACCTTAAGTGGGAGGAGTTTAAAATCTATCTGTAAAAAAAAATTTCTTTTTAAAGATTTTTAAGTGGTCTTAAATTTTTGAACAGGAGTGTATGTATCATTTTAATGAAATATAAATTCACTTCATTTCTTATGAAATATAAATTAGCATATGTGAAATATGAGAATTTTTTAATGAAATATTAGTTAGCATCTTCTTCCGTGAAATATAAATTTGATGGTTTTCCTATGCAATATAAATTAGTATATTTTCTAGTGAAATGCAAATTAGCACCTGTTTTTGTGAGATTTAAATTAGCCTATTTGTTAGTAACATAACGTCTCATCTTTTCCAGGAACATATAAATTAGCCTTTTTGTTAATGAAATATGAACTTGCTTTTTTTCTTACGAAAAGTAAATTAGTATTTTTTTAGTGATATGTAAATTAGTATTTCTTCTAGTGAAATGTAAATTAGTACTTTTTCTTGTGAAATATAAATTAGTATTTCTTCTAGTGAAATGCAAATTAGTATTTCTTCTAGAGAAATGTAAATTACTATTTCTTCTCATGGAATGTAAATTAGTATTTCTTCTAGTGAAATGCAAATTAGTATGTCTTCTAGTGAAATATAAATTAGTATTTTTTTCTTGTGAAATCTAAATTATTATTTCTTCTTGTGAAATGTAAATTAGTATTTCTTCTAGTGAAATTCAAATTAGTATTTCTTCTAGAGAAATGTAAATTAGTATTTTTTCTAGTGAAATAGAAATTAGTATTTCTTCTAATGAAATGTGAATTAGTATTTCTTCTAATGAAATTTTAATTAGTATTTCTGCTAGTGAAATGTAAATTAGTATTTATTCTAGAGAAATGTAAATTAGTATCTCTCTTAGAGAAATGTAAATTAGTATCTCTTCTAGTGAAATGTAAATTAGTATTTTTTCTTTTGAAATATAAGTTATTTCTTCTTGTGAAATGTAAATTAGTATTTCTTCTAGTGAAATGTAAATTAGTATCACTTCTAGTGAAATGTAAATTAGTATCACTTCTAGTGAAATGTAAATTAGTATTTCTTCTAGTGAAATTTAAATTAGTATTTCTTCTAATGAAATGTAAATTAGTATTTCTTTTAGTGGAATGTAAATTAGTATCACTTCTAGTGAAATATAAATTAGTATTTCTTCTAGTGAAATGTAAGTTAGTATTTCATCTAAAGAAATGCAAATTAGTATTTCTTCTAGTGAAATGTAAATTAGTATCTTTTTGGGTAGACCAAAGATGGTTGGATCAGTTATAAAATAGATCTGGATTCCTTGAAAACAAATATATTAGCAGTTTATTATCGTATATCTTACTATAACAGTTAGATGCCTTAAATATTTTAATACATTTTCATTATTTTAAAAATAAATTAAAAGGTTTAGTGTGTTCTAAAATTGATTTTCCTTGCATTAAATATCAAATATAATGTAATTTACTAATTAACTTGTCAGTATAAATAACAATATTCTTTGCAGTAAACTAGAAATATCATAGAATAGTTGAAAGCAAAATGTAAGTATCAAATATATTAACCATTCATCTAATGAACTGAAATGGTGCAATTTATTTATTTTTTCACAAATCAAAAATACTTAGAATGATTTACTAAAAACCTGGCCACCTTAAAACAAATATAGTGGTATAATTTCTGCTGAACCAGAAAAACTTGTGTGCTTTAAACCTAAATTTGGATCCCTTAGAAATCAAATATATTTATATTTTTTCAGTCTACTTCAAATGCTTAGAATGCTTTAATCTAATATCCAGCTGAATTACATATAAAATATTTGTGCACTAAAATGCTTAGGACAGTTAAAAAAAACTTGGTTTATGAAAATAATATTTCTGAGGAAGCTTAGTGGGTATTAAACTAATGCTTCACTGCTTGAAATATAACCTATTTTTGTATCAGTTCAGGCAAATTCATCAAGCATAGAGAGCTTCAAATAAATCTTAGATACTTTAGAGATAAAATATATTCTTATTTTTCTAGTAGGCAGAAAAAGGCTTGAGCAATTTAAGCAAAACCTTTTTTCTTATCATATATAATCGTATCATTTTTAGTGAAAATAAAAAATATAAACTGTTTTAAATCAAATAATTCTGATATTAAATAAAAACTACAATTGCCTCTTTTCTGGAGAACTGAAAAATGTAGAAGTCTTAAAAACAAATCATGGCTACTTTACAAGTAGAATATAATTTTCCAATTTAATGGTGAATTTAAAATTCTTGGACCACATTATTTAAAATATGTATTAAAATATTTCTTCTAATCTATTACAATCAAGATTCTTAGAAATAAAAACATTTTTTTTGTAAACTGAAGGATTTCAATAGGTTTTAATTTAAATCATATTTTTTAAATTTACAATACATTGGTGCTTTTTCTACAGAATTGGTAAAACTTAAACAGTTTTATACTATTTTTTTTAGTGTTAAATATATAAGCATCTTATTGGGTAAATTAAAATGCTTAGAGCACTTACAAAAGTGAAATTTGGCAGAATTAAACATCAACTATTTGGGCAGAAATGAAAAGGCTGAGAGAGATTTAACATTGGTAGACTAACAAAACTAGTGCCATTTCTGCCATCCTGAAAAACTTACAATGCTTTAAATCTTTTATTTAAATCTCTCTTGTAATTCAAATATTTTAGCATAGTTTCTATAATTTGTAAGAATTTTAGAATAAACGGTACGATAGATAAATTATTATCTAAATTAAGATTAGCAACTAGGTCCCACCCTTTTACTGTGAAACCAATAAAATGTAAATGCAAATTCTACTCAAACAGCTTCTTTTCTCACACTTCCCACCTGTGGAATTCCCTTCCATTTACTTGCTTCCCTGACAGCTACAATCTCCAAGAATTTAAATGTAAAGTCAATAGTCATCTCCTAACTCACTAACCTGCATCCGCTCTGATGCTCCTTTCTCCATCCACTCCACTCTCACCAGTATTCTCATCCTTCTCTTACCCACTTCCTGACACCCTCTATAACATGTCACTCTTTCTCATAACCCCCTGCAAAACAGTGGCAGTAAAATGCCTTGCTTTGAGGTGATATGATTTATAAAACAAAAGAATTTATACTATTATAATGTGGATATATAAAGTGGGGGATCAGTTCTACATTCCAATCAATATATAAAATGATCCCTCATTTTATGCCCACAATCATCCTTCTCTTACCAACTTCCTAACACCCCCTATAACCTGTCACTCTTTCCCATATTTTTCCCCCTATGTAACCCCTTGCAAAACAGTGGCAGTAAAATGCCTTGCTTGAGGTAATATGATTATAAAAAAAAAATTACATGAAAAATTAATTACACAAAAATATACTGAAATGCAGCAAAGGTTAAACAATCTCTTCAAGGATGAAGGAGAGGCAGAAATGTTGTTCTACAAAGAAATGCTGAGGATACCATAGACGAAGCCCATGAGGATGCAAACAAGAAAGAAACTCATACTTAACATCATCAACAGACAGCTGAGGTTAAAATATAATAACAGAAAATATTAAAATAAAAAGGCTATTTTTATTTTTATGCAATTTATCAAGATAATTTTTTTCTTCTTTTAGCAAATGTAAAGATACAAGTGATAATCAAAACGTATAGAATGTTCTTGTATGGTCTTAAAAGCATCAGTAAGAATTCTGTAACTTCTATTGCTATGTGCTGTCCATCCTTCAATATGGCAGTGAATGCTGGACAATACTATCAAAGATGAAGGAAAAATTTGAAGCAACTAAAATGTGGTTCTACAGAAGCATACTGGACATAAGCTGGGGGATCAATTCCATATTACAATTAATAAATAAACTGACCCCTTACTTTGTGACCACATCAGTTTCTATACATTTATATTCCTGAGATCCAAAAGCACAAGGATGGATTCCAGAAGCGGAGTAGAGTATTAAGGGACAGGAAAATTTCACTAGAAACAAAGAAGAGAGTACTGGATTGTTATGTGATGTCTGTCCTTCAATACGGCAGTGAATGCCGGACAATATCTTTAAAGATGAAGGCAAGACTTGAAGCAACTGAAATGTGGTTCTACAGAAGGATGCTGTGAATATCATGGATCGAGCATGTGAGCAATGATGAGGTCTTAGAAATGATGGAAACAAAAAGGAAATTAATACTGAGCATCAGGAAGAGACAACTGAAGTTCCTGGGACACGCAATGAGGAAAGGAGGCTTGGAGATTCTGATACTAACAGGCCTGATAGAGGGAAAAAGAGACAGGGGAAAATAACGGAAAACATTTGAAGGACCTAATCAGGTGGATGACGGAACGAGGATTGCATGGTGTAACAGGAGAAGGCATGCTCTTTCTGGCTCATAATCCTCATTTAACATAAAACATATGCAAAAAGCAATGAGTTGCCATTGTGGGGTCTCCCCTTTTACCATGATAATAGACTTTCTAGAGTATACATATACTCCTGCCATAGTGAGATGCCGTGTGATATGTCAGATACCGAAAGATACTGAGAGATAGCGAAGATTCACGGAGAATACAGTGTCAGTAGTTTTTTTAATAATCCTATTGCCCCAAGCAAGGCCTTTTTCTGCCACTGTTGTGCAGGGGGTTACATAGAAGGAATGGTATGAGAAGGAGTGAGAGGTTGCAGGGGGTGTCAGGAAGAGAGTAGGAGAAGGAAGAGAATACTGATGAGAGTAGGGTGGATGAAGAAAAAAGCATGAGAGAGAGTGTGTAAGTTAGTAAGACAGGTACGTATTGTATTTCAAACCCGGCCCATGTTATGTTCTGCACGCAAGGATTTTCTTCCTCCCCACCAAATTAATTCTATAATTTATCAATATAAATGTAGTTGCGGAGTTGACTACATAGGAAGAACAACTCAGCGTCTCGACATGAGAATTAAACCACATGTTCCAAATACAAAATAAGAAATCACACCTTACCTCGAAATGGATCCGTCCCGAATACCTACGGTTCCACTATTTTTGAGCACCTTATAAAGACTAGAAAGTGTGCTGCTAATTTTATTGTTGATCGGTTCACTCTTGTGTCCTGATCTCACTCTTCATTCCACCTTATGGTTCTAGAAGCTTTGTATATCGGGTCCTGAAAGCCTGCGTTGTGCAAACAGCTTGAGTTGTTAAGACTCAATATAATTAGCCTCTAGCATTCACATTCTTTCTCATTTTCATGACACACATTTTTATTTTTATTTTTTTTAAAATTCTGATTAAAATCTCTCATAGAGGCCTGAAAAGCGGGAGCAAAGCCGGTTGCTTCACTTTTTAATATATTTACCATGTGTAACATCAAGCTGCACACTTTTATTTCTTTAAATATATATATATATATATATATAATCAGTGTTATCCTATACAAAGCAATAAAGACACTAAGACAGAAGAAGTTACTGGGTGTGGAAGAACTAGAAAAAGAAACATAATAATATTTCTTTTTTTTAATCATTTCACCCTAGTGCTCAGGTGATTAGGGTGAGAAAAAGAGAATTGATGCAGCAGATATTGAGAAAAGGATAAAAGGTGAATGAGATTCAAGAAGATAGAAGATGGTGATAATCATTGCATTTAAATGTTTGGAGATTGTAGCTATCAGAGAAGCAACTAAACAGAAGAGAGTTCCACAGGTGAGAAGTGCAAGCAAAGAAACTGCTGGAGTAGAAGTGGCAGTTGTGTTTAGCTATTTCAAAAGTGAAAGGGGAAAACCTTGGTGCCAGGAAATAAAAACTCATCATAGCAGTTGACAGGAAAATATTTGTAGAAAAAGGCAGAGGGAAGCCACATAACAAGAGTGAGAAAGCAACTGAAGATAAGATGCCAGGTTAGGACCAATTATATTGCAAATTCTTCTTTGGTTTTTGTCAAGAACTTCAAGATTAATAGCAGGAACGCCTAACAAGATATGGCAACAGTATTCAGTGCATAGACAAATGATAGATTTATATATGTTCTTTCTACATTACCCTGTATATCTTTTCTTTTCCTCTACCTTCACAACTGTTTTCACACCTGTGTTCCTATCCTTCTCTTGCCGTTTCTCTGACACCCCCTCTAACTGGTTCCTCCTTCTCTTTACTCTCCACCTATCTAAACTTTTACTCTTATGTAGCCCTCTGTGCGTCAGTGGCGGTGCTACCTTGCTCGGGGTGAAATGATTAAAAAAATGTGCAACATCAATTCTGATGAGAAAAACTTTCTGGTTTAGCACAGGGACCCAAACTTCCTAAAAGTAAATACAGCTGTTATGGTTTATAAAATGGCGAGTGTTCTAAAAATAGAAAAAGATAGACACACTGACGCCAAGAATTCAAAATTGGGTGGCAAAATAAGGAACCGTTTCTTTTGGTAGGAGTAGGAGTAAGAGTAGGAGTAAGAAGTAGGAGTTAACGACAGTAGTTTTGTGTAGGAAATTTGAAAAGAGAAAGACGCTAGTTAGTTGACCACTAGAGTCCAGAAGGGATAGGCTCATTTACTACTAGCATCCCACAGTGAAGAGAATTTAGCTAGTCTGCTCCTGTATCCACACAAAATTTAAAGGTTGTAACTTGATGTAAAAACCTAAAGTTTTATACCAAAAATAAACACCATTAATTCAAGTTTGTGTTATCTTCTAATTATACCAAAATGAAGCAACACAACAGTGGTGACACCGATGTACGAACACAGCTATAGATTCGATGAAGTTGTTGCACTTAAGGTTGGTTGAAACTGTGAGACCAAGAAGATGCAGTGTTTTGCTCTCTAAGAGACTAGCAACAGCCATGCCAATGGCAGATAGGAAAGTTTCTCTATGGTGATGAAAGGAAGAAGCAGGAAGGTATTTAAAATTTACAGGCCATTTCTTGAACCCAGTTAACCACTGATTGGAGATCCAGTTCAAGATCAGTGGCTGGATTTACTTTGTCAGTCTTGATAAATTTCCTGTTGAGATAGGAGTAAATAGTGGAGCCATCTGTATAAATGCCTACTTGGGAAATTTATTACATTAGGAAGATCGTTGATGAAGTTCAAAATCAGCGTAGGACCTATTATAGAGCCTTGTGGGACACCCATGTTTATATAAAATAACATGAGAGCATAGCCATTCAAAACAACCTTCATTTCATGATTTGATAGAAATGATTGGATTAAATAAAACAATCGTCTAGAAATTCAATAGTCATGGAGCTTGTGTAGAAAGCCAGCATGCCAAATCCTGTCAAACACTTTTGAGATATTTAGAAACAAAGCTTGTGCTTTGCCACTATTATCAAGAGCCAAATATACATATTCTAGGATGACTGTTAGCACATCAGCGATAGATCTGGTGAAACGGAAGCCAAATTGTCAGAGAGTAGGTCATTAGAAGTGAGATGTTTAAATACTTCAGCTTTAATTAGAGCCTCAAATATATTGCTGAAAAGTGGTAAGAGGTTAATAGAACAATAGTTAGAGAGGTCAGAGGGTTTACCAGAGTTTTTAAGAAGAACTACAGATGAGGATGTTTAACAAGCTAAAAAGCAGGAAGCAGAGAGGAAATATTTGTAGAGTTTGGAGAGAACTGGAGCTAGCTCAGGGGCACATTTCTTAAGGACAAAAGTTGGGATTCTATCATCTCCATTTGCCTTGTGGGAGTCTGAGTTTTTTTTTTGTATAATCGTATCTCCCCAAGCAAGGCATTTTACTGCCACTGTTTTGCAGGGGATTACATAGGAGGAAAGTTATGAGAAAGAATGACAGGTTATAGGGGGTGTCAGAAGTGGGTAAGAGAAGGATGAAAATTCTGCTGAGACTGGAGTGGACGGAGAAGGGAGCATGAAAGAGAGGATGAAGGTTAGTGAGATAGGAGATGACTATTGACTTTACATTTAAATTCTTGGAGATTATAGCTGCCGGGAAAGCAAGTAAATGAAAGGGAATTCCACAGGCGGGAAGTGCGAGAAAAGAAGCTGCTTGAGTAGAATTTTCAGTTTGTTTTTTTTAATCATTTCACCCCATGCAAGGCTGTAATGCCATTGATGTGCAGGGGGCTATGTAAGAGTAAAAGATCAGATAGGAGGAGAATAAAGAGAAAGACAAACCAGTTACAGGGGGTGTCAAAGAAAGGAACAAGCAAACGATGGGAATACAGGTGTGATGACAGTTGCAAAAGTAGAGAGAAAGGAAAAGATATACTGGGTGATGTAGAAAGAACTGGAGTCAAGTGAATAAGAGATGGGTATTGACATTGCATTTAAGTTCCTGGAGGTTGTAGCCATCAGGAAAACAAGAATATGGAAGAGAGTTCCACAAGTGGGAAGTGCGAGAAAAGAAGCTGCCGGAGTAGAATTGTCGTCTGCATTTGGTTGATCTAACTGTACATAGGTGAGAACAGATACAGGGTTATATATATATATATATATATATATATATTGTCATCCGCAGACAGATCTGTTTCGCCGTATCACAGCTCATCAGTACAGTTAGACTCCGATTGCTTTTTTACCCAGGATTGAAACCTGACCGAAATGGTGTCAGTCAGCGACTCTACCCCTGGGCTATGGGCGTTCGGTGGAAGTAGGCAAACATTTTAGCACATATCATTATACGCGCCCAATAGCTAGAGCGCTCTAATTCATTTCACTGTTCTAGTGTGGGTACTCCAGGCAAGTCAGTTGTTGAGTTGGAAGAGAATTTGCAAGCAAAGAATTCAGCCTTGTCTGCTGTAGATGACAATAATGACTGGGAAGATAAAAGAGTAATCAGGACAGTAGATAGCAATTGACATTGCATTTAAGTTTTGCAAATTAAAATTAGCTGAAAAGCATGGAGCTGGAAGAGAGTTTCACAAACAAGAATTGCAAGAAAAGACATTGTTATCATTAATCTTATGGCTATACATCTAACCAATGCAATAGTAAATTCTGAGATCTCCATGCCAGTCTATTACTGCATTTACATTTAAAAAGACATAGCGAAGTGTTCATCTGAACAATTACCATGAGAGCATTTATAAAAAGAGGACAGAGAGACAGTGGTGGGAATGCAACTAAATAAAGCATTATTATTGGTCAATAAACCTAAGAAAAGATTTTCTTTTTAAACTATAGCAACTTATTTGGATGACATCATTTGAATCCATAAAAATCTGAAGAAAGTTTCAGTTCAAAATAAGCTGTTCTTATTGGCTACAAAATAATTGTTAATTAAATCTGAATTTGGATTGACTTTATGTTGCTATACTTCTTTGAGGCTGACACACTTTAATTGAGATGGAATATTTTATTGAACAGTAGATTTGGAATTCTAAGACTTTTGTGTTCATTTTGTTTATTTCTACTATTAAATCTGTTGAAATTAAAAAAGGAACAGGTATTTATTTTTGACTGACCCTTGTAAGATGATTGAGAAGAAATGATAATTATATTGAAGAGTAGATTTGTAACCGTGGAACATTAGTATTTATTTGGTCTCGCTCGTGAACTTTTATTGTAAATAAAGCAGAACAGGCATTTTTTTACCAACCCTCGTTCATCATAGTTGTCAGTATAGAGATGTTCTTTACGTCAAGAAAGCTGGTCGGGTTTCAAAGGTTAATGTAAGATAAATTCAAAACATTTGCTGATTGCTTGACTTCAAATAGCATAAACTCATGTCACAAAGAGTCTTGACATTTAAGAAATTGACTTTTATTTGAACAGTCCAACCAATCTTATTAAGCCTTTTGAATTGCTACAGGGCAGAGGTTTAAAATGTTAATTTGCCCAGTGACATTTAGAACCAAATCTTCAAACTTTGGGTAATTTGATCATTTTGTTTGCAAGCAGAGGAAGGAATCATTCTTGATATTTTCATATAATTACTGATATAACTGAATAGATATAAATAATGAAATTCTCTTTGAAGAAGTAAGTCAAGATGTGTAGGTTTGCAGCATTTTGGAAGCCTAAATTAGGATGTGTGTTGCAGTGAAACAATAAATCGGGGAACCGAGTTTGAACTCCAGTTGACTTCCTTGCATTCACTTACGCACATGTACCCTTGGGAAAGGTATTAATTCATCTCTTCCCTCCCGTTATGAGTTAAATAATAGGACAAATTGGGTTCTATAGCCTTGGCTGGCAACCAGTCTACCATAGAAAGCAATGGCAACCTACTGCAGGATAATCTTCTGCCTAGTCAGTTATGTCTCTTTCAAGTCATGAACACCCAAAGCGTGTATCATGTACGGCACTTAACTGACTGAATAAATATAAGAGTTAAAATATGATTAAGGTTTCTACTGGGCATAAAGTGGGGGATCAGTTTTATATTGTTATGCACTAATAAGCTGATCCACCACTAATTACAACTTAATAATATAATACATCTCTTCCCACTCTAGCTATATCAGATAACAGGACAGATTGGGTTCTATAGCCTTGGCTGGCAACCAGTCTACCATAGAAAGCAATGGCAACCTACTGCAGGATAATTTTCTGCCTAGTCAGTTATGTTTCTTTCAAGACATGATTACCCAAAGCATGTATCATGTATGGCAATTAACTGACTAAAATTGCTTAATGCATTATGCTTTGAATCTAAGATAACTATACAAATATTTTTCTTATAAAATTAATTAAAACAAATGATTTGAATTCAAATCTTCTGAAAAAATACTTTATAAATAACAATCATGTTTCCACTGGATTTGAACAAGCAACAACGAACACATATACAATACCGGCCATAATTATTAGGCCACCCCAGTTTTTTTTAAAGAAATGTATTTCATAATATTTTTAGTATTTATTGCCAAATAAAAATAGAATGGTTCTTTTGTTATTATTACTTTGCAAAATTTATGATGCAAGGAAGCAAAGATGAACTCGTCCAAATCACCCTAAACTTTCTTCATTCTTTCATTGATGAAACTGCGATATAGGTAATTATGAAATATTTATAAATTCATTTGATGCACATTGTTAGTGCAGTATTAACAGAAGAACCATTCTGTTTTCATTTACAATTATTCACTTGGCAATAAATACTAAAAAATAGTATGAAATGCATAATTTTTTTTAAAACACTGGGGTGGCTTAATAATTATGGCCGGTAGTGTAGATATAAATATGATCTTATATTTTTATTCTTCGTCAGTGATACTTGTGCAGTGTAGGAGGGCAGCTGTAGAGCGATCATGCACACGAAGAGGTCGAAGGCTAGTGTGAGATCTCTGTCTTCAGTCAAAAATTGTTGACGCTATATAGTCTTTAAAATCCTCTGCATTTTTTATTTTTTGTGTTTTCAATTTTGTTGACTTCGATGGCCAAACACTTGAGTCAATAACATCCAGTGGTCAATTGCTTTTCAAACCAATTGTCACTTTTTTTCATTGCACTTTGATGTCATCTACAGCCACATATATCTGTCAATTACCTTTGTCCTTTGTTGACCCATGGCCGGATGTACCTGTCAATTAGCTCTGCTATATATTACAGTATACTTGTTATGGGGACCCACCCATATGACACATGAACTCGTTCAAAATATATATA
The DNA here is from genome assembly GCA_037127315.1 of Ascarosepion bandense. Lineage (NCBI taxonomy): Eukaryota > Metazoa > Mollusca > Cephalopoda > Sepiida > Sepiidae > Ascarosepion > Ascarosepion bandense. The sequence goes on along the minus strand of JBBBDQ010001032.1, from coordinate 302,155 downwards.
AGTAGCAGTTCTGATTTGTAGAAGCAGAAGAGTAGAGCTGAGAGTGAGAGCAGAATCTATTTCAGCAGATAACTTTGACAGCCAGACCAAACAGTCACACTAATAATTGCTCATTGGTATATGTTTGTACTGCTGTCTTTGTAATATATTTTCTTAACACTATTCCGTCTTTGTGTCTTTATTTCTGGCCCCAACAGACCAACAACAACTTGGTTATGAGTTCAAAAAAATACTGATAATTATTTATATTTTTTAATTCACCTGCTTTGAAGGTTGGTTATGTTGAGGACTAGATTTGAAATCTTCAAATGCTTCTGTTGATTTTGTTTATTTCTGTTAAGATTAAAGTACAAGTATTAGTTTTTGCTTGAACTTTGTAACATGATTGACAAACTTTTATATTATAGTCTTAGTATTTTATTGAAATTCATCAATGTTTTTTGTAAATGAAATGTTGTGACACTATCTCCCACGGGTATACTTTCATTTGTTTGGTTTAATACAGCAGAGGGAGATAAATTAATATTAGCAGTATTATTATTTATGCTTTATTGTAATTCGCAATGTGAGCTTATATAAAAAAACTATTTTGATACTATCAAATACTTGTAAAATCCTGGGAATAGAACAATTAACTATTTTGATAGATGGGAAAGAAAGGTAGAAATTATTCTTCTTTTGTGTTCAAAGCGGAGTATTTTGGGCAAGCTAAAATTTTATAAGTAGCCAAAACAAAATGTCAGGATTTGTTTGATGGATGGGGTCAGGCGGGGTTAAAGTCCCTCAACAGATGTTCTTTGAGAACAGAAATTTGTGGAAATTGGAAAATCTAAATATGATGTAATCAAAAAGAAGTGAGCTGTTGATATTCCATTCGTCGAGCCATGGCCCTCCCGCAAATGGAAAACAATCTCATTGGTTGACAAAGCTTTGAGTCGGCCGAATCCCTCAAGAAGGATTGGGGATGGTTATAAAAATCCGGACTCAGCGAGAAAAGTTGAGTTGCAGTAGAGTTGGAGCAAGTTTCTGGAAATATAGTAGAAATGTAACGACTGTGGAAAAAGGTTCCCAACTAGGGAGCCATGACCCACGGCTGGTTGTCTACAATAGAACTTATGGCTAAAGAGTTAATGTTGAATGAAGCCTGCCGCCGATTGACTTAAAGTGTTAATTCTGAATAATGTGCCATCAATAAGAATCCCGAAAGAACGTTATTGTTTTTTTAAATCATGGGAGAAAAAAATTTTTGATTCCTCGTTTGCTCTACTTTGGTAAATTCTGCTAAACTCCGATAAGAACCCAAGAGGACTTTGTTATTTTAGAAGTTGCATAGAGAATTGACAGCCCTGATTATAGAGAATATTTACTTTCACAAAACTTAGAAAAGACGTTTTTATTCAAGGATTGAAAGCTCTGATATTTTTAAATGAACTCTCTCTCCATTGTAAACTGGCATTCCACTGGCTGTATTATCAAACTGATGGCTGTATTATATGCTCCTGTGACTAATAATTGTTTTTTTTATATAAAGACATTCTTCTTGACTCTCCAGGTGTGTTCAACCTTATTCATTTTAATTTTAAATTTTTTTTTTGGTGCAGTGTTTATTTTTAACCACAAGTGTACACCAGTGTTTGGTCTGGTTTTTGGTAGAAAGATGGCTACTAAAATTGCACAGCGCGGCTTTCTGAGAACAACTCGCAACGTGGGCAGTGGCCCGTTGATGCAATAGATGTCTTGAAAACCAGCTTTTGTGATGCCATCATCGGACGAGATCATCACGACCAGCAACAGAGACCGAACCAACTGGCCAGCTGGTTGGCAGTGTCACAACTCGACGAGAACAAGTGTCACAACCAGCCAGCCAGCCAGCCAGTCAGCCCCGGGCATAAGGTGTCACAATGTGATAAATATAATGATCAGTTTATTTAATCACAAACCATGAAGAACTTAAACTATTCTTTTTTTCTTTCTGATCATCTTTGTATATTATTTTGTATTAAATGAATTCATACCTATCTCTTCTGTGACTGTCCAGTCAAAAATTATTATAAAATATAACTTGAGATCATGGAGAAATTATTACACAAGAAGAAACTTTCTTTTTTGCTTAGAAACTATTTCCTGAAGTCTGACAAATCTTAAATAACCTTGGACATCAAAGACAGATTTTCACAGACTGATCAAATAGAAATTTTTGGTATTTTTCAGTCATTTCAATTAATCACAAGATAAATAAATAAAAAAATTCTTGTTTTATTTAAAATCTTTAAATTCATAACCAATCAGAAAAGACAAAACAAACATCAAATTTGAAAATTAACCAATCAATACAATTCTTCAAGATGTTCTCTTTTGCTTCTACAACCAAAGTTTTCTCATCTTGTCAGTTGCAAGGATAAAATCTAATGTCTTTTTTCCTCTCTTATACAGGAAGATAGACTTTTATATTTGCCCAAGTGTATTGTACACATATTTGCGACTATGAATAAGTTTAATTAAACTCATTTCTTATGTCTTGACTTTGTTGATTTACCATAACAATTCTTCTTTCATAAATGCTGGTGTTAATAATGTTGCATCACTCGACTTCTTAAAACTCTTGGCACAAAGCAAAAACCATTGAAATCCAGCTCTACATAAACTCGTTACTGTATCACATGTTGAATCTGAGATAACTTTATAAATCTTTTTTTTTTATAAAATTGATCTTTCACTTAATATTCAGCAATCAAAACAACAAAAATGAAGACACTAGAGAAACTTCCATATGACTTTTATTCAAAATTAGCAGTAGAGCCCGGCGTTGCTCGGGTGTAATGAAAGCTTTAAAACTAATCTATGGTCCTGGAGCTCTGACTCAGCCTAAACAATATTTGAAATAACAAATGAATTGCGACAATTTACCAATCGCACACACACACACACATATATATATATATGCTAGTCGTATAGCCTGGTGTTGCTTGGGTGTAATGAAAGCTTTAAAACTAATCCATGGTCCTGGAGCTCTGACTCAGCCTAAACAATATTTGAAATAATAAAATAATTGCGACAATATACCAATAGCACCTATATATATCTATATATATGCTAGTAGTATGGCCTGGTGTTGCTCGGGTGTAATGAAAGCTTCAAAAATAATCCATGGTTCTGGAGCTCTGACTCAGCCTAAACAATATTTGAAATAATAAAATAATTGCGATAATTTACTAATCGCACACACACACATATATATATATATATATATATATGCTAGCAGTATAGCCTGGTATTGCTTGGGTGTAATGAAAGCCCTGGAGCTCAGACTCTTTAGACATTGACACAAATGACTAAAAAGAATGTTTCCAGTTAAAGCGAAACCATAGACTGAAAGAAAAATGAATGGACGTAAGTAAGATTTCGATATCAAATAAGTTTTTTTCATCGTAAACTGAATTTTAAAGGCTAAATAAGTCCTATGAGTAAATGGCATCTTGGCTGAGACTAAGAACTACAATTATACCTACTTAGAGCCAAATCCGAAGCAAAAACTAAAATAAAAAGGCTGAAAATAATACAGACATACAGGCAGATAAACAGACACACACACAACTGTTGTCTGTCAACCATCACAGGCAACCTCTCCTGCCTCCTATAAGCATGGAGCAAGCGAGTCTCCCTGAGAGCAACACACTACACCTCCTCGGCCTTACCCTCTCCTCAGACCACAAATGGAACCACTATGTTGAATCCATAGCGAAATCTACTGCTAAGAAGGTTGGGTCACTATGCCTATCCAAGATGTTTTTTCTGCCTGAATCCATCCTGCATATATACAAGTCAACCATCCATCTGTGTATGGAGTACTGCTGCCATTTATGGTCAGGCGCCCCTGCCGTTCTCCTCAGTGTTCTCGACAGGCTCCAAAGGAGAGTCTGTAATGTGATAGGTACTGATCTGGCGGCTCGACTGCAGCCACTTCCCCACCGTCGAAATGTGGCCTCCCTTTGTCTGTCCTATAAATACTTTCATGGCTTCTGCTCGGATGAACTTAAGTCACTGATGCCTCCTCAACAGGTGTTTATTCGTGCAACCAGACTGGCAACTGGGTCCCACCCATTCACAGTCAGGTTAGCCAAATGCAGACGACAATTTTACTCCTGCAGCTTCTTCTCTCGCACTTCCTGCCTGTGGAACTATATGTATTATCAATTTTCTGCACTATTGTAAGAACTGCAACCTTGAAACTTCTGAATATCGTTTCTTATGTCTTTGTCTGTGAGTGTATCAAATTTGATTAAAATCGGACCACTCCTTCTACAACCCTGATTTTTTCGATTATCAATTTTCAATATTTATCGGGGGTACCTCGACACAAAACCTAGCTAAGAACACTCACAGACCCTTATAGTACAACTGTGTAAATTTTCAAGAAAATCGGTTCAGCCGTTTTGGAGTCTATAGGTAATGGATGCACACACACACACACAGAGACACACACAGAGACAAAGTTCCATTTATAAATAAGTTTAGACCAGGAAAATATCTGCAATTATTATATTCAACATCATTTTTTTTGTCCACAAATGGTAATTGGATAAGTACTGTTTACTTTTATCCTTTCATTCCTTCCATATTAATAGCAGTTGGCTTAACAATTTGGTATTTTGGTGAGAATTAAGTCCTGTGGATAGGATATGAAAGAAATGCAATCACTTTAAAGGAAATAGCAATTCTCTTCCTTGAACTTTTTCTTCTTCAATGTGCCCTGTTCCCTTCAGGACGTAGGCAATCATGGCTTTCCACGTCTCCCTATCCCTGGTGGCTCTTAGCATGCTTTCTCCTGTTACACCATGCAAACATCGTTACATCATCCACCTGATAAGGTCCTTCAAATATGATTCCCGTTGCTTTCCTCTATCTGGCCTGTATCAGGTTCTTCAACCCCTCCTTCCTCATCGCATGTTCCAGGAACTTTAGCTGTCTCTTCCTGATGCTCAGTGTTAATTTCCTTTTTGTTCACATCCTTTCCAAACCTTCATCATTGCTCATATGCTCCACCCATGATATCCTCAGCATCCTACTGTAGAACCACAATTCAGCTGCTTCAAGTTTTTCCTTCATCTTTGATGATATTGTCCAGCATTCACTGCCATATTGACATCACATAACAATCCAGTACTCTTTTTTTTTGTTTCTAACAAAATTGTCCTGTTTCTTAATACTCTTCTCGGCTCCTGGAATTCATCCTTGTACTTTTGGATCACAGGAATATTAATGTATAAAAACTAATGTGACCACAAAGTGTGGGGTCAGTTTATATATTGACTGTCATATGGAACTGATCCCCCACTTTATATCCAGTATGCTTCTGTAGAACCACATTTCAGTTGTTTCAAGTTTTTCCTTCATCTTTGATGATATTGTCCAGCATTCACTGTCATATTGAAGAACTGACAGCACGTAGCAATCCAGTACGCTCTTCTTTGTTTCTAGTGAAATTGTCCTGTTTCTTAATACTTTACTCAACTTCTGGAATGCTTTTTTGCCATGCCAATTTGCCTTCAAATGCACTTTCCGTCTTCTGTTATAACACTTCCCAGGTATTTAAATTTTTGTACCTGCTTGATTCTAGTATTCCTGACCTGTATTTGGCATATTGGTTTGCCACTTTTTACTGATAACCATGCATTTGGTTTTCTTGCAGTTTAAAGTTGCTATAAAATAAGAAGATAAATTCAACATGATGCAGTTTTCTTTCCAGTCTTGAATGGATGCGATAATTTCTTACCAAAGACGATGCAAGGACCCATCATTATGTCTATTACTTGCATTTTAATCTGAAATTTTTATTAGATAATGTACACTCTATATGACGAAAAGTCTCATTGAATACTGCTGTCATTGCACATATACAAATCAGCCATTCATCTGTGCATGGAATACTGCTGTCATATATGGTTAGGTGCCCTCGCTGTTCATCTAAGTGTTCTTAACAAGGCTCCAAAGGAGAAACAGTAATGTGATAGGTACCGACTTGACAGCTCGACTCCAGCTATTTCTCATCGATGGGATGTGGCTTCCCTCTGTCTGTTCTATAAATATTTTCATGGCTTCTGCTCTGACAAACTTAAGTTACTGGTGCCCCAGCCACATCAGCTTTTACTTGTGCAACCAGACGGGCAACTGGGTCCTACCCATTCACAGTTAGATCAACCAAATGCAGCCAAGAATTCTACTCCGGCAGCTTCTTTTCTCACACTTCCTGCTTGTGGAACTCTCTTTCATATTCTTGCTTTCCTGACAGCTACAATCTCCAAGAATTTAAATGCAATGTCAAAATCCAATTCTTAACCACTTGACTTCAGTTCTTTCTACATCATCCTCTATATTTTTTCCTTTCTTTCTACTTTTGCAACTGTCATCACACCTGTATTCCCATCGTTTGCTTGTTCCTTTCTTTGACACCCCCTGTAACTGGTTTGTCTTTCTCTTTATTCTCCTCCTATCTGATCTTTTACTCTTACATAGTCCTCTGCACATCAGTGGCATTACGGCCTTGCATGGGGTGAAATGATTAAAAAAAAACAAAAAAAAAAAAACTGCAAATTCTACTCAAGCAGCTTCTTTTCTCGCACTTCCCTCCTATGGAATTCCCTTCCATTTACTTGCTTTCCCGACAGCTACAATCTCCAAGAATTTAAATGTAAAGTCAATAGTCATCCTCTCTCTTTCATCAGAATTCTCATCCTTCTCTTACCCACTTCCTGACACCCCCTATAATCTGTCACTCTTTCTCATAACTTACCTTCTATATAACCCCCTGCACAACAGTGGCAGTAAAATGCCTTGCTTGGGGCCACACAATTATAAAAAAAAAAAGTTAAATTGAAAGAATTACATCCTGCTTCAAGTTAAGCAATAATGAGCTTGATTAATAGTCAAACAACAGTTACTGTAAGTAACTTTAGACCTGTCAGCAGAAGAATCAATGACTTTTACTGTGTGACAATGACAGTACTCATGTTACAAATGTAACATGGCAAACATTCATGAGTGCTATTCTCTACATATTTTGCTTTCCAGATGTGTCAAAAGAACACCTGTCTTATTACCTGTAAATGCAGTTAATTTGGTTTTAATTAGGGGCACATTTCTTAAGGAACAAAAGCTGGGATTCTATCATCTCCATTTGCCTTGTGGGTGTCTGAGTTTTTTTTTGTATAATCATATTGCCCCAAGCAAGGCATTTTACTGCCACTGTTTTGCAGGGGGTTATATAGGAGAAAATTTATGAAAAAGAATGACAGATTATAGGGGGTGTCAGGAAGTGGGTAAGAGAAGGATGAAAATACTGATGAGACTGGAGTGGACAGAGAAGGGAGCATGAGAGAGAGGATGCAGGTTAGTGAGATAGGAGATGACTAGGGAATTCCACAGGCTGCAAGTGCGAGAGAAGAAGCTTCTGTAGTAGAATTTGCGTTTACAATTTATTGGTCTCACAGTAAATGTGTGAGACCTAGTTGCTAATCTTGTTGCTCGAGCAAATTCATGTATCAGGGGTACTAGTGAGCTAAGTTCATCTGGGCAGAAGCCAAGAAAGCATTTGTAGAAGAGACACAAGGAAGCCACATTGCACCGGTGAGAAAGTGACTATGTAAATAGCTTTTGATTAGAAAAAAAAATTAAAGGTTTGTTGAGGTTGTAGCCATCAGGAAAAGCAAGAATATGAAAGTGAGTTCCACAGATGAGAAGTGCAAGAAAAGAAGCTGTCGGAGTAGAATTGTCAGCTGCATTTGTTTAATCTAACTGTGAATGGGTGTTAAATACTTGTGGCAGGGGCATCAGTGACTTAAGTTTGTTGGAGCAGAAGCCATGAAAATATTTATAGAACAGACAGAGGGAAGCCACATCCCGTTGGTGAGAAAGTGGCTGGAGTCAAGCCGCCAAGTCGGTACCTATCATATAACTGATTCTTCTTTGGAGCCTGTCAAGAACACTGAGGTTCAAGATAAATGTAGAGAAAATTATTGTAAATTCTTAGAAAAAATGTTTTTCATCGGTTTGGGTCACAAACAAAATGCTTTAAGTTGAATAGTATATTCTTTTCCACATTCTGTGAACTGATTATTGCCCACATTGCCAAAAAAAAAAACTTCAGAAGCAGCAAATTAATAGAATTCCTTTCAACCACTACTGATAATAATTCAATGGAAAACTTGTGGTCCATCATTAATATTCAAGTGTGGATAAACTTTGTAACCAGAAAACAAGTTATTATCAAAATTTTAATTTAGGACAGATATCATAATATGCGTTGTAGTGCAGTGAATATTGACTCGAAACAACAAATCGGGATGCCGAGTCCGAATTCCAGTTGAATTCCTTGCATTCACTTACGGCAAGTACCCTTGGGAAATGTATTAATCCGTCTCTTCCTTCCAGTTATGGGTTAAATAATAGGATAGATTGGGTTCTATAGCCTTGGTCGGCAACCAGTCTACTGCAGAAAGTAATGGCAACCTAAAGTGGGGGATCAGTTTTATATTGTTATGAAGTAATAAACTGATCCCCCACTAATTTCTACTTAATAATACAATACATCTCTTCCCCCTCTAGCTATGAGTTAAATAACAGGAGAGATTAGGTTCTATAGCCTTGGTTGACAACCATTCTACCGCAGAAAGTAATGGCAACCTACTGCGGAATAATCTTCTGCCCAGTCAGTCATGTCTCTTTCGAGACATGATTGCCCAAAGCGTGTATTACATATGACACTTGACTGACTGACTGACTGAACATAATACTTGAAAACATGATTAAGGCTTCTACTGGTTATAAATTGGGGAATCAGTTCTATATGTTTATGAAGTAATAAACTGATCCCCCACAAATTACTACTTAATAATACAAGATAATCTTCTGCCCAGTCAGTAATGTCTGTTTCGAGACATGATCGCCCAAAGCGTATGTCATGTATAGCACTCAACTGACTGATTATAATTTGAAATTGTTATATTTATATTTATCATAGAGATAGTAAATCCAGAAAATTATACCAACATTGGTTAATACGAATTTTATTGCGAAAAGATTGAACTGCAGAAGAAAATTTGACATAATGTGAAGAGTATGTGTGCATGGAGGTAAACACTTATCATTTAAAACTTTGTAAAAGCCATGAGCATATTTAATGTGAGGAATGATGGAAGTGGCCAAAGAAAATCTCTACTTTTTTTCTGCTTACCAAAAATAAACTATTATGGGAAAATGTTTAAGATGAGTTGCCAGTCATATGAATTGTATGTAAGTGAATAGTCATAAAATTAGCCTTGAAGTTCAAAGTAAATACTTTTTTCATAGTGAACTCTGAATGGCTTATAATTGAAACCAGTAGTCACATGACTCTATGCTATGCATTATTGATCTGAAGTTGGAACATTCTACAATAAAAATTACTCTATTTTTGCACTCATAAGAAAGTTCCGTCTGAGGGTACAGATGGAAGTTCAACATTATAACAATAGCCATGTGACCTTGCTATGCTACTGCTACTAAAATATAAAGCAAACAAAAAAATGCTGGAAAAATCTTATTTAAAATCAGCAGCAAATTTACTAGGGAAAATAAATAGTCATTTTGTATAAAATTTTTTGTGGATAATCTAGCAAGGGTAAAACCAAATTTTATTTAGTGTTTATGGAAAATACTTATTTACAAATAATTTAAATATTCAGTCAGTTAAGTGCCATATGTGATACACGCATGTCCAGTCATGTCTCAAAAGAGAGATGACTGCCTAGGCAGAGAATTTTCTTGAAATAGGTTGCCTTTACTTTCTGTGGTAGACTGGTTGCCAACCAAGGCTATAGATTCCACTACTATTTAACCTATAGATAAAAGGAGAATTGGTGGATTAATACCTTTCTCAGGGGTATTTGTGCAGTAATGAATGCTATGAATTCAACTGAAATTTGAACTCGGGTCTCTGATTTCTCATTCTGAACTGATATTCACTGCACCACAATGCTCATATTTGATAGGGTAAAATTCAATGTAACAATTATTCCTATTTTTGAATTTCTGATATGAAATTCTCATTCTTCAAAACAGACTTGGTTATGACTAATTTTTTTTTAGCTTAACATTTTGGTTGATGGTTTCTTTAAGGTACCAAAATCAATAAAGATGGTGATAGTAGTGGGAGAGGTAATGTTAGCCATTTCCTTATATGGAAACATTCAGAATTCATTGACCAAGCCACCAGTGATACCATTTTTCTCTTCAAAGAATCATTTGGGCAAAAAGGCTTCTCAAGTCCATTACCTGTCATCTCCGTTTTCAGTATTGATGGCAACTTGAGGACGGTAATTATTAGACTGTTATAAAAATAATGGTCGATTTCAGAAACATAATTCTGTTCCTGAAAAATGAACGATAGAAATGTTGAAATTAGTCAAAATATGAGCCTTGAGCATCTATGCACTCCTGCATTTGATTGATGAGATTATTTGTTCCTCGTTGATAAAATCTTATTGGCTGTGATACAACAAGATCTTTAAAAACTGATTCTACCACTGATTGTGACCTAAAAGTTTTAACATTTAAAAATGTCCTTAAGTGATTAAAAAATGATAATCACTGGGTGGAAGACCAGGAGAATATGGAGGGTGGGGTAATCTCTCATCTCCTAAATCTGTTAGTTTTTGCAATGTCATTCTTGCAACATGTGGCTATGCATTATCATAGAGCAGAATGGGATTACGTCAATTCACCAATGCGGGTCTCATTTTCTGCTGGGGTGCATGCATTTCAGCAATTTGATTCCAGTTAAGCTCTGCATTAAGGGTGTTACTGGTTTCCAGAAGGCTGTCATGGATAACACTAATTGTAGACCACCAGACAGTCACCATAATCTTTTGCTGATGAAATTTTGGCCTTAGGAAATGTTTGGGGAGCTCATCAGACTGAAGCCATTGACCTGATTGTTTATGGTTATCATAAAGGATCTACTTTTTATCAAAAGCGACTATTTGGTCAAAAAAGAGATCATTCATTTTGCACAGAAAGACCATTGAGCAAATTTCAAAACTTCTAAGTTTTTATTTTCAGTGAGAACATGAAGAACCCATTTATCAAGATTTTTCACCTTGCCAAAACTCTGCAAATGGCAGATTGTTGCAGTACTGATGCCAAGAGTCTGGGACATTTCTCTGACACTTTGATGTGAGTTTTCCTCAACTGCTTGCAATTTTTTGTTTCCAAGACTGCATGACCGTACTTAACCGTCTTCATCTTCAAGGCTCTCATTATAGAATTTCTGGAACAATTTTCGTACTGTCTGACATCTTGTGGACCCATCTCCCCATGCTCCGTTGATATTGGCAAAAGTTTAGGAGACACTGTGCATAAGTTTGAACTCATGTACGAAAAGTAAACAAAGATCATGTTTTGTTATGTTCATAATTAAGGGTTAAAAGATAAGTTAAAAATTATTAAAGTGCACACATTAGATATTTTGTAGACCAGAATTCACCTAATATATACCATGAATATTATGTACAAATGGCATTTCAGAATAAAACTCTTTCATTATTTTTGTAACATTGAAATGCATTATAATTTATAACCAATTTAAATGACATGTTGAGTTTTCCTTTATAAATATATATATATATATATATATATATATATATATATAGAGAGAGAGAGAGAGAGAGAGAGAGAGTATAGTGTAGGGGAGTATAGTAAATATATATATATAGAGAGAGAGTATAGTATAGTGGAGTATAGTAAAAACAGCCAAGCCTTACAACAGTAGCAAAATATGTAGACTGAAGAAAAGTTAGAGATTATGCTGTTCACAAACAAAAATGAACTATTGAATGAAAGAACGGAAATTATAACTAAGTGTAACTATACTAAAAATATCTATTAGGTTCATACAACCATGGATAAAAACATTATAATTTCTTGTAATTTTCAAAATTGCACGTTGCAAAAATTCCCTGCCACGTGAACGTTCAAAAAAACACCTTTATGTGAGCGTTCTTTAAAAAAAAATATAATAATTTATATATATATATATATATATATATATATATATATATATATATATATATACACATCTCACAATGAGTGCATCTCGCGACGGATGCATCTCGCGACGGATGCTTCTAGTTTAAAATTATTTGTTTCTGATAAAAGGCTGAGGCCAGTCTGAAATATCAAGTATATATACATAATAATAGAAATAAATAAATACTGTCAAAAAAGCATTTTTAACTTACAACTTTTTAGTAGTTTTATATATATAGATATATATATACCATACTTTTTTTTTATTTCTTTTTTTCTGTTTCCTTCATGACCTTTTCTACATGTCTCTTTCTTACACTCTGTGTCTCTCATTCTGTTTTTATTTTTATTTTTCACGTTCGTCTCTTTTCCTTCTTTTTTGCTTCTTATAAAGTTTTTTTTATCTTTTGCTTTTCATTCAATCTCACTGTTGTGTTCTGCCATGATTTATTTTTCTCCTTCTCTCTCTCTTTCACTCGCTCTCTCTCTCTCTCATACACACAGTGTATGTCTTTATTCTTCTTTTAAAAAGCAGTGTCTTTCTTGTCAGTCTCTTTTTTTTATGAGTAAGCAGTGTGTATTTTGTTCTATGATATATATATATATATATATATATATATATATATATATACACTGTTGTGGAGCTATTAACTGAATACTCATTTAAGATTTTCAGTTTATAATGTTCAGTCTATGTAATAATTCACTGCTGAATTAAATGCATTGACTGTGAAGAAGATTAGTTTTTAAAATAATATTTTTGTATAAAAATAAAATAAATGCCTTTTTCTTCATTGGGCTGTTGATTTATTGGTACACCAATGAACATATAGCGCTTAAGGAAAAGAAAAGTAATCAAATCAATTTTGTAAAAAATCTGATTAGATATTACCATAAAGTGTAGAAATTGGAAACCACAGATCAGTTCACTGTTTATGGTAGCCATTTGTAATGATAGATGTGTCCTGAGGACAAGTAAAAAGGAAATGACATATTAGAGAACTGGGTGAATGAAACGCTGATGTGAATGAAATAAGAGTAGCTGCCACAGTTGAAATGAAAGGCGAGAATAAATTATAAAAAAAAAAGAAATTTCTCACTTTTTAAATTTAGAGAATTCATGTATCTTTGTATCTTTATATCTGAGAATCGTGAAAGGTTTCTATTCATGCAAATTTTGGTCCTTGTCTTCTTATCTAATTTACATGTAAGAAACCTGATTGGCTGATAGGGTTGTTCTCTGTGAAACTAACTCTGAGCCAATAAAAATGATCTGGAGAAAAAGTATTTATTTTAATGGCTTCTATATGATTAAGTAATGTATCAAATGATAAAAGAAAACTATTTTTTTGCCTCTGAAGAAGAAAAATACTACAGCTTTGGTTCTTGTTTGGGCAAGCCATCAATTTTATGGAATTAATGGAAATGATTCCATAGTCTAAGAGTAGGCATTGTAAGTTGTTATTATTCTTGAGGGCTTCAATGAAATAGTTAAAAGATATCTGGCTTCCTTGTGTCTCTTCTACAAATACTTTCACGGATTAGCTCACTGATGCTTAGCTCACTGATGCCTCTTATATATAAATTTACTCGAGCCACAAGATTAGCAACTAGGTCCCACCCTTTTACCGTGAAACCAATAAATTGTAAACACAAATTCCCTTCCAGCAGCTTCTTTTCTCGCACTTCCTGCCTGTAGAATTCCCTTCCATTTACTTTCTTCCCCGACAGCTACTATCTCTAAAAATTTAAATGTAAAGTCAATAGTCATCTCCTATCTCACTGACTTGCATCCTTTCTTTCATGCTCCTTTCTCCGACTACTCCATTCCCATCAGTATTCTCATCCTTCTCTTACCCACTTCCTGACACCCCTATAACCTGTCACTCTTTTTCATAACTTTTTTTTTTAATCATATCACCCCGAGCAAGGCGCTAATGCCACTGAAGTGCAGGGGGCTACGTAAGAGTGAAAAGATTGGAAAAGAGAAAGCCGGAAACCACATCCTAAACAAGGAACAAGGGATGAGTCTCTTCACCTGTTCAATAGATGTGGGTGGAGTGTGAACTGGGCGATAGTTTAGTCTATCTACTCCAATTTACTTTCCTCCTATGTAACCCCCTGCAAAACAGTAGCAGTAAAATACCTTGGGCAATATGATTTTTTAAAAAATTCTATACATTTATATTCCAGAGAATGTAAATAAATCTAAAAGACATGCATGTGTAGCTAATCAGTATTTCATTGACTGATGGATTCGTTTTCTACGGCTTACCAATAGAGAAGAAATTATTATGTAAATATAAAGTGGGGGATCAATTTTATATTACAATCAATATATAAATTATCCCTCATTTTATGGCCACAGTCATTCTTCTCTTACCCACTTCCTGACACCTGCTATAACCTGTCACTCTTTCTCATAACTTTCCTCCTATGTAACCCCCTGCAAAACAGTGGTAGTAAAATGCCTTGCTTAGGTGATACAATTATAAAAAAAAAATATCTGGATAGTAACTTTTCAGGCAATGAGTTAACAAATTGTCAAGAATTCTACAGACAATGTTTTTAAAAGAAACTTACAGAAAAAAGTGTTAAGTAAGAATATAAAATCCACAAATGGCTCCTGTTCTTAGTATTAAGTTCACTTATTTCAACACTATAGGATGTTACTGTTGAGCATGTCCACCATAGTTTATGAATACAGCGCAGTACGTAATCTGTTCAATGAAACAAAGTCAAAGATGAACTCTCACAAGTCAGATACTCTATTAAATCTGACTATATTGCTAATACTTGGGAAAAATATGGTCACCTTGTATACATGTTGCATTGAATACTTTGAGCGTTCTGATTGGTTAACCCTTCTATTGGTGAACTATCAAATGAGTCAACTCATGGCTGGTTCAATAGTATACAATGGTACACAAAAAAACTCCAACAGTTATGTCCATAATCTAGCTTATACAGACACATCTCTATGAGTTGGATAATAACCATAATGTCTCTATACAATTTTTGCATTCTTTTAATAGGATTTAAAGGATGAAAGAATATCATACCTGACATAAGAGACAAAAAATAAACTAAATCATTTATAAATTTATTAACATTTATAATTCTGCAATTTCAACAGTATATTTAGATAATATAAGTGTTATTTTTAGTGAGGACATATGCTTTAGTTGACACATGTTTTTTTTAAACAGTGAAAAATGGTATTCAGCATAAACTCTTCTTTGTGCTGTGTCCCTACAGAATGTAGTTGATCATGACTTTTCACATCTCCCTTTATGTAGCGACTTTCTCTTGTTACCCCACCCACACCCTGCTCTGCCTTCCATTTGCTCAAGCCCATTAAATATGTTATGCATTGCTTTCTCCTGTCTCTCTTTCTCTCTGTTTGACCTGTGAGGTTCAGATTCTCCAAGCCTTCCATCTTCATTACATGTCCCAGAAAATACAGTGGTCTTTTCCTGATATTAAGAATCAGTTTTCTTTTCCTTTCCATCCTCTCATTGTTGCTTGCATGTTTGGTCCATGGTTTCCCCAGTATCCTTCTATAGAACCACACATTTTTGCTTCAAGTCTTTTCTCCATCGTTGGTGAGATTGTTCAAGTGGTCCTTTCTCACTACATGCCCTAGAAACTTCAGTTGTCTTTTCCTGATTTTAAGTATCAGTTTCCTTTTTGTGTCCATCCACTCAAAAATCCTTCTGTAGAACCACATTTGGTTGCTTCAAGTCTTTACTTCATCTTTGATGAGATTGTCCAGTATTCACTGCCATATTGAAGGACAGACATCACATAACAATCCAGTAGTCTATTCTTTGTTTCTAGTGAAATTTTCCTGTCTCTTAATAATTTACTCCGCTTCTGGAATGCATCCTTGTGTTTTTGGATCTTAGGAATATAAATGTATAAAAACTGAAGTGACAACAAAGTAAGGGCTCAGTTTATATATTAATTGTAATATGGAATTGATCCCCCACTTTATATCCAGTATGCTTCTGTAGAACCACATTTCGATTGTTTCAAGTCTTTCCTTCATCTTTGATGAGATTGTCCAGTATTCACTGCCATTTTGAAGGACAGACTTCACATAACAATCCAGTAGTCTCTTCTTTGTTTCTGGCGAAATTTTCCTGTCTCTTAATACTCTACTCCGCTTCTGGAATGCATCCTTGTGCTTTTGGATCTCAGGAATATAAATATATAAAAACTGATGTGACCCCAATGTGAGGGGTAAGTTTATATAGTGATTGTAATATGGAACTGATCCCCCACTTTATATTCAGTTATATGATTAAAAAATATTCAGTGATATGATTTAAAAAAAAAACAAGTATGTTTCTGTAGAACCACATTTCAGTTGCTTCAAGTATTTCCTTCATCTTTGATGAGATTGTTCAGCATTCACTGCCATATTGAAGGACAGACATCACATAACAATCCAGTAGTCTCTTCTTTGTTTCTAGTGAAATTTTCCTGTCTCTCGATACTCTATTCAGCTTCTGGAATTCATCCTTGGCCATACCAATATGCCTTCGAATCTCAGTGTTGCACTTTCTGTTCTCTGTTAGGACATTCCCCAGGTATTTAAGTTTATGTACCTGCTTGATTTTAGTCTCCCCTGTAGTGCAATGGATATTGACTCAGAACAAGAAATTGGGAAGCCGAGTTTGAATTCCAGTTGAATTCCTTGCATTCACTTATGCACAAATACCCTTGGGAAATGTATTAATCCATCTCTTCCCTCCAGTTATGGGTTAAATAATAGGACATATTGGGTTCTACAGTCTGGGCTGGCAACCAGTCTAATGTAGAAAGCAATGGCAACCTACTGTGGGATAGTCTTCTGCCTAGTCAGTCATATCTCTTTTGAGACATGATTGCCCAAATGTATATCACGTATGGCACTTAACTGACTTGGATTTGGCCTTTTGGTCTACTAAAACAATACATCAACCTCCTAAAAGAAATAAATAATGAGAAATAATTTTATATTTAAACAGCCTTTTAAATGTTACTTTTTGTTATGGAATGTGACTTCCTTCATAATTTCTCAGTCCAACAGTTGTCATTAACTATGTGAATCATATTCTGCCGACCCTCCGTTTACTACTTGTACATTTATAGAGTCTCTAAGCCTTAGCTATGCTAAATAGGCAATCTTTTATCACTACACTAGATTTACATTTCAGAAATAAAATCAATGCTAGTAAATATAAATTTAAAATTTCCAAAGGAATGGTATGCATTCCTTTGATATATAATGATGGTCTTCTTCTTTTATGTGCCCTGTTCCTTCAGGATGTAGGCAATCATGGCTCTCCACGTCTCCCAATCCCTGGTGGTTCTTAGTATGTTTGCTTCTGTTACACCTTGCAACCTCCATTCCGTCATCCACCTGATCAGGCCCAGCAAATATGTTATCTGTTGCCTTCTTCTGTCTCTTTTTCCTTCTATCTGGCCTGTCAGTATCAGGTTCTCCAAGCCCTCCTTCTTCAATGCATGTCCCAGGAACTTCAGTTGTCTCTTCCTGATGCTCAGTATTAATTTTCTTTTCATTGCCATTCTTTCCAACACCTCATCATTGCTTGCATGCTCAGGCCACGATATCCGCAGCATTCTTCTGTAGAACCACATTTCCATTGCTTCAAGTTTTGTCCTCATTTTCGATGATATTGTCCAGCATTCACTGCCGTATTGAAGAACTGACATCACATAGCTATCTAGCACTCTTTTCTTTGTTTCTAGTGAAATTTTCCTGTGTTTTAGTACTTTACTCAGCTTCTGGAACATGTCCTTTGCCATGCCAATTCACCTTCAGATCTCTGTATCACACTTTCCATCTCCTGTTAGAACACTTCCTAGGTATTTTTGGCAATGGCATACTTTGAAGAAAAAATGAAATAAAAGCTCACTTACTGTGAGAGGGTACATGATTATTTAGTAGAACTTCTCAACCTAGGCTGGTGGATATTTTTTTTTTTTAATCGTGTCACCCCAAGCAAGGCATTCCACTGCCACTATAGTGCAGGGGGTTACATAGAGGGATTGGGTATAGGAAATGTCAGAAGGAGGGTGATAGACGACTTAGGATGTACATATGGAAAGAGTTGGAGAGAGTGGGTGTGAGTTAGTGTGTTAGGAGGTGTCTATTGACCTTACATTTAAACTCCTGGAGGTTGTAGCCGTCGGGGAAGCAAGCATGCGGTAGGGAATTCCACAGGCAGCAAGTGCGAGGAAAGAAGCTGTTGGAGTAGAAATTGCGTTTACATTTCATCAGTTTCACTGTAAAAGGGTTGGACCTAGTTGCCAATCTAGTATCTCGTGCAAATTCACATCTAGGGGGCACCAGTGATTTAAGTTCATCAGAGCAGAAGCCATGAAAGTATTTATAGAAGAGGCACAGGGATGCCACGTCATGCCGGTGAGAGAGATACTGCAGGCGGTCAGCCAAGTCGGTATCAATCACATTACAGATTCTTCGCTGTATTTTGTCAAGAACCCCGAGGAGAATAGAAGGGGCACCCAACCAGATGTGGCAGCAGTACTCAATACATGGGCGGATGGTGGATTTATATAATTGCAGGATAGATTCAGGCAGAAAGAATTTCGGGGCCCTGCACAGAGAGCCGACTTTCATAGCTGCGGATTTCGCAATGGATTCGACGTAGTCATTCCACTTGAGGTCCGCTGAGAGTGTCAGGCCAAGCAGGCGTAGTGATTTATTCTCTGGGAGGCAAGCCTGTTCCATGCTAATGGGAGGGAGGTGCGGTTGCCTGTGGTGGTTAATTGATAGCAGCTTTGTTTTGGAAGAATTGAATTTTACGAGCCATTTCTTACCCCGATCCACCACGGATTGGAGGTCCTTCTCTAGTTTGGTAGCGAGGTTCACCTTATCACCAACACCAGTTTTTTGATCGAGGCGAGAGTAAACTGTGGTATCATCGGTGTACATGCCTACTTGCGATCTTATGATATTCGAGGAGATCATTGATATAGATTAGAAAGAGCGTAGGACCTAGGATAGAGCTTGGGGTACACTCACATTTGTAGGGTAGTTCTGGGAGGCATGTCCGTTTAATACCACCTTCAGTGTTCGGTTAGAGAGGAATGACCGGATTAAGTCCAACAAAAGTCCAGTTATGCCATAGCTTCGCAGTTTCCGTAGAAGGCCGGCCTGCTATGCTCTGTCGAATGCTTTAGGCGACGGTTTGAGCTTCACCATTCTTGTCAAGAGCCTGGTGTAAATACTCTGTGATGGTCGTTAGCATATCAGCAGTGGACCTGGTGAAGCAGAAGCCATACTGTTTGTCCGAGAGGAGCCCGTGGGCTGTGAGATGCTGAATGACCTCGGCATTGATAATGGCTTCGAACACTTTGCCGAAGATCGGAAGAAGGCTGATGGGCGGGAATTTGCGGGGTCCGATGGTTCACCAGTGTTCTTGAATATTGGAACCACAGAAGAAGACTTCCAACAGGCAGGAAAGCAGGAGGAAGATAGGCAGAGGTTGTAGAACTTAGAAAGGATAGAGGAGAGTTCAGGGGCACAATTCTTCAAAATTATGATTGGGATTCCATCCCCACCACTCGCTTTGTGAGGGTCCAGTTTTGAGATTATGCTAGAAATCAGTGAGGGTGTGATGTGGATGTCATTCAATTGGGCCTCAGTTCTAGATGGGAAATTGGGTGTATGGATTCCAAACGAATCCAGAGTCGAATTGGTCGAGAATCTATGGGCAAAGCATTCAGCCTTGTCCGCTGAGGAGGTGAGGACCTCAAACTCGTTTATTAGTGGGGGTATTGAGGACTTACTCTTGCTAAGCATGCGTTTGCAGAGGCGCCAATAGTCTTTGGTACCAAACTTGGAGGATACTATGCACTGCTTCATCCTGGCAGCAAACAGCATCTTAGCTTCGTTAAGTATCTTTTTACACTTATTACGAGCTGAGGTGAAAAGGTGCCTGTTTTGGTCCAACACGTGGCTACGATAAAGGCGGAAGAAGTGATTCTGGTGGGCAATGGCAGCTGAGCAAGCTGGCGTGAACCAGGGAGACGAATGGGATTTAAGCTGAAATTTCCTGGCAGGGATGAATGCATCGATGCCAGCCTTAACCCAGGAGGAGACCTCTGATGCATAGTCTTCGATGGGAAGACTAAAAACATTGTTCCAAGGGACGTTGCAGAAGAAGTCACGGAATAAATCCCAGTCTGCTCTTTGATAGCAGTAGGATATTCTGTTGGTCTGGGTTTCCTGGGTAGGGGTGGAGTGGAATGAGATGTTGACAGAAACTATGGCGTGGTCAGAATTTCTGAGAGGGCAGAGCTGTCTGGTGGAGCAAGAATTTGGGGTGGAAGTGAAGCAGAGGTCTAATAGCGAGTCCCTTCCGCTAGGGCTATTGGAGAAACATGTGGGGAAGTCCACCACTTGCGTAAGGGATTAGGATATCAAAAAATTAAAGGTGTGGACACCAGCAGGGTCGGTTACAGAGTTTTCGAGCCACCTAGTGTGGTGGGTGTTAAAGTCGCCAAACACGAAAATATGGGCAGATGGGTGTGAAGAAATGGCCTTGTCGATATTGTCAGAGATGCTGTCAAGTACCGAACAGTCAGAGGAGGAGGGGGAGTGGTAGAGGAAGAAGAGATAGCTAACAGAGCTTAGAAGTGAGAGACAGAAGCACATGAAAGACTGGTCCAGAGATTCGAGAGATGTTACTCTAGCTAGGGGGAGGTGTTCACTGACATATACATCAAGCCCATGCATATGGACGTTTGAGTCCTTCCTGAAGAGGGGAAGGTAACCAGGAACATAGAACACAGAGGAGGGGATAGACGGGTCAAGGTCAGTTTTGCATAGGGCTAAGATATCATTAATTCCATTATTTTACAAAATAAAATCAAGGTTTTTGATCAAGCAATTGTGCTGACTAAAAATAACAGTTTGACCCTCATATGTGTCCCTTTCAAAAAAAGATGTTAGAAAACTGGAGAGATAACCCATTGAGTTACCGTTTATGTTTTTAACATTACAATGTTTGCTAATTACAAAAATAAAATAGCAGAACATAAAAGACAGTTAAAGTGAATAAAATGTCAACAAAGTGTGCAAAACAAAAAATATTGCTAATAGTTAAAACTAAATTATCAGGAAAGTTTTTTTTTTTTCCAGAAAGGTATCTTTACTTCCCTGAAAGTAAACGCAATATCTATATGTATATACACTATATACACTGATGGACCAAGCGAGTCTCCCTGAAAGCAATGCTCTGTGCCTCCTCGGCCTTACCCTCTCTTCTGATCTCAAGTGGAGCCACTACATTGAGAATAGCTAAATCCACTGCTAGGAAGGTTGGGTCACTTAGTCGGGCCAGGAAGTTCTTTCCCACCTGAAACCATCCTGCATATATACAAATCAACCATTCGGATGTGCACGGAGTACTGCTGCCATATATGATCAGGTGCCCCTGCTGTTCATCTTCGTGTTCTTGACAGGCTCTAAAGGAGAATCAGTAATGTGATAGGTACCGACTTGGCGGCTCAACTAAAGTCACTTTCCCATCTACGAGATGTGGCCTCCCTTTGTCTGTACTATAAATACTTCCATGGCTTCTGTTCCAACGAGCTTGAGTCACTGGTGCCTCTGCAACAGGTGTTTACTCATGCAACCAGACTGGCAATTGGGTCTCACCCATTCACAGTTAGATCAACCAAAAGCAGATGACAATTCTACTCCTGCAGCTTTTTCTCTCGCACTTCCCACCTGTGGAATTTGCTTCCTTATTCTTGCTTTTCTGATGGCTACAACCTCCAGGAATTTAAATGCAAGGTCAATACTCATCTCTTAACTACTTGACCCTACTTCTTTCCACACTGTCCTGTATATCCTTTCCTTTCTCTCCACCTTTGCAACTGTCATCACACCTGTATTCCTATCCTTCTCTTGCTCGTTTCTGACTGGTTCGTCCTTCTTCTCACTCTCCTCTAATCCTTTTACTCTTATGTAGCCCCCTGCACATCAGTGGCGTTACCGCCTTGCTCAGGGTGATATGATTAAAAAAAAAATTTTGTCATTTGTTATTTTGTTATAGCAGCATGGCCAAAGTTAAGGTGATGCCCCAGATATCAGTCAGTGACCTGACCTGACCTAGAAATAACTTTTGATAAATTGTGACAAGTTTTATTCAATAATTTCTGGACAGATTTGCCCAGTTTTCTTTGCAGTGTTGCTTTAGCTGAGTCCAGTTTTTTGGTGACTATTAGTAATTAATAATTTTTAGAATCCTCCACAATTTTTCTATGTGCATCAAATCCAGTCTATGACCTTTCCAGTTTAAAACATCAATTTGTTTCTTCCAAAACCATTTCACATTGCTTGGCATGGTTTTCCAAATTTCAATATTCTTACAGACACAAAAAAATATTCCTGCTGATTTTCTGTTTATTTGACATTGTTCTTAGTACTTTTTTCTACAGCCTCAATGTTTTAGATTTTGATTGATTATGAATTGAATCTTCGGTAATGTGTAAGTTGCCAAACATACTTTTTAGTATTTATGCTAAAATTTCCTATTTGGGGTTTCATTTCATTGGATAACTTTTTAACTGGTGAATTTTTTTATGTTTGGTTTCAGATTCTAGATAAGATGCAAAATGTTTTTTTTGTTTTCAAAAGTGGCTTCTTAATTACTACATATCCATAATCGTTTTCTTGTGAAAAGTGAGTTCTTAATAAGATTTTTTTTGTTTTCTATAGTGGCTTTTTCCTTACCACAAATCCATAAATTCCATCCTTGTGCAAAGTGACTTCTAAATAATATGTGAATTGCATTACGTTTACAATGTGATTTTTTCTTAACATATATTCCTAAATCTCTTTATCTTGTAAAGGAACTTGCAGTTAAAGTGAAGTGTTTCTTTTTTGTTTTCAACTGTGGCTTTTTTCTAACTTCACATTCATAAATTCTTTCCTTATGCAAAGTGAGATACTGTAGACTTGAACCTTGCAACACTAGCAGGATGAAATATGTCTTCAGTTCTTCAATACTGATGGGGGTGGGGTTGGCTTTGGCTTGCCTGACAAGTCTAGAATTTTTTCTATTGTCTTAGAAACATGCTCTGTTGTTCAGATATTTACAATGGTACCATCCGTAGCATCCATTTCATCACCAATGATGCTAAAATAGATTTTGGTAGTTTGAACTGTCTGTAGTTTTATGGCCTTCTCCATCTTTGTGCTATAACTTTCATTATCTTTTGATAATTATTTTGAATTTCATATCTACTATGCATGTTGTTTAATTGATGGGCCCAATGTGATTGTAGAAAGAACCACTATTTATAGCAAGAAATGGCAATAAATTTTACCTCAACCAATGACTGAATGAATAACCATGTGGGAGAAGATGAAGTAAAAGTTTGAAATGCCACTGTCAATTACAATTAAATTCTTTGTTAGAGGAAATGGGACTCTTTATTTCACATAGATTTAACAATTTTGTCAAGTTTTTTGGGTGATGAGTGTTAAAAAACATTATTTCATATTATTCAGTTAAAATGCACAATTTCCTATTTTAAAATTTTTTTTATTCACAAAAATTGCATTTTTTTGGAGTGGAAATATTTTTGCAATCCACTATATGTATTTGTACAAATAATCATGTCCTTGTAATTATATATATATGCCAAAGTCCATCAGTGATTTTTTATATGTGAGTATGCAATTACATGTGTGTAAGTAACTTTATCTATGTGTATATGATTAACTGAGTATATGTGTGTGTGGGCACACATAAAAAGATATTGTGTTTGTCTTCTTGGCATCTTATGGCAAATAATGTTTAAAGTTACCCTTTTTCCACCAACTACACTGAAAGAGCTGACATATATTTTGGTCGTTTTATTACAGCAAGCCATCCACAAGTCAGTAAGGATAAACACTCTTCTGTCTGCTGGTCTGATTTTGAAAAGCAACAACAACAATGACAAAATAATGAGGTGAAAAAGTAGACAAGTTAGTGATTGTTTATGAAGGACGAAAATGCGTGAGTGAAGCTGACTAAATGAAGGCCAGGTGCTTAGAGTTTGGCCACTGGTTCAAGAGATGGCTCCAATGCAACAGAGAAACCCGCACACTCATCTATCAAGACGGACATTTCCTTCTGACACTAGAATTTGTCCTTTGGCTGTTTTTATTGTTCCTCAAATTCATTGGATATCTGCATTTATTCCTGAGCTGCACGCAAGTCTATACAACACAAAAATTCTTATGTGAATTATCAACAAAATCATTTTCTTAAAGTGACCAAACTGAGGTTATATTTTATGTTGAGCAATAACACAAAAGAAAGGTTGTAAATAAATGCATCCTCTATTTGGAATAAATATCAATATTTACCGTCAGATAAGAATACTATGAAAGCAAAATATAAAATTAAAAATTTGCTCTCTGTACATGAACTCCAAGCATCACATCTGGCTTGCAAAACAAATCCTCATGCTAAAATATAAAATTGTTATGGTGCTTTGTCTACATCAAAATAGACTCTTCCACCTTCATAAATACTAACCTGCAAGACTTCCTGAAGGAGTCAATCAAAACACAGTGAAACTTAACAGTTTGGACGGACACTTCTATCTGCTGACTAATAACACTCATATTTTGTAAATATGTTCTGTTATTCCAATATACTGGTTCAGCCTACCTTCTTCTTTTCAGGTCTTTTTTCCTGGCCCTAACAGACTGCAACAACTTGGCGATGAGGATTTGTGAGAACCACCAGGATTAAGAAGGAACTCTCTTAAAACACAGGCAAAAGAGTTTTTGTAAAAGAACTATGTTTAATTGCTGATTTATTTGACAGTGGAAGTACGAGAATTTCTTTTTAGTAAAGTTTTGTAATTTACTTGAAGCATTGTGTATATTACATGTATGGTTAGGTCTTGAAGGCTGTCACAATGTGTTTGGCCCCTTGCACTGCTGGAGTGACAGCTGTTACCAAAATAAGTATTTTGTCTCAGAATTCAGCAGTATTTGACCCTTTAGGGTTAGTTCTTCCTGTTACTATTAGAGGTAGAATTCTTGTAAGTGAGATCTGAAAATTGGGTTTAGCATGGACGCTCATGTCCCTAATGATATTCAATTAATATGGAATAAGTTGTATCTTGATTTATTTTATTTTTTATTTTTTTGTGTAAAATTTTTTTTTATTTGAAAAGCATCTGAAAAAATCAGAAAAGTAAAACCGGGGAAAAAAAAAATTTTTCATTTGGGATTTCAAAAGTATTTTATTAGATCTCATAAAATATCAGAATGCACAACAAGAGAAGTGGCGAAAAACAACTGCTCTCTCAAGAGAAGAAAATGGAAAATTTATTTCTGCAAACCCAGAAGGAAAATCAAAAGAGCTTGAATTTCAAAAGGAACATCAAGAGAGACAGCTTGAATTTCAAAAGCAAGTTTTTGAACTAACAAGATGTAGGAATTCCATCGAAAATGAATTTCCTTTTTCAGAAAACATCATTTGGAGCATGACTAAGACTTTTTCGTATGCTCCAGAGGAAGGCATAAATTTTACATCATACTTTAGGAGATACGAGGATATATGTACTACAGATTTTGCAAATTGGAGTGACTTGAAAAAATGACATTGTCTTCTTAGGAAACTTAACACAAGTGAGCATACAAAATTTGTAAACTACATTCTGCTGTGAAGACTAGTGAGTTGACATTCACAAAAGCAGTGAAATTACTCATGGAGCTTTTCAGTCCAAAGACATCTCTTTTCCATAATAGATGGAAATGTCTTAATCTAACTAAAAAAGAATGGAAAGATTACACTACTTTTGCGTCTGTAGTAAATAAGCACAGTGATGATTTTAGACTGCAAATAACTTCAAATGTTTGATATTCATGCAAGGACTAGTTTCAACAAAAGATGCAGAAATTAGGCAAAGAATACTAAACAAATTGGAAAATGAGACAAATATAATTCTTTAGAAGATCATTGAAGGATGTCAGCGGTATATTAGTTTAATGCAGGATTCTAAAAACATCGAAGAATTGGGTATTGCTCACGTCAAAAAAGTATGCTGTAAACAGAAACAAACAAATTCTTTTAAAACTAATGAGACAAAGAAAAAGCGAAATAATTTGCTTCCTAACACATGTTACAGATGTGAGTCTCTACACTGGTACAAAGATTGTTTTTTCTGAACAAAAAATGTTACATATGTAACCGAGTTGGGCACAAACATTCGCATTGCTGATCTAAAAATAACACTAGTAGCTACATAAAAAATACAAAGTCGAATAAACTAGATGGTGCTAACACTAGGAAATTCATGCATATAAAAATGTTAAAGAATGTGTGGAATTTCAACTAGATTTGGGGTCTGATTTCACAATAATAAACTTGCAAACATGGAAAAGATGGGCAAGACAACCATGATAAAATGTAACTAGATTGCAAGATCTGTCACAGGGAAAAAAGTTAAATTCAAGGGAGAATGGATTGTTAATACAATGTTCGACAGAAAGACTCTTAAATTAGAATTGTTTGTCCTGAAAAATACTAACACTCTATTTGACACTGACTGGATGACACAATTTCAGCTTTGGGACTTATCTATAAATTTGAACTGCCAGAAAATTGAAAACTGAAAAGACAAAGCTGAAAAGCTGCATAAAGAAATGAAGGAAGCTTATCCAGGAATTTTTTCTGGTGGTTTATGCAGGTGTACCAAGGTGATGGCAAAAGTTGAATTAAAAGATGTCTTTCAGCCAGTGTTCAAAAAGAAGTGAAATGTGCCTTTTACCTCATTGGAACAAATTAACGAGGAACTTGACAGATTAGTAAAAACTGGAGTACTATCAAAAGGTAGATTACAGCAAATGAGCCGCACCAGCAGTCGATGTAAAAAAGAAATCAAAAGACACACGTTTGTGCTGATTTTTCTACACGATTGAATGCTGACTATCATTGCCCTCTTCCTTGTCACAAAGAGATTTTTGTGAAGCTAAATGGAGGGAAGTTTTTCTTGAAAATTGACCTTAGCAACGCTTATTTGCAAATTCCTGTTGAAGAGGTGAGTTCAAAGTTATTGTGAACTAGCAGTATACCCCGATGTTGCTCGGGTGTAATGAAAGCTTTAAAACTAATCCATGGTCCTGGAGCTCAGACTCTTTGGATGCTGGCACGAAAGACTAAAAAGCAATAGTTGTTTCCAGTTAAAGCAAAACCGTAGACTGAAAGAAAAATGAATGGATGTAAGTCAAAGTTTGATTTCCTGATATCGATATCAAATAAGTTTTTTAGGCGTAAACTGAATTTTAAAGGCCAAATAAATCCTCTGAGTAAATGGTATCATGGCTGAGACTAAAAACTACAATTATACCTACTTAGAGCCAAACCTGAAGCAAAAACTAAAATAAAAGGACTGAAAAAAATACAGACATACAGGCAGATAAACAGACACACACACAAATACCTTGCCTTTTATCGATTTTCTGCACGATTGTAAGAACTGCAACCTTGAAACTTCTGAATATCATTTCTTATGTCTTTGTCTATGAGTGTATCAAATTTGATTAAAATCGGACCACTCCTTCTATAACCCGATTTTTTTGATTATCGATTTTCAATATTTATCGGGGCTACCTCGACACAAAACCTAGCTAAGAACACTCGCAGACGCTTATAGTACAACTGTGTAAATTTTCAAGAAAATCAGTTCAGCTGTTTCGGAGTCTATAGGTAATGGACACACAAACAAACACACACACACACACACACAAACACATACACACACACACACAGACAAAGTTCCATTTATAAATAAGTTTAGATAGATACTCATCATGGATTATAAAAATTTGAATATTTACTGTTCAGGCTCAAGGTAGCACCAGCAATATTTCAACAAGTTATGGATACTATGCTGAGCGAACTTGACTTTGCAGTTAGTTGCTTATTGAGATGACATTCTTATAAAAAGCCAAAGCGTAGTTGAACATAAGGATCATGTTCCCAAAGTTTTTGCTAAAATTCAAGATTACCATTTCAAACTTAAAGTCTCCAAACTGCGTGCACTGTGGAGGTGGAAACTCTAGATCATGCCTTAGTGCTGGGTTGTAGTACCACTGTGCAAGTTTGTTGAAGGCATCATGGTTTGCATGCATTATGGAAAGTTCTTTGCCCTCGAGGCCAGTTCTGTCTGTAGCAATGTGGTGCCACCATTGACAAAGGCTGAATGCTATGTGTTCTTCTGTTTGCTAGGCTTAATGAAAGTCGTGATTTGGAGGACACGTCAGAAGGATATCTATGGGAACAAGAAGTTCACCTCTTCCCAACTGATCTAGTTCTTTGAGCATCAGCTTAAAGCCAAGATTAGGATGGAAAGTGACTGCTTCCCTCATCATAGTTTGGCAAAAGGTGGGTGAATCTTGTGCGTATGTGCCGAGTGAGCAGAGCTGACTTCAAGTGGTATTTCAATGCCTGTTAGGCATAAGGATATTGTTCTTTCTGTGCTGAACATTAGTACCCCACCCCAGTTGTAGACTAGATTAGACCTGATTTTGTTTTTTAGTTTTTTTTTTTCTGATTTACTTAGCTAGGGTTTGTATGGTCATCAGCCTGTTTTATTTCTGTCCCTACTTCCTTTGTTTAATTCCCCCTCTTCCTTCAGTTTATTTGACCAGATATGTCAGTTCTCTGGTGGGTGCGGGCCGCCTTTGATATTTCAGGTGTGATTTTTATATTTGTTTTTGTGTTTGGATGTGTGTATGTTTGTGTGAATGCTTGGATAAATGAATAGTCTATACATTTATAATCCTGCATCGATTTCATCCAGTTAACAGATATATCTATCACAAGTTAGGACTTGTTGAAGGTTCATTACTAAGACAGTTTTGTTTAGTTTCTTGTACATAGTTATTTTTTGCATGTAAATAATCATTGGGGTATTTTTAAATTGTTATTCTCCTCCCCCCACAGACAAAATTGTACATATGGGGTTTGTAGTTAGGACTTCATGGAAACACTGAGGTATTATGGTGAATGTCGTCAGAAAGGTAAGTATGTAAGTGTTGTTTTGGTGCAAGGAATACTGCAGAATGTTTGGGTCAGTGATTGAGTCTAGCTAGGTATAATGTTAAGACAATTGAAAACCAGCCTTTCCCATTCCTAATTTTTGGCCTTGTGCCACCTTTTTTGTAGAAATAAAAATAAATATTGGCAGTCCAGATGCAATGTAACTTGATAGTCCAGACGAACACTTCTATCTGCTGACTACTAACACTCTTATTTTGTGTATATATTCTGTTATTCCAATACACTGTTTCAAGCTACCTTCTTTTTGTGTCTTTCTTCCTGTCCCCAACAGGCCACAACAAAAATACAATTTAAAAGAAGCTAATCATGAACATTGATTCTAAAGCCAATGTGTGGTAAAAAAGCCGAGTCATGTATTCATCCTGACTGCTTAAAAAGACCTTTTAATGATTCAGGGCAGTCATAAGAAAAGTAGACAGGTTGACACTGTCACTGTCCCCACTATTAGCCTTGTTCAACCACCAAACACAAGTATCAATGACAGGCCTTGCCAACTCCATCCATCCTCCTGTTAATTTCCCTTGCCCACAACAAAACATTCTGCCTTCATTCTCTATATCAGCAATAAAAATAATTTTATTCTAACATTTTTTCCTTCTGCTTCACTAGGTATATTTTCTTGTTTTTATGCAACCATATATAGTATGCAACAATTGTCTGATTAACAAACAAAAAATAGTGCTGTTTTAAGTACTTATTATGACATGGTACCCAGTGCATGAAAGATTTCTTCTACAGACAATCTGCAAACATAGTTTATGCATAAAAAGAAAAGTGGTCAGGTTTAAACATAATTTTAACATTTATTACACAAATCTATTCAAGTGCTTCTTCAGACACACAGTGTTTGTTACTTATATTTTGCTACGTCCTTAGATATATACATATGTGTCTACAAACATATTTAATGGAGAATTTATTCTCTGCTTTAAGAGTAGCCTAAAAAAGCTTATGTAAATGAATTTGAATTTTTTTTTATACGGCTAAGTGTTGGAACATTTGCCAAGATAACGAAAATCATTCAATATTGGGTAAGGATACATGTATTCGTCCGTTTATTTTACAACTTGTTTGCTTAAGTTGAGGCAAAAGCATATTTACATTTTACTTGAATCTTTCAGCTTATGTATGGATCAAAATCATCAGAGCAATCATAGAGTTTAATCTCACCAGTGATCAAATATTGATAGAAAATGGCTTCTTCCATGTTTGTTTAAAACAAACTCTCATTTCATTCAAAATATTTGTTGAAATTTTTTGTTCAAATAATCACAAGATGTCTGTACATATGTATATTTATGAAGATATATTTTACAAGGGTATGTGTGCTTGTGTAAGAAATAGAGAGAGCCTTATAATTAAAATTCTTCATGGTTTTGAAATGAATGAACAACCTTTATTGTTTTCTATGAATACATTTTATAAATATCCATTAGTTAAACACTTTCAACTCCAGATATTCCCGATAACATTTTCATATAAAAATCTTGACTGATCTGATCAATTCTTCCGACTGTATCAATCCAATGCGATTTAAAGAATAAAGCAAACATCAGATAATTTCATAAAAAGCATATCAGTTAATAAATGTTTATGAGATTTTTACGAAATATCCCAGTCATTGGTTTCATGTTCTTTTGAATTAGTAGATACTTGCTGAATAGATACACACCAATAAGGTACATTTCCTAATAATACTGTAAGAAGATTATTTGTTTCTCATGGAATTAGCTGTTCCATTAGGATTATCTGTTTCTAATGCAGGCAGCAATTTAGAGAATAGAGAAATTTTTGCCAAAATGAAAGGATTAATGAAACCTATTAAATCGAATGTATCAACCTTAAAGGATAAAATTCCCATACTTCACAATGGCAGGAGTATACGTATACTCAAGTTGAGTCCATTATCATAGAAAAAGGGGAGATCCTGTGGTGATACCGAGCAAAAGCGATGAACCGGATGTTTGCTCTGTAACGACCAGAAAGCAAATGACCAAAAGTCATCCGTGCGCATCCGGGTTCGTGCAGATGTTCAGGTTTAAAAAATAAAAATTAATTAAATATTAAATTTCCAGTTTGCAAGCCTACATGAATTTTATTTATCAACCAATGGGAAGCCCAGAACCAAATACAAGTGTGAAATCCCAAACGAGCTGCAGTGTTCCAAAAAGCAGATATAAAAAGCAGATGCAGAAGACCCTTCAAGGAAAAGAGTGTAATCAATATCCCCTTGACCTAAGTCAAGTGGCTACTACGCTTGCCTCTTTCCTTCTCTCCTGTCTCAAAACTACTTACTGACCTAAGGAGCAACTACATCAAGAAAAAGAGTGTAATCAATATCCCCTTGACCTAAGTCAAGTGGCTACTACGCTTGCCTCTTTCCTTCTCTCCTGTCTTAAAACTACTTACTGACCTAAGGAGCAACTACATCAAGGAAAAGAGTGTAATCAATATCCCCTTGACCTAAGTCAAGTGGCTACTACGCTTGCCTCTTTCCTTCTCTCCTGTCTCAAAACTACTTACTGACCTAAGGAGCAACTACATCAAAGACATTCCTCACTTACACGCTCCCCACATTCCTAAGCATTGATTCTCTCTCAGCATATTATTTGCCATGAACATTTTAACCTCCGTTGGACCTATATTCAAGTATTACTTTAATTGTAAAAACATTAATTGATATGTGTATATATAAAAATGATATTTTCTACTCAAATTGCCTTTCTTGATTTTATAATCATTTTATGACTTATAGTGGGCTATCTACAACAAGGCCAAATTCCGTTAACCTGCAACAGTAGACAACTACTCTTCACTAGAATGGACTCCCACTACAACTGGAAAAGGGATAGATAAGCAACCCACTATAATCCTACAATAGATTATACAATATTCCTTGCACAAAAGTATCACATTCTAACTTAGCATTATTATTACAACCACAATAATACCTCAAAGATTGTGAAAATCTAACCAGTTCCATATTTACAATTTGTCTTTTGGGAGCGGGGAATAACAAATTTAAAAATTAAAAACTCTGATGATTATTTATACAATAGGTAATATATTTACAAGAAACTAAGCAAAATGGTGTTAGTAATAAAAACAAACAAACCCACAACCCTCAATTGTGATGAAAACATCATTTAGCTGGACAAAATTTATACGGGCTACAGGCTATGAATAAATCAAATAGCGATTCGTCCAACCATACACACACTCATCCAAGCCCAACAACAAATACAAATAATCGCCAGGTGTATAATCCATAAAAAAAAAAATAACTGTTGGTTAAATGATACCACCAACTATATATTAAGACGATTCCAATTTATACAATATTGATTTTCTAAATGCCACTTAAATGTGGCACAAGGCTGAAAGTATGGGGTACCCAGTGAGGATCGAACTCACTCCTCAATTGTAATAAGTTGTAGCAAGACAAGCTAGCTATCCAGTCACACATATTGAGTTGTCCTACGATATACGAGATAAGGATCCCTCCAAACCTATTTCGATATAACCTTTTTTTTTAAGCTCATGATGAATTTAAGCTGAAAGTAAGAGACTAGGTGGTACACAATCTTTTTCTTAAAATACTGAAAACTACATTTTTTTAAAACTTTTCAAGAAAGAAGAAATCAATTTGTGGAGCTGATAAATGCAAGTCAGTAATTTGAAGTTTATCTCATTTCATTCACTTTTTTATAAATAAACTGTAATATTATTTATTATCTTATTCTCTTCAATGGGAATATTTACAAGGTTTACAAGACACTGTCCTTCTCAAAGACGAACTGACTTACATAAGGTACTATGGTTACTAGACATTATCTGACCTGCATATGGTATTCGTGCATCTTTTATGGCCAATCTTTCTCTTCAGGAAGTGAGTGATCACGGCTCTCCCTGTTTTAGGAGATGGAAAGTGCGACACGGAGATCCGAAGGCGAATTGGCATGGCAAAGGACGCGTTCCAGAAGATGAGCAAAATACTAACACACAGGAAAATCTCAATAGAAACGAAGAAAAGAGTGCTAGACTGCTACGTGATGTCAGTTCTTCAGTACGGCTGTGAATGCTGGACAATATCATCGAAAATGAGGAAAAAACTGGAAGCGGCCGAAATGTGGTTCTACAGAAGGATGCTACGGATATCGTGGACTGAGCATACAAGCAACGACGAAGTGTTAGAAAGAATGGCAACAAAAAGGAAATTGATGCTGAGCATCAGGAAGAGACAACTGAAGTTCCTGGGACATGCAATGAGGAAGGAAAGCCTGGAGAACCTGATACTGACTGGTCAGATAGAAGGAAGGAGAGACAGAGGAAGGCAGCGGATAACATATTTGCAGGGCCTGATCAGGTGGATGACGGAACGGGGGTTGCCAGGAGCAACAGGAGCAAACATACTAAGAGCCACAAGGGATAGGGAGACGTGGAGATCCATGATCGCCTACGTCCTGAAGGGACAGGGCACATAGAAAAAGAAGAAGAAGAAGGCACACCACAAAGATCTGTTGGAACAGCTCAGCTACTTTGACATATTTGGAAAGGATATTAGAATTATCTAGAACCTGTACTGGCAGCAAACCTCTTGCATATGGAGAGTAAATGAGTTTTGCAAACATACAAAAATGGATGCAAGGCAAGGGTGTGTCTTCTCACCAGACTAATTCAACCTATGCAGTAAGGAAATTCTGAGGGAATTATGAGTCATACCAGGATTCATTATTTGCGATCATAATCTTAGCAACATAATGTATGCAGATGACACAGTGTTGGTGGCAGACATGTATAAAAACTGCAAAAACTCCTAGAGAAGGTCATGAAGGAATTTGAGAAGACAGGATAAAAATGTTAACAGATGGAATACATGGTTGTTAGCAAAAGGATGAGCCCAAAATGTAAATTATAAAATTTGAAATATCAAAATCAAAAAGTGAAAAATTTAAATATCTGGTAAGTGTTTTAACAGAGGACCAAAGTGAGGCTCTGACATCCAAAGGTGCATTGGTGTAGCCAAAGATGCTTTTCAAAAGATAAGCAAAGTATTATAAAACATAAAAAGCAAAGAAAATTATTCTGAACTGTCCTCTTATATGACAGTGAATGCTGGACCATCTCCTCGAATATGAAGAAGAGACTTGGAGCAACAGAAACATGGTTCTACAGAAGGATGCTGTGGATACCATGGACTGAATATGTGAATAAATACAAATCTTTGGAGAAAATGGAAACGGAAAAGAAACTTATACTTAACATCAACAAATGAAATTTCTAGGACACATAATGAGGAAAGAGTGCTGGAAAATTTGATACTCACAGTACAAATTGAAGGCAAGAGGGATCAAGGAAAACAATGACACATCAGCAGTAGACCTAGCAAAGTGGAAGTTATATTGTTGGTCATTGAGAAATGAGATGCTGAACTACATCAGCATTGATTACTTTGCTGAAAAGTGGTAAGCGGCTATTAGGGCGATTGTTTCAGGGTCAGAGGTTTTATCAGTGTCCTTATAAACCGGAACTACATATGAGGACTTTCAACAAGCAGGAAAGCAGGAAGCAGAGAGGCCATAGTTACAGAGTTTGGAGAGGACTAGAGCAAGCCCAGGGGAACAATTCCTTAGGATAATAACTGAGATTCCATTATCTTTGCTTGCCTTATGGGGACTCTAATTTAGAAATGATGTCCAAGACCAGAGAAGGGGCTATGCATATATCACTCAGCTGAGCCTCTGTTGTAGATGGAAAATTGGGTGTGGATACTCTAGACGAGTAGTGTAGAGTTGGTAGAGAATTCTTTGTGTCACAGATTTCTGTAGCACTAGTCATCATCATCATCTATGTGCCATGTCCTTTCAGGACATAGGCAATCATGGCTCTCCACTTCTCCCTATCCCTTGTTTCTCTTAGTATCTCTTTTCCTGTTATTCTACTCAATCCATTCTCCATCATTCATCTGTTCAGTTCCATCAAATACATAGTGAGCTGCTTGCCCTTGTTTCTCTTCACCTCTATCAATCCTGTGTGCATCAGATTTTCCAAGCCCTCCTTCCTCATTACATGTCCCAAAAACTTCAGCTGTCTTATCCTGATGTTGAGTATCAGTTTCCTTTTTGTGTCCATCCTCTCCAAAACCTTGTCATTGCTTGTGTACTTTGTACATGGTATCCTCAGCATCTTTCTGTAGAACCACATTATAGCTACTTGAAGTCTTCCCTTCATCTTTGATGAAATTGTCCATCATTTGCTGCCATATTGAAGGACAGACAACATATAACAATATGATACTCTTTTTCTTTCTTTCTTCTGAGTCTATAAATTTTCAAGTTGAGATTAGAAATGATATATTAATGAATGATTAATTAAGTTTCTGTAGTAAATCAAGCTTAATACATCAATGACCTGTTAAATTTATTGCTTTAGTCATTGCTTTTTACCTAATTATTATAAATCTGTTCTAAATTTTAAATTCTTTTCTTTCTGTTCTTAATGCGGATAATTTACATTTAGAAACTAATTTCAGTCTTTTATATCATATAGCTAATGACATCATAATCAGGTAAAACTGGACATTAAATTCATTATGGTAGGATCTTTTCTTAAAACGAAATGGCACATTTAACAATATGATTGTAAATGAAAAGACGGTGATGAGATTCATGACAAGTGATAAAAAATGGAAAACAATGCATAGAAAGAAAAAAATAGTTATTTTTAAGAGTAGAGGTTTTGAAGGAGAAAAATTTTTGGTCTTCTATTCACGGGTCCGAAGATAAATTGTAAAATGATTAAAAAAAGTCGAAGGAAGTGAATAAATTCTGTTTTTTTGGTTGTGGTGAGTAAATAAGTTGTAGTAAAGCGTATTGAAATATACCCTTTCCTCTTTACAGATAAAGTGAGAGAGAAACTCTCTCTCTCTTCCTCTCAACGCATACATCCTTTTCTGTTTTTCTATTCTTCCATATTTTCTCATAACCTAGTTATAACCTGGACATAGATTATGTGGACAACTGACATCATGCAAAAATCAACCGATAACTAATATTCCTGCCAAAACCAAATTCAAAATGTGTTGGCATTAAAATATATAAAAAGAATAGTATACATGTACATATCCTTTTTAGTTGGTCAGAGTTTACCAACTGAGTGTGTAAAGTTCAAATCAGCCATCAGAGCTTCAATTAACACACAACCAGCCAAAACAAGATTAACTCTGTGCAAACCAGAGATGTACTTGAACAATTTTCACAAAAAGAATATACCAAAAACCAAGGAATGAATTCAAGAGAATGAACAATCTACACATATGACCCACAACATAATATAACATAGCACAGACAGCAACCTGATACTACATTCCAGCTGACACACACATGTAGGAACAAATATGTTATGATTAGATGAATATACATACACTCCTGATCAAAAATTTAAGACCACTTAAAAATCTTTAAAAAGAAATTTTTTTATGAATAGATTTTAAACTCCTCCCACTTAAGGTTACCAATACTATAATCTAATCTTTTTGTCTCCATAACCTTTTAGATTGTAGTAATGGTAACTTTAAGTGGGAGGAGTTTAAAATCTATCCATAAAAAAAAATTTCTTTTTAAAGATTTTCAAGTGGTCTTAAATTTTTGATCGGGTGTGTATATACACAGAAGAAAAACCTTCTTATAACCTGAACACAGCAATACATATATAACACTGAACATTCACAGGAATAACATACTGACTTATCAGTTAAGTGCCATATGTGATACACGCTTGGGTGATAATGTCTCGAAAGAGACATGACTGACTTGGCAGAATATTATCCCACAGTAGGTTGCCATTGCTTTCTGTGGTAGACTGGTTGCCAGACAAGACTATAGAACTCAATCTGTCTTGTTATTTAACCCATAACTGGAAGGAATAGACAGACTAATATTTTTCCCAAGGGTATGTGTGTATAAGTGAAAGGCAACGAATTCAACAGGAATTCAAACTTGGCTCCTTGTTATCTTATTCCGAGCCAATATCCACTTCGCCACAATGCACATCCCTGTATCACAAGGCCCATTTGCACATGACTTATACAAGAAACATATCAAAGACACAAAAATACAAACAGAACAGAAATGATAATCATTTGCCTATAATAAAAGATATAACCACATTTTTTTAATTTTTTTTTTTAATCGTTTCACCCTAAGCAAGGCATTCCACTGCCACTATTATGCAGGGGGCTACATAGGGGAAGGTAAATAGAAAGAGTGGTTAGATATAGGAAATTTTAGAAGGTGGGTGATAGATAGTTTGGAGGATGGGAAGAGTGTTTGAAAGAATGGAAGCGAGTTATTGTGTTAGGAAGTTTCTATTTAACCTTACATTTAAACTCCTGAAGATTGTAGCCGTCGAGGAAGCAGTCATGTCACGGAGTCAAAAATGAAAATGGTGGTGTAGTTAATAAAACTGGCCTTTACTCATTTATTATCTCAGCCTCATCTATGCCATAAGGTAAAGCATGATAGTAAAACTGACTTACGAACATTGGAGCTGCTGAAGTTCATTCATTTGTCATATCTTCAGAACAAGTTGGGAAATGATTTTATTTGGTTGGTTTGTTGCTTTTGTTTAGTGGCATACCAATCCTCATGGACTACTTAATGTCAAAATCTAAATATTTCGTTTGCAATTTTATTTTATTTTTTTTGAGATAATTATTATCTCAAATTTTATTTTTTATTTATTTATTTTTTTTTGAGATAATTATTATCTAAAAAAAAAATAAAATCAAATTGCAAACAAAATATTTAGATTTTGACATTAAGTAGCCCATGAGGATTGGTATGCCACTAAACAAAAGCAACAAACCAACCAACCAACCAACTTTTAGTGATACTTATTAACCCATAGATGGGGAAGAATTTGTTGATTAATACTTGTCAATAGAACAAGTCCAATGGGAATATGAACTCAGTTCTTTGATTAACAATTCTGAGTCATTATCCATTAAACCATCTAAGCTTATAGCACCTAGTATTCCTAGGTAGCCACTCATTCAGGTAATGACCACGTTGCTTAAGTTCAGTGATCTTACAGGAACTGGTGTTTCAAGGTAAGCAAAATTTATTTGGATTCATTGATGTCTATAAAGATGTAGTTGCTTAGAGAGAAAGAAGAGCCAACAAGGATAGGGAAACGTGGAAAGCCATGATCGCCTACGTCCTGAAGGGACAGGGCACATAGAAGAAGAAGAATATATTGTTTAACTTTAAGAAGATCTCTTTCAGATTTTGGTGTTGTATTTTTCATCCTCAGCTAAAATAATTCTTACATATTTAAACTTTCATACTTGCCTAATTTTGGTAACTCCTTGATGTCTTTTCTGTGCATTCTTATTTCTCTTATACATACCGTCACTGTAGATTGATTCAAGCTTCCAGCTTTCCAACAAATATCAGGATGCAAACAAATCAATTCTAGTGACCACAGTGAAATCATACTGGTTCTTGAAAATAACTGAGACAGTAAAAAAACAAAAAAACAAACACAATATGAACTTCAGTCATTTCATATAAAATTTTGAGGAGACACTCAATACCGAAATTAGAAATTGGAAAATAAAATAAAAAATGACAGACAAACCATGTCAGTTGTTTTAATCAAGCTTGCTTCCTAAATATGCCTTATATGTACATGTATTGTGTTGACATAAAACATTGCTAAGCAATGATAACAGTCACCGAATACCATACACAGTTAGTAAATTTGTAATGTGGTTCTATGACGTCACACTGCTTGAGAGACCGAAATATTAACAGAACCATATGTTCAAATACAATGTAATTTGTTATGACCAGACTGAAATGTGATTTTATTAAGTGTTGGTTGTTTTGATTTAATGTAGATGGCCTCCAATATCTGAAGGTTCGTTTTACTGTGTGTATAAGTGTGTATTTTTGTTATTGACTAAAATCTGTCTAATATTACATACATGGCTATCTTTTTCTAAGAAATATTGTTTAATTGAACACTGATCAGAAAGATGACAGGTAAGTCTACAAGAGAGTGTGGTTGTAGTAAAACCAATATTTATATAGTGGGTTTATTATTAGTATCAGAGATAAAATCTCTGAACGGACATGTAATAATAGAACCACATTACAAATTAAGAACAGCGTCGGATATTCAGTGACTATTATCATTGCTTAGCAATGTTTTATGTCAACACAAGATATAATCATCTTTGATGGTGGATGTATTTATGTTAACATCCCAGTAACCTCTCTGAAGATGGCTCATGTGAGCTGAAAGCTTATAACCAAAATAATAAAAAAATATCCAAATGTTGGACAATTTTTGTCTTCTTTTTCACCCAAAATAAATGTATAAACACACACACACATACATACATATATATATATATATATATATATATATATATATATATATATATATATATAAATACACACGCACACACACACACATATATATATTAAATTTTAGCTTAATTTTAAATTTAAATTGATCATAATTTTTATTACTATTTAATCACTATTTGTGCTTTTCTGTATTTTACGCTACGGAGTTGGCCATTACGCTACTGCTATGGAGTTGGCCAATGAATATTCTTTTTTGACTCTATGTATAGATTAATGCCTCTTTCCATACTTCATCTCTCTCTACTAAACTCAGTATCTCTTCTTTCTCTACTGTTCACCTTTCTCTCATGACTGTAGCATGCTAGGCATACAACTTTTTCAAATATATTTGTGTTTGGTAAATTTAATGCCCACCATGCCAGGTGGCTTAATCACGCTGTCACTGACCTCACTAGCATCCAAATCCTAAGCTTCTCAATAACTCAATCTTTTATGCAAATGATGGACTTCTCCATGCATTTCCCCAGTAATCCTGATGGAAACAATTCTCTTCTCTTCCCTGAATCATGACATACTCTGAAGCTCTGCCTCCACTTGACAACACTGATCATGTAGTAGGGGTCTGTAAACATCTCTTTCTGTTCTACCATCCCAAGCTGGGTGCCCCTGCTATTCACATTGGGGTTCTTTACAAAATCTAATGGAGAAACTGTCATGTGATTGATACCGACTTGGTAGCTCGGCTGCAGTCACTATTTCACCGGTATGATGTGGCTTCCCTGTGCCTCTTCTATAAATACTCTCGTGGCTTCTGCTCCAATGAACTTAGATCACTGGTGCCCCCTAGGTATGAATTTACACGAGCGGCTAGATTAGCATCTTGGTCCCACCCTTTTACTGCGAAACTGATAAAATACAACCGCAATTTCTACTCTAACAGCTTCTTTTCATGCACTTCCCACCTGTGGAACTCCCTTCCATATACTTGCTTCCCCAACAGCTACAATCTCTAGGAATTTAAATGTAAGATCAATAAACATCTTCTATCTCACTTACTCACATCCATTCTCTCAAGCTCTTTTTTAATCTACTTCACCCCCATCCTCGGTATTCTCATCCGTCTATTACCCTCCTCCTGACATTTCCTATAACTAACCCCTCTTTCTCATCACTTTCCCCTATGTAACCCCCTGCACAATAGTGGCAGTAAAATGTCTTACTTGGGGTGAGATAGTTAAAAAAAACCCAGATTTTCTTTCTGTTATCAATCAGCTGATTTGGGATTCATTCCATGACTTCCTTTGTGATGTGCCTTGGCATAAAGTCCTTAATCGTCCTGTTAAAAAATATGCCTCTGAGGCTTCCTCCTGAGTGAAAGTTGATATTGAAGCTTTCAATCCATCATAGAAATATCAAGTAAAATCACATTCATCTTCTTGGTACTCACCTGGATGCACAGCTACTATAGCCCACAGGAATCACTTCTTTCTGCTGTACCAGAGTGACATGCCTGATTGAAACAAACTTCACTTTGTCTCTGCTTGTAATGAGTGCAAACATGTTCTCAAAGAAGTGAAGTTCCTGTTTGATGATAGAATGAAACAACGTATATCACCTTGCAAGTTCAGTTCAGTTCAGTTATTGGCAGCTCTGCAATAATATGATGAACAACAGCAAATCCTTAATTGCTCAACTATTCTATCAATTTGAAGTTCTGACATTGACAGCAGATAAAGGTGTGTGCTTTGCTAGGAATTGTCTTCCAACTCCTCACTTGACTCATTTGGAGAAACCACTCCTGGTTTCTTCGCTAGGGTCTCTACTGAGTGATATGCACATAACCTTGTCACTGGTTTCAGATATAATTTTGAAACTAGATGAACACAAGACAAGCAGATATGACAGGATACCAACCATTGTCTTAAGGAAATGTGTTCTTGAATTGACTTCAGCTCTTTCCAAACTCTACAACAATTGTCTTACTGCTTCCTGCTTTCTAGCTTGTTGAAAGTTCTCTTCTGTATTTTCTGTTTTTAAGAAATCTGGAGAACCCTTAGACTTTTTAAACTATCATTTTATTAGTTTCTTACTACTTTTTGGCAAAGTATTCAAGGTTCTGAAGTGTCTATGCATCTCACTTCCTACCACCTTTCAGACAAACAACATGGATACCGTTTCACCAGGTCTACCATTGATGTGTTAACAGCAATCACTTATATGTATAACAAGCCTTTGATAACAATACTAAAGCACTAGCTGTGACTCTAGATATCTCAAAGGCATTTGACAGGGTTTGGTATGCTGGTCTTCTATGTAAGCTCTAGTGCTGTGGTATTAAAAGAATATTGTTTGATTTAATCCAATTATTCTAATGAAATACTGAAAATAAGGTTGTTTTGATTGGTTTGACTTGCAGATCCTTTCACATAAACACAAGTGTTGCCCAAGACTCTGTCCTGGGTCTTCATCAATGATCTTCTTGATGTCATCAGTTCCCAAGTAAGTATTTATACAGATGACATTATCATTTACTCCCATCCCAATAGAAAATCTGTTAAACCTGACAAAATAAGAACCTCCAATAAGTAGTTAACTGAGTCAGGCAA
The DNA here is from genome assembly GCA_037127315.1 of Ascarosepion bandense. NCBI lineage: Eukaryota > Metazoa > Mollusca > Cephalopoda > Sepiida > Sepiidae > Ascarosepion > Ascarosepion bandense. The sequence goes on along the minus strand of JBBBDQ010001032.1, from coordinate 259,996 downwards.
TGCTTTGGTAATTATAATGCCTCAAAACAAAACTGTTCTCATTCAATCACCATAGATAAACTTTTCTGCATCTGGAGAACAACACACCTTCTTCGTCTTGTGTCTTTAGTTGACTTGAATTGGAGCAATAACAACAAATCAGTTGCTGCAAATAAATTTGGGTCACTGTGGTATCATGCCAGAAAATTTTTCTTGTCAGAGTCCATTTTGCACATTTACAAATTTACCATTTGCCTGTGAATTGAATATTACTGCCATAGCTGGTCTGGTACCTCCACTATTCATCTACAGGTCCTTGCCAAAATCCAAAAAAGGATCTCTAATTTAACTGATCCTGATTTGGCAGTCACTTTCTCACTGATGTGATGTGGCTTCCTTCTGTCTTTTCTACAAATATTTTCATGGCAACCACTCTAACAAACTTTTTCCATGATGCCCAAACTACATAAATGTAAGTGTGCTTTTACAGGGTATGGTGGATGAATTATCTAAATTATGAAAGAATGAAAATAACAATGACATCTCATTTTAACAGATGTATTTACCAAAATTACACAAAAAATCTGGAAAAGCTACAGAATAAATTTATTTAATAAAATTGCCATTAGCTTCAACCACAGCATCCAGATGACTTCAGAATTTGAAACAAATAATTATATATATATATATTCATCCGCAGACAGATCTGTTTTACTGTATCACAGCTCATCAGTATGGTTAGACATCCGATTGCTTTTAACCCAGGATTGAAACCCGAGCGAATTGGCGTCAGTTGGCAATTCTACCTTTGAGCTAGGGCCGCTCAGTAGAAGGAGGCAAACTTTTTAGCATGTATATTATCATTATACACGCCCAATAGCTGAGAGTATTCTAATTTGTTGCTGAATGAACGATGCGTAGCTGTTAGAGTAGCTAGTTTTTCAAAGTCTGCCATTCTCCCAGAGTGCTCAATTGGGATTTGAGAGCATAAATAGTCATCTGCAGACAGATCTGTTTCACTGTATCACAGCTCATCAGTATGGTTAGACATCCGATTGCTTTTAACCCAGGATTGAAACCCGACTGAACTGGTGTCAGTAGGCAATTCTACCTCTGAGCTATGGCTGCTTGGTAGAAGGAGGCAGACTTTTTAGTGAATATATTATCATTATACATGCCCGATAGCTGAGAGTGTTCTAATTCATTGCTGAATGAATGATATGTATATATATATATATATTATTTTATTAATAAGTGGAGGGGGAATTGAATTATATAAGGAGTTACAGATTATACTGATGGTTTCATCAATAGGGATAATTTTGAACAGATTTTCTAAATCAAGTGAGGCTAATATGGTGTTGCTATCGTAAGTGGCCTACCTCTTTGATTCTGGTATAGCATGTGGCCTTTACTGCTTTGAATGTGACCTACCCCTATAAGAGTTTTTGTTTTAGATATAAGTATTTGGCTATCTATTACAACTAATTATTTTTTACATTTATTTAGTTTTAATTTATTTAATTGTTACCAGCAGTTATTTAACTACTTGTTACTAAACATACTCAAACAGCATCTTTAAGTACCTATTACTAAATATACTAAAACAGCATCTTTAAGTACCTATTACTAAATATACTAAAGCAGCATCTTTAAGTACCTATTACTAAATATACTAAAGCAGCATCTTTAAGTACCTATTACTAAACATACTAAAGCAGCATCTTTAAGTACCTATTACTAAACATACTCAAACAGCATCTTTAAGTACCTATTACTAAATATACTCAAACAGCATCTTTAAGTACCTAAATTACTAAACATACTAAAGCAGCATCTTTAAGTACCTATTACTAAATATACTAAAACAGCATCTTTAAGTACCTATTACTAAATATACTAAAACAGCATCTTTAAGTACCTATTACTAAATATACTCAAACAGCATCTTTAAGTACCTATTACTAAATATACTCAAACAGCATCTTTAAGTACCTATTACTAAATATACTAAAACAGCATCTTTAAGTACCTATTACTAAATATACTCAAACAGCATCTTTAAGTACCTATTACTAAATATACTAAAACAGCATCTTTAAGTACCTCTTAATAAATATACTAAAACAGCATCTTTAAGTACCTATTACTAAATATACTAAAACAGCATCTTAAATACCTATTACTAAATATACTCAAACAGCATCTTTAAGTACCTATTACTAAATATACTAAAACAGCATCTTTAAGTACCTATTACTAAATATACTCAAACAGCATCTTTAAGTACCTATTACTAAATATACTCAAACAGCATCTTTAAGTACCTATTACTAAATATACTAAAACAGCATCTTTAAGTACCTATTACTAAATATACTCAAACAGCATCTTTAAGTACCTATTACTAAATATACTAAAACAGCATCTTTAAGTACCTATTACTAAATATACTAAAACAGCATCTTTAAGTACCTATTAGAAAATATACTAAAACAGCATCTTTAAGTACCTATTACTAAATATACTCAAACAGCATCTTTAAGTACCTATTACTATACATACTCAAACAGCATCTTTAAGTACCTATTACTAAACATACTAAAGCAGCATCTTTAAGTACCTATTACTAAATATACTCAAACAGCATCTTTAAGTACCTATTACTAAATATACTAAAACAGCATCTTTAAGTACCTATTACTAAATATACTCAAACAGCATCTTTAAGTACCTATTACTAAACATACTAAAGCAGCATCTTCAAGTACCTATTACTAAATATACTAAAACAGCATCTTTAAGTACCTATTACTAAATATACTCAAAGAGCATCTTTAAGTACCTATTACTAAATATACTAAAACATCATCTTCGACTACTTGTTACTAAACATACTAAAACAGCGTCCTTTGATTGAAACAAGCAGTTCTCTATCTTTTAACGAACAATTATAATACTTCTTTATAACAGTGACAGGATTTCATAGGCCACATTTAAAAGGTAGACCTCATACTATGCCAGTGACAGAATTTGGTAGGCCACATTCAAAAAGTGCACCACATAATATACCAGCACCACTAGAATATTTTAGTTTGTTTACTTTGTTTTAATGAGTAGATGTGATAATATGATAGGTAGATATCAAGTAATAATATCATTGAGTATCTTTAATAACTGGTAAATAAGTGTTAGAATCTGTAAAATATCATAGTGAATATCTAGATTTGTGTATTTTAATATTAACATATGTGTAACCCATTTCATAATCTCCAATAATTTTATTGACTTTCAAGGATCCTATATCAATATTGTTTGATGTTATAAGTTTGAAAGGACTACATATAAGCTACAAAATGCATGGTAATCGGTAAAAGAGGAGCCCCAAATCCTAATTACTAGTTTGGAATACTAAAATGAAGCAGGTGCAGAAATGTAAATACTGAGGAAGTGTCCTAATAGAAGATGGAAAGTGCTACACTGAGATCTGAAGTTATATCAGCATGGCCAAGGATGCATCTCAGAAGCTAAATAGGGCTTAGGGGACAGGAAAATTTTTTGGAAACAAAGACGAGTACTGGATTGCTATGTGATATCTGTTTCTCTATATGGTGGTGAATGCTGGACAATCTCATCAAAGATGAAAGAGAGACTTAAAGCAACTGAAATGTGGTTCTACAGAAGCATACTGGATATAAAATGGGGGACCAATTCCATATTACAATCAATATATAAAATGACCCCTCACTTTGTGGTCACATCAGTTTTTATACATTTATATTCCTGAGATCCAAAAGCACAAGGATGCATTCCAGAAGCGGAGTAGAGTATTAAGAGACAGGAAAATTTCGCCAGAAACAAAAAAGAGACTATTGGATTGTTATGTGAAGTCTGTCCTTCAATATAGCAGTGAATGCTGGACAATCTCATCAAAGACCCCTCACTTTATGGTCACAAGAGTTTCTATACATTCCTGAGATCCAAAAGTACAAGGATGCATTCCAGGAGCTGATTAGAGTATTAAGAGACAGGAAAAATTTGTTAGAAACAAAGAGGAGAGTACTGAATTGTTATGTGATGTCTATCTTTCACATGGCAGTGAATGGACAATCTCATCAAAGGTGAAAGAACAACTTGAAGCAATTGACATGTGTTTCTACAGAAGGATGCTGAGGATACCATTAATCGAACATGTGAACAACGACAAGGTTTTGGAAAGGATAGAAATGAAAAGGAAGCTTATACTTAAGATCAGGAAAAACAGCTGAAATTTCTGGGTCATGTAGTGAGGAAGGAGGGCTTGGAGAATCTGATGCTCACAGGACAAAAAGAAGGAAGGAAAGAAAAGGGGAATAAATGTGTAACATATTTGATGGACGGCAGAGTTGAGTTTGAGTGGGATAACAGGAGAAGGGCTGTTAATAGCTACAAGGGATAAGAAAATGTGGAGGGCCATGATTGCCTGTGTCATGAAGGAATATGGTACATAGAAGAAGAAGAAGAAGAAGAAGAAGAAGAAGAAGAAGAAGAGATTTTTAAAGATCTCACTTATTATTATTTAATTTAGTAAATTTAGACCATCAATTTTTTTCTTTTTTTTTTAATTGATTCACCCCAAGCAAGATGGTACTGACACTGATGCACAGGGGGCTATATAAGAAAGTAAAAGTTTAGGAAGGAGGAGAGCAAAGAGAAAGATGAACCAGTTACGGGGTGTCAGAGAAAGAGCAAGAGAAGGATGGGAACACAGGGTGAAGACAGTTGCAAAGGTAGAGAGAAAGGAAAAAAACAAGATATATGGGGGTGATGTAGAAAGAGTGAAGACAAAGACAAACCAGCTACAGTGGGTGAAAGAGAAAAGGCAAGAGAAGGATATGAACACAGGAGTGAAGACAGTTGTGAAGGTAGAGAGAAAGGAAAAGAACAAGATACACTGGGTGATGTAGAAAGGACTGGAGTCAAGTGGATAAGAGATGGGAATTGACATTGCATTTAAATTCCTGGAGGTTCATAATAATCATGTTTATTCAAAATTACATGCATATCAGCTTTATTAGCTTTTCTGATGATAAGAAATTTTTTTTGGAAGCAGTTTTCAGACTTTTTGTTAGAATATGGTCATATTTCTTCTGTGAATTGCAATCTTTTAAGCGTTCTGCTTTGAGAGAAATCTCTTATTTTTGAGTTCAGTTGTATTACTTTATCAGATTTAAATTGCATTAGTGGCTGGTGTAGAATTATAATTTTTTATCTTCTTTGTGAGTAGGTTAAATTTTGGGCTAGATGTGGCAGTTTGGTCTGAGTATAAAAATATATTTTTATTGATTTCAAAACTATATTACTATGAGAGATTCTCTGGGTTCTGATAACATGTATATAGAAGGAATTTTACTGATGTCACAATTTTCTTGGTCTAGCAGCAAGAAGTCGCATTAACCCTTCAACATTTCTGGCAGCATACCTACATCATTCATTCTAGTAGCCTGACAGTTTAATGACATCATGACACTCTCTCTTCCAGTCAACACCCAGCCCATCTGGAAATACATTAGAGTTAAGGATGAAATCCCCACCAGCGAAAGGCTGTCTTTAAATGTGTCATCATGTTGACTCTAAGAGGCCCATTTAATGAAATTAGTTAAAAGGGGAGTCGAATATCACTCCCTTTACATCTTATTGCTACTCCTGGCAAACATTTTTGGCCCTGGAAGAAGAGTGGACAATTCTGGAGTGAAACACAACTTATTACCAGAGATAAATTCACAGCCACTAAACCTTAAGTCCCCAGAATAATAATATAAAAAAAGCAAACTATCAATAATATCAACTATGAACATGGCCACAACATGCTGACCATGTTTGTAAATTAATAAAAAAAATGACATTCTCATTCTTATAGATAGATATATGATAGAATAATTAAAGAATAAGGTAAAAAACTAATATCTTTTGCCTTTATTAAAGCTTCTTCAGAGATTTAGTTAAATATGAGAAATAAAAAATTGATAAATGTTTTACAAAGTGACTTGAAATGTTGCTTGGGTTGATTCTTATTGATCAGGTATAGGTCCCATGAAATTGATTATATTTTAATGGATTATTTCGAAACTTTTTCTAAGTGTATGTATGTATAGGAATGATAGTCCCTTTATGTGTATGTGTACATAATAATACATGTGTCATGTGTATTGGAATGATGGCCCTTTTTTTAAATGTGTTTGAGAAAATCTTGAATGGTAAAGTGTATGAATGTGTCTGATTGCTGGTTGGTAATGTTAGTGTATATGCGCAGGATAAAATATATATGTATATGTATATGCGCAGGATAAAATATATATGTATATGTATATGCGCAGGATAAAATATATATGTATATGTATATGCGCAGGATAAAATATATATGCATATGTATATGCGCAGGATAAAATATATATGCATATGTATATGCGCAGGATAAAATATATATGTATATGTATATGCGCAGGATAAAATATATATGTATATGTATATGCGCAGGATAAAATATATATGCATATGTATATGCGCAGGATAAAATATATATGCATATGTATATGCGCAGGATAAAATATATATGTATATGTATATGCGCAGGATAAAATATATATGCATATGTATATGCGCAGGATAAAATATATATGCATATGTATATGCGCAGGATAAAATATATATGTATATGTATATGCGCAGGATAAAATATATATGTATATGTATATGCGCAGGATAAAATATATATGCATATGTATATGCGCAGGATAAAATATATATGCATATGTATATGCGCAGGATAAAATATATATGTATATGTATATGCGCAGGATAAAATATATATGTATATGTATATGCGCAGGATAAAATATATATGTATATGTATATGCGCAGCATAAAATATATATGTATATGTATATGCGCAGGATAAAATATATATGTATATGTATATGCGCAGGATAAAATATATATGTATATGTATATGCGCAGGATAAAATATATATGCATATGTATATGCGCAGGATAAAATATATATGTATATGTATATGCGCAGGATAAAATATATATGTATATGTATATGCGCAGGATAAAATATATATGTATATGTATATGCGCAGGATAAAATATATATGTATATGCGCAGCATAAAATATATATGTATATGTATATGCGCAGGATAAAATATATATGTATATGTATATGCGCAGGATAAAATATATATGCATATGTATATGCGCAGGATAAAATATATATGCATATGTATATGCGCAGGATAAAATATATATGCATATGTATATGCGCAGGATAAAATGAAGACATTTCTGTTTCAAATGGTATTGAAGAATGTACACGAATAGATGTCATCTTTCTTTCAATTTAGATGTACTATTTAGAACAATATTTATATTTATTTGTATACTAGCAGGATAGCCCGGCGTTGCTCGGGTGTAATGAAAGCTTTAAAACTAATCCGTGGTCCTGGAGCTCAGACTCTTTGGACGTTGGCACGAAAGACTAAAAAGCAATAGTTGTTTCCAGTTAAGGCGAAACCGTAGACTGAAAGAAAAATGAATGGATGTAAGTCAAATTTTGATTTCCTGGTATCGATATCAAATATGATTTTTTCATTGTAAACTGAATTTTGAAGGCTAAATAAGTTCTCTGAGTAAATAGAATCATGGCTGAGACTAAGAACTACAATTATACCTACTTAGAGCCAAACCCGAAGCAAAAACTAAAATAAAAGGGCTGAAAAACTGATTTTGATCTGACCCGGTGTCTTGCCTTTTATATATATATATATTATCGATTTTCTGCATTATTGTAAGAACTGCAACCTTGAAACTTCTGAATATCATTTCTTATGTCTTTGTCTATGAGTGTATCAAATTTGATTAAAATCGGACCACTCCTTCTATAACCCGATTTTTTCGATTATCAATTTTCAATATTTATTGGGGGTACCTCGACACAAAACCTAGCTAAGAACACTTGCAGATGCTTATAGTACAACTGTGTAAATTTTCAAGAAAATCAGTTCAGCCATTTGGGAGTCTATAGGTAATGGACACACACACAGAGACACACACACCCACACACATATACACACACAGAGACAAAGTTCCATTTATAAATAAGTTTAGATATTTTGCAAGAAACTCATGAATGACTGAAACCTGCATGAAAAATATACAGACAGCTTGAAAAAAAAATATGAAGGACAAAAAATTAGGATAAAAATTACCAAATATTGCAGTAATCTCCCTTTATGCTTAATATAGAATTAATATTTACAACTCTAAAAATTAATTTTTTTTGTATATAAAGAGAGCAATGGGTAAATTGTTGCCATCTTATATTTTTAATTTTTTGCACATGCATGTTGTTTGTTTTTTTATTTTGTTGACTGCATAGTATAGAAGGGTCAGTTGAGAGATACCTGCAAGAAAAAGAGAACCATACCTCAATTCATTCTGTCAGAAATTTTGAAATGACACATCAGAAGCTCTAATTAAAAACATTTCAATGTGATTGGGTGTACTTCTGAGGAGAGTGCAAAGAATTCAGAAAGAGTTGGATAATATATTCAGTAAAAATCATGCTGTTTGAAGTGATAGCGACATTATGCCTACATTCATCTTTTTACAGGAACAGACTCAATACAGAGGTGTACATCAAGTGTCTTGGGGTAGTAGTGCTGTACTGGGTCAAGGGGATGGTTGCTATAAGACTATGTCTGGCAACAGAACTCTGCACCCTGCTGCATAAGCAGGAGAGCCCTGTCATGGCTGTCAAACAATTTCTGTGACTCAGTCAGTTAAGTGCCATGCGCGATACACGCTTGGGCGATCATGTCTTGAAAGAGACATGACTGACTGGGCAGAAGATTATCCCGCAGTAGGTTGCCATTGCTTTCTGCGGTAGACTGGTTGCCGACCAAGGCTAGAGAACCCAATCTGTCCTGTTATTTAACCCATAACTGGAAGGAAGAGATGGATTAATACCTTTCCCAAGGGTATTTGCGCGTAAGTGAATACAATGGATTCAACTGGAATTCGAACTCGGTTCCTCGATTTCTCGTTCCGAGCCGATATCCACTGCGCCACAACGCACATGTGTTGTGTTGTGGTGTGGTGTGGTGTGTTGCGGTGTGGTGTTGTGTGCCCATCCGCAGCAGGTCTCCAAGGTGTACAGCCTCTCGTCGATGGCATCAATGTAGGTAAGGGAAGTCGGCAAAATGGATCCGTACCTACATTTCCCAATTACATGTGGCTACCTGACTCCCTAGTTAGATGAAGTGAGGGCAAGGATGATGATGGCATTCACCAGCTTAAACAAGGAAACTGTCCAGAAGAGATGAAGGCAATTCTGAAGGTCGTGGTTGAAGCCAATGGTGATTTTTTTTAAATAAATATACTCTTTAGCATTTCAAAATATTTTTGTTTAATTTTGGTAAATATTAAAATAAGATGATAGTGTTATTTTCACTTTTTGTTATTTAAATGACAATTTATTCATTGTACTCTGTATTTGTGGTGTGGTTTGGTGTAGTGTGTTGTGGTGTAGTACAGTGTGGTGTGTTGTGGTAGGATGTGGTGTGGTGTGGTGCGGTGCAGTGTGTTGTGACATGGTGTGGTGTAATGCAGTGTGGTGTGGTGCAGTGTGTTTCAGTGTGTTGTAGTGTGTTTTGGTGTGGTGTGTTGTGTTGTGGTGTGGTGTGGTGTGTTGCAGTGTGGTGTGGTGCAGTGTTGTGCTGTGCAGTGTGTTGTGGTGCAATGGATATTGGCTTTAAATGAGGAATCGAAGAACTGAGTTTTAATTCCAGTTGCACTCATTTCATTCACTTATGCCCAAATATCATTATGAAAGATATGGATCCATCCCTTTTCCTCCAATCTATGGGTGAAATAGTAAAGCTTTTATCTGGAAAAAATGTTTGCCATTTCCCCCAAAATTGTTAATACAATATTTACTTGCAAAAAGAAAAATTATTTTTACAATCCAAAAATATGTCTCAGTTTTAAATGATCCACACATGGTTGATATGTGGTGGACAGGGAATTAAAAATTAAAAGTAATTCTTTTCTTTTCACTTTTAATAAAAATTTATAATTACATGTGAAATCCAATTTTTGACAAATAGGAAAAGAACTGACTCTGTACTGACAGAAAAAAATGAAGCTGGATTTTGCGATCCAATATTAAATTAATTTTCTAACCAATGGAAGGAAGTGATTTGCAAAACTGAGAGAAAACTTAGCAATCCAGTGTGAAAAACTAAACGGCTATAAAACACAAAGAATGTCAGAATCAGTCAATGAGATGTAAGCAGCGATATCATACACCAGCAACATGTGACAAAGGAAACTTCAAACACTGACCAGGACATAACGTCCTGACATGCAATCATTTTCCGTCTTCCCTTGTGCTATTTTCCTTTACCTCTTCTTCTCTCTCCTCAACATTCTCACAGTCAACAAAGATGACAACAACAGCAACAACAACAAGATACTTCGACTGATTTCTGAAAAGTAACGCCTGATGAGTACAATTTCCATTATTGCTTCAACTTTCTTTCCACTTTCTCACCAGCCATAAAAAAAGGGAAAGGAACAAAGGCTTTATTAAACACATTCACTATTTGCAACTAAAATTCTGGACACTTAACTCCTTAGTACATTTTTCTCATAGAACATTTAACTCTTACCAACTGATGTTATCTTGTTCTGTAAATAAAATTCTACTTTAATCATACAAACGAAATACTTTTATACTTCCACAAATCCACCTTCTGATGATTACAGATAAACATTAAGCTGTAGGGAGTTCAGTTATGTTTGATTCAAGGCCAGTTTAATGAACATTTAACCATCTCCCTACCACTTCAGATAAACTGTAAAAAACATATCAAGCAATCGACAATCTCAGATTAAATGAAAAATACAGTTTTAATTCCTTTCTAGAGATATATTTTCTTTAATGAGGCTTTTAGATAAAATTAAAACTGAACCCAAAATTTGCTTAAATTGTTCACTGAAAAATAAAGAAATAAAACAATATATGTTCACATGACCCAAAACTGGCTGAAGCATTTTAAGCAAAGTGTCTTGTCACTTGAAATAAAGCCCAGAAGTGAATGAATATTGGTTGTTGATTACAATGCTTTTAAAGCATCATAGAAGACAAACCAACTACACAGCATTCAAACAAGCTAAGGTCATTGAAATATACAGTACTGTGCAAAAGTATTAGGAGAAAAACTATTTTATCTTTTATGAGGCATCAGAATAAAGTTTAAAATCACCCCTGTCCTAACACTTTTGCACACTACCGGTAGTGTGCAAAAGTATTAAGACAGGGGTGATTTTTATAAATAACTCTCTGAAATTCAAATACAGGGTGAAAAGCCAAGTAAATTCCTAATAAATATTGATTATTTAAAACTAGGTGTAAAAAAATGTATTAAAAAGAAGTTATATTTCATTTTTCCTATTTTCTATTAAACACTTGAAACTACACTACTAAATATCTATGGGATATTTTGGATAAAAAATTGATAAATCTAATGTTACTTTGCAAGACACACTTTGGGGACAAATATAATCTGCTTGGCAGGAGATACCATTAGATACATTGAAGAAGATTGTGATGTCAATGCCTGACAGAATGAAGGCTGTGATCAAAGCAAAAGGCTATTATACTCAATATTAAATTTATTTTGTAACAAGTATTTTTTCTTGTTAAAGCATTTGTTGAGCAAATCAAAGAAAGCTGCTTTCTTAAATTGTTTATTTTCTGTCAATATGCCTCATAAAAGATAAAATAGTTCTTGTCCTAATACTTTTGCATAGTACTCTATATTCCAAGCATTTTATGAATTAAAAAAAAAACAGGATTTCACTATTTGTTTATACTTCTGAGATGAGGTAGTATTTACATTGTTTGGACTATTGTCCTCAACTGTATTACCATGTTTAGGTGCTACGAATAATGGGTTCAGTTCAAAATTCCTAGAATCTGAGGAAGGCTGGAGTATACAATGACCAAAACATGATGAGGACAACAGAATTTCTTTTTGATTAAAAAGTGGAAATACTTTTGATACATTCTAAAATTTAGTTTAATTAGTGAAAGAAATTACTCAAGTTGAAGAGTAAAAATAAATTCTGTTTACTTTTGGCTATAAAAATTGGTAGTGATTAAAAAAAACATTAATTACTGTATTTTTTCTACTAAACACAATATTTTGTGTAATTTCAAGAAAAATCTGACTTTTTCTGTTTGTTTTTCTGCCCATAACAATCGACTTACCCATTAGCAACCTGGAATTACAAATTTTTTTTTGTTTTTTTAATCGTATCACCCCGAGCAAGGCGGTAACGCCACTGATGTGCAGGGGGCTACGTAATAGTGAAAAGATTGGAAAAGAGAAAGCCGGAAACCACATCCTAAACAGGGAACAAGGGATGAGCCTCTTAACCTGTTCAATAAGTGAGTAATGTGAGAACATTTTTGGTGAAATTTTTGAGCAATTATCATATTTTCAGATATATCTAACCTTATTTATAAATGGACCTGTGTGTGTGTGTGTGTGTGTGTGTGTGTGTGAGTGTGTGTGTGTCTATGTGTTTGTGTGTCCATTAATTATAGACTCCGAAAAGGCTGAACCGATTTTCTTGAAAATTTACACAGTTGTACTATAAGCGTCTGCAAGTGTTCTTAGCTAGGTTTTGTGTTGAGGTATCCCCGATAAATACTGAAAATTGATAATCAAAAAAATCGGGTTATAGAATGAGTGGTCCAATTTTAATCAAATTTGATACACTCATAGACAAAGACATAAGAAATGATATTCAGAAATTTCAAGGTTGCAGTTCTTACAATAGTGCAGAAAATCGATAATATATATATATATATAAAAGGCAAGATGTTTGTGTGCGTGTGTCTGTTTATCTGCCTGTATGTCTGTATTTTTTTCAGCCCTTTTATTTTAGTTTTTGCTTCAGGTTTGGCTCTAAGTAGGTCTAATTGTAGTTCTTAGTCTCAGCCATGATACCATTTACTCAGAGGAATTATTTAGCCTTCAAAATTCAGTTTACGACGAAAAACACTTTTTTTTTAATCATATCACCCCGAGCAAGGCGGTAACGCCACTGATGTGCAGGTGTCTACGTAAGAGTGAAAAGATTGGAAATGAGAAAGCCGGAGACCACATCCTAAACAGGGAACAAGGGATGAGCCTCTACACCTAGACGTGGGTGGAGTGTCAAACCGGGCGATAGTTTAGCCTATCTACTCCAATTGAAAAAAAGAAAAAAGAAAAGAGTGAAAAGATTGGAAAAGAGAAAGCCGGAGACCACATCCTATCGATACCAGGAAATCAAACTTTGACTTATATCCATTCATTTTTCTTTCAGTCTACAGTTTCGCTTTAACTGGAAACAACTATTGCTTTTCAGTCTTTCGTGCCAACATCCAAAGAGTCTGAGCTCCAGGACCATGGATTAGTTTTAAAGCTTTCATTACACCCGAGCAATGCCAGGCTATACTGCTAGTATATATATATATATATAGAGAGAGCCTAATATTTTCCTCTAAATGGTTATTTAATTCAGTTTCTAAATAAATCTTATCTCATAGATATTCAAATATGCCTGTTAATTTTTCACAATTGATAACTAATTTGTTTAATAAATCCTATCCATGGTAACACAGGAAAGATCAACAACTTGTTTCAAAATTATACCACAGACTGTGCTTTGCGAAATTGAGTCTTGTTCTTTTTCAAAAGCTAATTTGAAAATGATTTGTCTTGCATAAACTATTTTTAATTCTTGATGATTAATTTTGCATCAATAGAAATATCTCTGCTACAAATGAACATTCTTGAAACATTTTCGGAACTTTTAAAGAAATAATTTGACAATAATTTCTTTTAAATAAACACACCAGACAAATAACATTTCCTTGATTTAGAATATCATTCACAGTTGATTTCTTCTTTGTCACTGAGAGCTGAAAGATTTCTTAGGAGCCCGACAAAGCTGAGATTCTAACATGGACTTGGACAATCAACTTGTATCCGAAATAGTTTCTTGACATTGTTTGGTGAATCTTTCAAGGCTTGAGGCCAATCAGTAAAGATCTTTTGCTAGCAGAGAATTGAGAAAACTAATTGCCTTGTGTGTTGGACTCTTTGTCTTGGAAGTATTTACAGTTGTATCACTGCCAGTTAATCACAGAATCCTTATTTAACAGACCTTACAAGTGCAAAAGGAAACTGACTTTAAGATTCTTCCTTGCAGGTGTTTAGGTAACTGAATATCCTATGAATTTGATTAAAACTTTTAAAAAAATTTAGTTGAAAATAAATACATTCTCCAGCCTTTTCTATTTTGAACTTATGTTATACAATAATTTTCAGGTAAGTTGAAAAAATATACCATTTTATATTTAAATCATTTAACAGAAGACTAAAATGTATAGCATTGGAACTTTTAACTCTTGCGGATATTTTGAAATAGTCACTCACATATAAATTCTTTGAAGATAAGTGGTTGATTTACAAAGGTAGCTCTACAGGTCTGTAACGTAATAAACTGAATTTTGTTCTGAAACTTTCACTGCATAATGCTTGAGCCATGTCTTGAATATTCAACACTGAATTAAATCCAATGAAAAGAAAGAAATATATTGTAAAATATGTATTTGTCATGTAAAAAAAATGTTTTCAAGCTGCAGGTTTCTTGACTCAAATAAATAAATTTTTCTTTTTAAAAAATCTTTCCTGGGTATGATGATAAACTACATCTGGCAGCAAGACCTCTGATTAGAAGGTTTTGAAGAACGGAGAACCAACTCTTAATTGCTGTTTTTACCCATGTCCACCCTACCTCTAGATGGTAACACCTGTTAGGATCCTAACTATGGGCAAATAGATAATCCCAAAACTGGGATCAAAACACTATGAAAATATAAAAATACACTTTCATATTAAAAATACCCAAACGTACTTTTGAAAAAAACAAATTACCAGCAGTACATTTTTGTAAATGAAATTTTGAATGCTCCCAAGAAAATTAAATTTCAGCATTAAATGATGCATGAAAAATTGATATGCTTCTTATAAGACATAACCTCATTAGCAAGTAATTAAATTAAACACTTGTAAAATCTGTACCAATGTCTGAGTCACAGGAAATGTTTGAATCTTCACAGAAAATTAAACATTGGCACAAAATTAAGGCTTATGGAGGGCTCTGGTCAGATACTCAGCTGCCCACTGTGAATATAGCCAACATCTAATCGAGGGACTGAAGATGACAATCATGTGGATGAAAATCTGTAATTGTAAAATATTTTAAAAATTTATTGTCTGATTAATTTTTTTCTTTGTGATAACAATATATATATTTTTCACTGTTTAATAGAGATGTAGGCATGTGTGGGTGTCTCTGGGTAAAAGTGTGTGCATACCTAACTGTTTGTGGGAGTGGCTGTAGGTGAAAATTGAGAAATTGAATCTTTTTCAAAGCCGTTTAATAGATAACTTGCAAATTAAAAGCAGAGATCATTTCTTCCATTTGATATTTTAATTAACTTGTTTAGTAGCATCTGTAGATATAATACACTTGCCATGTAGATAAATTTTTTTTTTTTGCTTGTTTTTGGAATTAAACTAGACAAGAAGTAGGATGTCTTGCTTGAGCATATATCTAATCTTTAGGATTTAGACAGATATATATATCACCGAACGACCATAGCCCAGAGGTAGAATCGCCAACTGATGCCAATTTGGTCGGGTTTTAATCCTGGGTTTAAAAGCAATTGGAGTCTAACCATACTGATAAGCTGTGATACAGCGAAACAGATCTGTCTGCGGATGACGATATATATATATATATATATATATATATTAATTGTTTAATTGCTTAGTTTTTGTTCATTATAAAATTAGACCAGTACACATTTGTATTAAAAAGTGTTCAATACAATTATATTGTAGAACTTTTGAATATTCTTCATTTGTAAACGAGTTATTACGCGACCTAGGTTTCTACCATGAGTGGTGTCTTCAGGCAAATTGCAATCATTGATTTTACCATTAACCCTTTTTTTATTTTAAGAACATTCACCTCAGAGTGATTTTTTGAACGCTCACTTAACAGGGAATTTTGAATGCGCAATTTTTAAAATTACAAGAAACTATAACGTTTTCATCCATGGTTGTATGAACCTAATAGGTATTTTTTTAGTATGGTTACACTTAGTCATAATTCCTGTTCTTTCATTCAATAATTCACTTTTGTTTGGGAATAGCATAATCGCTAACTTTTCTTCCTGGCACAGTCTACATATTTTGCCAGCGTTGTAAGGCTTGGCTGTTTTCACTATACACCACGTTCTGTCTGTTATTGCAAATCACTTGAAGACACCACTCAATAACTGGAAAGATTTTTGAGAAAGATTTCCAAAGCAAGACAAACCTTTTTACTGACAGATTTCCAAAGCAAGACAAACCTTTTTACTGACAGATTTCCAAAGCAAGACAAACCTTTTTACTGACAGATTTCCAAAGCAAGACAAACCTTTTTACTGACAGATTTCCAAAGCAAGACAAACCTTTTTACTGACAGATTATATACATTGCTATAAGGGTTGAACATGATGACAATGGAACAAATACGAGAGTAACAATGAAGCTTTGGAGAAAATGGAAAAACAAAGGAAACTGATATTATCATGAAGAGACAGTTGAGGTTTCTAGGAAATATAATGAGGAAGAAAAGCTTGGAAAATCTGATACTCAGGGCAGATAGAGGACAAGTGGGGCTGAGGAAAACAATGCATAACATACTTAGTGAACCTGATTAAATGGATGGCAAACAGGGTTTAGGAGAAACAACAAGATAGCAAAGTTTATTAAGTGATACAAGGGACAGGAAGTTGTGGCGATCCATACTCATAGGACAGATAGAGGACAAGTGGGGCTGAGGAAAACAATGCATAACATACTTAGTGAACCTGATTAAATGGATGGCAAACAGGCTTAGAAGAAATAACAAGATGGCAAAGTTTATTAAGGAATACAAGGGAAAGGAAGAGTTGGAGAGCTGTACTCATGGGGCAGATAGAGGACAAGTGGGGCTGAGGAAAACAGTGCATAACATACTTCTTCTTCTTCTTCTTTTATGTGCCTTGTCCCTTCAGGACGTAGGTGTTCATGGCTTTCCACGTCTCCCTATACCTGGTGGCTCTTAGCACACGTTCTCCTGTTACACCATGCAATCCTCGTTCCACCTGATTAGGTCCTTCAAATATGTTATCTGCTGCTTTCCCCTGTCTCCTTTCCCCTCTATCTGGCCTGTTAGTATCAGGTTCTCCAAACCTTCCTTCCCAATTGCATGTCCCAGAAACTCCAGTTGTCTCTTTCTGATGCTCAGTATTAATTTCCTTTTTGTTTCCATCATTTTTAAGACCTCATCAATTCTCACATGCTTGACCCATGATATCTGCAGCATCCTTCTGTAGAATCACATTTCTGCTGCTTCAAGTTTTCCTTCATCTTTGATGATATTGTCCAGCATTCACTGCCATACTGAGGAACTGACATCACATAGCAATCTAGTACTCTCTTCTTTGTTTCTAGCGTAATTGTCTGGTTTCTTAAAACTTTACTCAACTCCTGGAATACTTCCTTTGCCATGCCAGTTCGCCTTTGCATCTTTGTGTCGCACTTTCCGTCTTCTGTTAGAACACTTCCCAGTTATTTAAACTTCTGTACCTGCTTGATTTTAGTATCCCCAACTTGTATTTGGCATTTTGGGCTGCCCTTTTTACTGATGACCATGCATTCGGTTTTCTTGCAGTTTATATGTGGTCCTCTCTTGTCACTCTCTTCAGCTACTTTCTGTAAGAGGTTTTGTAGTTTCTTTTCTGTGTCTGCTATGAGCACTATATCATCTGCATACCTTAGATTGTTTAAATTGTGGCATCCAATGATGAATCCAGGCATAACTTCTAGGGTCCTCAAAATATTCTCGCTGTACAAGTTGAACAGATCCGGTGAAAAGACACATCCTTGTCTTAAACCCCTGTCTATTTTTGTATATCTGCTGAATTCATTACCTGTTTGTATACAAGCGGTTTGCTGCCAGTAAAGATTCTTGGTTACTCTTAAGTCTTTCCCAAATATGTCAAGGCTGCCAAGCATCTCCATCAATTCTTTGTGGCATATTTTGTCAAACACCTTTGCATAATCAATAAAGCACAGGTGTAAGTCCTTCTTCATTTGTATTACCTTTTCAGAGAGCGTGCTAATCATAAATATAACATTCCTTGTTCCAGTCTCTTTGATGAATCTGCACTGTTCTTGTCCTATCTCTGGCCTGATTCTTCTTCTTGCTCGCTTCATCAAGATTCGGACGATCAGTTTTGTTATATGGCTCATTAAACTGATGGTTCTGTGGAGTTTGCACTTGTTTGCTTCTGGCTTCTTAGGCAGTGCTATGAAGATCGACTTGCTGAGGTTATCTGGTATTACACCATTATTATGAATTTCAATCTCTCTGCATATTTGTCATTGAGTTATTCCTCTTTAGCCTGTCTGCATTTTCTTATACTTAGTGAGCCTGATTAAATGGATGGCAGAACAGGGCTTAGGAGAAATAACAGAAAGAAAAAGTTTATTTAGAGCTGCAAGAGACAGGAAGTTGTGGAGAGCCATGATTGCCTATGTCTTGATGGGACACTGCATAATTAGTTAAATTTCAAGTTAAAGTTTCAACTGTGCAATGTTCAGTCTTCATAATTAATATTTGCAAAAGTGTTAAGTGTTATGACAAGATGGAAAATATATATTTGTTGTATAAATTCACCCCTAGACGATTGATATATTGATATCTTCTTTTTCTGTGTGCCATAGCCTTTCAGGTTGTGGGTGATTATGACTCTCCAAACTATCTTGTCGCTTTTAGTCCTAAGTAAAGTTTGTCACTTTGTCAAGCTTTCCACCCGCACCTTCTTGCACAAGCTGATTAGGTGCATGATCACTGCAGAAGTTGTTTTCACCTGTTCAAGTTAAATTTATTTTGCTTTTAAAGATGAACATCATTAAGATGAAGCTTAACAGGAGTATCATATACAACGTAGAATTTAGCCGTGAGTAGACTTTGTCTTTTTTACTAGTTTGCATTTGCTAAATTAAACTAATTCTTTTTCCTGTTAACCTTGTTTCATAAGAAAAGAAAATTTGAAAAATTTAAAATCTCTCAGTCAAAAATTAAAATTCTTGTCAGTCAGTCAATTACGTGGCCTACATGATACATGCTTGGGTGATCATGTCTCTCAAGAGACATGACTGACTGGGCAGAAGATTATCCTGCAGTAGGTTGCCATTGCTTTCTGTGGTAGACTGGTTGCCAGCCATGGCTATAGAACCCAATCTGTCCTGTTATTTGACTCATAGCTAAAGGGGGAAGAGTTGTATTATATTATTAAGTAGTAATTAGTGGGGGATCAGTTTATTACTACATAGCAAAAGAAAAATTATCCCCCACTTTATTCACAGTAGAAGCCTTAATCTTGTTTCCAACTATTATAGTCAGTCAGTCAGTTAAGTGCCATAAGTGAAACATGCTTTGGGAGATCATGTCTCAAAAAAGACATGACTGACTGGGCAGAAGATTATCCTGCAGTAGATTGCCACTGCTTTCTGTGGTAGACTGGTTGCTAGCCAAGGCTATAGAAACCAATCTGTCCTGTTATTTAACCCATAACTGGAAGGAAGAGATGGATTAATACCTTTCCCAAGGGTATTTGCACGTAAGTGAATGCAAGGAATTCTTGTAAAAAGCCAAAATATCTCACGTAATTTACTCTCATGAAAACTGCTACTGAACGCATATATTTTCATATCTCTGTATAAATATATAATGTATTTACACTATTTACCTTGTTTGGACTTATTGTCATATTCCCAACATTTCAGCATTTATACACTACAACCTTCTTCAGTTGATATATGTTGAAATTTTGATCTGAATTCTTTATTTCATCCATGAGATTAGATTGTTTTAGTTCCACGTGCCATGCCTTTTCTAAATATATAAGTTTCAGTTATTTCCCTTTAGTAACACAACTCTCCAAGTTTTTGTTCCTTCTGGCCAGGTATTGAACTCACAACTCTTTGGGTCAAGTCAACTGACTGAATATAATACATTGTAACCCTGATATAAGAGAGTTGTTGGGACTGGATAAAATCCTCTTCTATCCGAGTTTCTCTTATATTCGGGTTTGTCTATTTTATAGACATTATCACATTTGGGACCAGAGAAAATCTCTATTATATCCGAATTTCTCTTATACACGGGTCTCTTATATCCGGGTTATACTGTTGGAAACAAGATTAAGGCTTCTACTGGGAATAAAGTGGGGGACCGGTTTTCTATTGCTATGAAATAATAAACTGATCTCCCACTAATTACTACTTAATAATACAATACAAACTCTTCCCCCTTTAGCTATAAGCCAAATAACAGGACAGATTGGGTTCTATAGCCATGGCTAGCAACCAGTCTGACACAGAAAGCAATGGCAACCTACTGCAGGATAATCTTCTGCCCAGTCAGTCATGTCTCTTTAGAGACATGATCACCCAAGCATGCATCATGTAGGGCACTTAATTGACTGACTGACAAGAATTTTAATTTTTGACTGAGAAATTTTAAATTTTTCAAATTTTCTTTTCTAATCAAACAAGGTTTAAGAGGAAAAAGAATTAGTTTAATTTAGCAAATATAAGTACACATATTTACACCAGTAGATGAAATAAAGGACTTGGTTCAAAATTCTAATGTATATCATCTGAAGAAGGCCAGAGCACACAACAGCCAGGTCATCATGAATATGACAATAAAAATGAGGACAACAATCCGAACAATGTAAATAGTGTAAATAGTTACCTCATCTCAGAAATATATTATAGAATGTACAGTACTGTGCAAAAGTATTAGGACAAGAACTATTTTATCTTTTATGAGGCATATTGACAGAAAATAAACAATTTAATTTAAGTAATTGCATTTGATTTACTCAACAAACGCTTTAGCAAGAAAAAATACTTGTTACAAAATAAATTTAATATTGAGTATTTGCTTTGATCACAGCCTTCATTCTGTCAGGCATTGACATCACAAGCTTCTTCAATGTATCTAATGGTATCTCCTGCCAAGTAGATTGTATTTGTTCCCAAAGTGTGTCTTGCAAAGTAACATTAGATTTATCAATTTTTTATCCAAAATATCCCATAGATATTTAGTAGTGTAGTTTCAAGGTAGGTTGTTCAATAGAAAATAGGAAAAATGAAATATAACTTTTTTTTAATACATTTCTTTTACACCTAGTTTTAAATAATCGATACTTATTAGCAATTTACTTGGCTTTTCACCCTGTATTTGAATTTCAGTGAGTTTTTTTAGGAAAATCACTCCTGTCCTAATACTTTTACACAGTACCAGTAGTGTGCAAAAGTGTTAGGACAGGAGTAATTTTAAACTTTATTTTGATGCCTCATAAAAGATAAAATAGTTCCTGTCCTAATACTTTTGCACAGTACTGTATATAATGATCATGTCACTTTGCTGCTGTTATCTTAGAAGGAAGATAACAAAATAGAATTGCTGCATTTAGCAAGCTCTCCTGAGCTGATGATCTAAAAATTGAATTCATACTCAGACAACCTCATTTTTAAAAGAATCTAACAGTATGTAACTAATTAATTAATGAAATGCAAAGAAAGGAAATATGAAGAGTCTTGCAGACAGAATAAAAGGAAATGCCTGAAGACATTTTTTCTTTTCAAACTCTGTTTAGAGTAAGAACAAATCCAAAAGATTAATAAAATAATATTCAAACCAAAAAGTATGAAAATTAAAAGAAAAAACTTCATTTGTATCTGAATATGATTAGAAAATATGAAATAGTTTACTAAATTTCTTGTCATGCTGTTTTTTAATTGGCTCTGCCTATGTTATTATCCAGAAAGGGCAAATTCATGGGTCATTTAGAACATTGCTTCATAAGTGAGTCTAACTTATGTAGAAATCTGATTAAAACTTGTTTGATCTTCACATGTACAAAAATAATCTGGCTGCTCTATAACTGATGTCATATTACAGCGGGTTATAAAAGCATGATTAACATGATAAAGTTCAGGCAAACTTGTACATCGAGTTCACTTAGAAAGTTACTAAAAGAATTATACATTTTAGTCTACAGTTCAATTTTATGAAAATAACAAAAATATTCATTTCACAGTTTTGCAAAAGCATTGACACCATTTTATCGAATACAGTTAAATATTTGATGAAAGTTCCTTTTGTAACAATAACAAATTCCAATAACTTTTGATAAATTGTGACAAGTTTTATACAATAATTTCTGGACAGATTTGCCCAGTTTTCTTTGCAGTGTTGCTTCAGCTGAGTCCAGTGTTTTGGTGACTATTAGCAATTAATAATTTTTAGAATCCTCCACAAGTTTTCTATGGGTATCAAATCCAGTCTATGACTTTTCCAGTTTAAAACATCAATTTGTTTCTTTCACAACCATTTCACATTGCTTCAGGATGGTTTCCCAAATGTTAACATTCTTACAGACATGAAAAAATATTCCTTCTGAATTTCTGTTTACTTGGCATTGTTCTTAGTTAAGTGCCATATGTGAAACACGCTTGGGCGGTCATGTCTTGAAAGAGACATGACTGACTGGGCAGAAGATTATCCCGTAGCAGGTTGCCATTGCTATAGAACCCAATTTCTTTTGTTATTTAACCCATAACTGGGTATTTGCACATAAATGAATGCAATGAATTCAGCTGAAATTTGAACTCGGCTCCCCGATTTCTTGTTCTGAGCCGATATCCACTGCACCACAACGCACATCCACTGTTCTTAGTGCTTTGCCCAAAAACATATTTCTATATCCTCCATGTTTTAAATTTTGAATGATTATAAATCGAATCATCAGCATTGTGCAGGTTTCATGCCAAAAGATACTTTTTTGAATTCAGGCTAAAATTCCTATTTGGGTTTCTTTTGATTGAATAACTTCTTAACTTAGGAATTTTTTAGATGTTTAGTTTCAGATTCTAGATAAGATGCAAAGTGTATTATGATTTCAAAAGAGACATCTTCCTTACCACATATCCAGAAACTCCTTCCTTGTACAAAGTGAGTTTTAAAGAAGATGTGAGATGTTTAGTGGTTTCAAAAGTGGCTTCTTTCTTTACACATATCCATAAATCCCTTCCTTTTGCAAAGTGCCTTCTTAATACGGCTTGAGGTCTATTTTATTTTCAAAAGTGACTTTATTCTTACCCCATATCCCATAATCTCTTTCTTGCACAAATTGAGTTCTGAATAAAATCTGAGGTGTTTTGGTTTTTTGAAAGTGGCTTCGTTTTTAACACATCCATAAATCCCTTTCTTGTGTGAAATGAATTCTAAATAAGATCTGAAATGATTTGTAGTTTTGAAAGTGGCTTTTTTCTTACCACATATTCATAAAACCTGTCCTTGTGCAAAGTGAGTTTAAATAAGATTGTGAGTTGGTTTTTTTTTTTGCAAAAGTGCCTTCTTTCTTAACACATGTCTATATATCCCACTTTTGTGAAAAGTGATTTCTAAATAATATCTGTTTGATTTTGGCTTGCCTGACAATTCTAGACTTGGTTCTTTTTATCATCTGAGAAACATGCCCTCTTCTTCTGAGATTTTCTATGATGCTGTCCATACAATACATTTCTTCATCCATGATGCTATAATAGATTTTGGTTGTTTGAAGGAGCTGTCTATGGTTTATAGCTTTTTTCATCATTGTGCTATAACTTACTTTCTCAGGTCTTTCGATAACTCATTGAAATTTCATAAGTTCTATACATGTTGTTTAACTGATGTGTGAATACTTTTACATCAATCTAGATAGGTTTATTAAACAGATGCATCAAAAATTTTATACTAGGGATAACATGTAAAGGCTTTTAAATTCTTGCTTTTGGGAAAAATGGAAACAATAATCACTTTGATATCTTTATGCCAATTGGCAGAGATTTGGTTTTTCTAATCACTCTTTGCCATATTTAACATTCTTCAAATTTGCCTGTAGTCATTTTGAACACTGACCAACTTAATACATCTGAGAACAAAAACATAAAAGCACTAACTTTTGTTACTGTTTTTCTTTTACAGAAACGGTTAACAGTTGTACTGTGGTGATACCGACCGAGCAAAAGCGAGGGACCGGATGGTTGCACTTTACCGACCAGAAAGCAAATGACCAAAAGTCGTCGGTGCACATCCGGGTTTGCGCAGATGTTCCTGTTGAAAAATAAAAATTAATTAAATATTAAATTTCCAATTCGCGAGTCTATGCAAATTTTATTTATCAGCCAATGAGAAGCCCAGAACCAAATACAAGTGTGAAATCCCAAATGAGCTGCTGTGATCCAAAAGGAAGATATAGCAAGTGGATACAGAAAGCATGGCCAGGCAGACCAACTCGAGGAGAAGTAAGTAATTAGTATTTCCCTTGACCCCCAAGTCAAGCGGCTTACTACGCTCGCCTCCCTTACCTCTTTCCTTCTTCCCCCCCGAATAAAAAACTACTTACTGACCTAAGGAGCGAATACATCAAAGACATTCCTTACTTACACGCTCCCCACATTCCTAAGCATTAATTCTCTTTCAGCATTTTATTGCCATGAACATTTTAACCTCCGTTCGACCTATACTTAATGTATTACTTCAATTGTAAAAACATTAATTGATATGTG
Source organism: Ascarosepion bandense (assembly GCA_037127315.1). NCBI lineage: Eukaryota > Metazoa > Mollusca > Cephalopoda > Sepiida > Sepiidae > Ascarosepion > Ascarosepion bandense. The sequence continues at coordinate 235,179 of JBBBDQ010001032.1, read as the reverse complement.
TATATATAAAATGTTATTTTTCTACTCAAATTGCCTTTCTTGATTTGTAATCATTTTATGACTTATAGTGGGCTATCTACAACAAGGCCAAATTCCGTTAACCTGCAACAGTATACAACTTCCCTTCACTAGAACGGACTCTCCACTACTAACAGAACAGAATAGATAAACATTACCACTATAGTACGAAATCAATGCAAACATCACTGAATGGATACTGTAATACACAACTTATAGTTCAAAAGTATATATTCATTTTTAATCCAATGAAAATTTCTTAAAATAAAGAATTTCAGATGAACAGATTTGCTTGTTGTGGCTCTGTTGGTAACTATTATGATTTTAAAATTTATTGGTAATTTTCTAACATCCATACAACAAATATAACAAGCATTAGAATCCATATAAGAAATATAACAAGCATTAGAATCCATACAACAAATATAACAAGCATTAGAATCCATATAAGAAATATAACAAGCATTAGAATCCATATAAGAAATATAACAAGCATTAGAATCCATACAACAAATATAACAACCATTAGAATCCATATAACAAATATAACAAGCATTAGAATCCATACAACAAATATAACAACCATTAGAATCCATACAACAAATATAACAAGCATTAGAATCCATACAACAAATATAACAAGCATTAGAATCTATACAACAAATATAACAAGCATTAGAATCTATACAACAAATATAACAAGCACTAGAATCCATATAACAAATATAACAAGCATTAGAATCCATATAAGAAATATAACAAGCATTAGAATCCATATAAGAAATATAACAAGCATTAGAATCCATGCAACAAATATAACAAGCATTAGAATCCATACAACAAATATAACAAGCATTAGAATCTATACAACAAATATAACAAGCATTAGAATCCATGCAACAAATATAACAAGCATTAGAATCCATACAACAAATATAACAAGCATTAGAATCTATACAACAAATATAACAAGCATTAGAATCTATACAACAAATATAACAAGCATTAGAATCTATACAACAAATATAACAAGCATTAGAATCCTTATAAGAAATATAACAAGCATTAGAATCCATGCAACAAATATAACAAGCATTAGAATCCATACAACAAATATAACAAGCATTAGAATCCATATAAGAAATATAACAAGCATTAGAATCCATACAACAAATATAACAAGCATTAGAATCCATACAACAAATATAACAAGCATTAGAATCCATACAACAAATATAACAAGCATTAGAATCTATACAACAAATATAACAAGCATTAGAATCCATACAACAAATATAACAAGCATTAGAATCTATACAACAAATATAACAAGCATTAGAATCCATGCAACAAATATAACAAGCATTAGAATCCATATGACAAATATAACAAGCATTAGAATCCATGCAACAAATATAACAAGCATTAGAATCCATATAAGAAATATAACAAGCATTAGAATCCATACAACAAATATAACAAGCATTAGAATCCATATGAGAAATATAACAAGCATTAGAATCCATACAACAAATATAACAAGCATCAGAATCTATACAACAAATATAACAAGCATTAGAATCTATACAACAAATATAACAAGCATTAGAATCCATACAACAAATATAACAAGCATTAGAATCCATACAACAAATATAACAAGCATTAGAATCCATATAAGAAATATAACAAGCATTAGAATCCATACAACAAATATAACAAGCATTAGAATCCATACAACAAATATAACAAGCATTAGAATCCATATAAGAAATATAACAAGCATTAGAATCCATACAACAAATATAACAAGCATTAGAATCCATACAACAAATATAACAAGCATTAGAATCCATATAACAAATATGACAAGCATATTTGTAAGTCTATAAAACCTAAATAGGTAAAATTCAATAAAATATTAGTATTCTTAAATATTTAAAATATTTAAATTCCTGGATAGTGAAAAAGGTTCTTTCAAAAAGGCATTTGCTACAGTTCTTTTCCCTTTACATAAATGTCAGTTTATTGGAAGATGTGTCAATATCTATTAAAGATGCCTACCTCTGTGACAAAAATGATTTTCTGCAATTCTTTAAATAAACTGCAAGTAATATTTGTGTTAATTCAGATTAATTCAACTTTAAATTCGTTAATCTTCCTCAATTTTTTGAAAAATATATTTTATTTTAGAAATATTTTTAGTTTAAAGAATCATGTTGTCTTAACAGATTTCTCAATATGAATGATTTTATTAATTTTACTGATAAACAAAAAAAATAATAATTCAATTGATTTAAATTCAGTTTGTAATATAGCAAAATATTTTGCTTACTGTAAATATTAAATTTAATCTATTAGCTTGGAATTAAGACTAAAACAAAAATTTCATGAAAGAGATTTAATTTTGAAAATGAATTTTAAATCTATCACTTTTTTGAGAGATACCTATATATATATATTTCTTATAAATTATACTTTAGAACATGTACAAACTTCAATCTACTACAAACTTGTACATGTAGACTGTAGTTGGTGCATGGTCTAAAGTTTAATTTATAATAAATAGTCATTGCTCTATTTTTATATTGAGCACTGTTTGAAATTAATGTTTTGAATGTTGCAAATATTTTTTGTTACTTATTCATTTGTATATATCCCTTGTAAAAATGAATTCAAACAAAACGAATAATGTCTTCCTGAGATCTTTTACACTTTCACTGATCATGTATACATCATCGCTTGTCATGGTTTTTCTCTTCAAACTAAATTTTTCTTCAAGTTTAGATGATAAATAAACTGATGAAGTATCAACTGATGAACACAAGAAAAATTAAATAAAACATTTAACCACAGTCCATTATCTGTATTGTTTTTACTGAAACATGTATCAAAGAGTGATTGATGCCCAAATACATATATATATATATATATATATATATGTGTGTGTGTCTGTGTGTTTGTGTGTGTGTGTATATATATATATATATATATATATATATATATATATATATATATAATGTATATAAACAGAAATATTTTTCTAAACATATACTGTTAAATATAAGAGACAATGAATGTTTATTATGTTTAATCATGAGCCGTGTTATTGTGTTACCATTCTCATAATCTCTCTGAAGATGGCTCATGTGATCCGAAAGCTTAGAATCAACAATAAAAAATTATCCAAATGTTGGAGAATTTTTGCCTTTATTTTCAACTGAAATTAAAGCCAAAATATGACGTTTAGAATGGCTCAGGATTAAACATAATAGACATTCATTGTCTCTTATATTTAACAGTATATGTTTAGAAAATTATTTGCTGCCTCGATACACTAAACAGAAATATATATACTAGTGGCCATAATTACTAGGCAACCCTAGTTTTTTAAAAAAATCATGTATTTCATACTATGTTTTAGTATTTATTGCCAAGTGGATAATTCTTAATGAAAATAGAATGGTTCTTTTGTTAATACTGCACAATAACATGTGCATCAAATGAACTGTTCTGGTGTCAAATTTTTGTGTTTTCTCCCCCATGCTAGTCTCTTCTTCTTATTTGCTGGATGAAGCAAAGGCTTCCTGGCTGACTTGTAAAATTTTGTAAAGTAATAATAACAAAAGAACCATTTTATTTTCATTTAGAATTATTCACTTGGCAGTAAATACTAAAAATAGTATCATGTTTTTTAAAAACTGGGGCGGCCTAATAATTATGGCCAGTAATGTATGTATAATAAATTCATTAAATCTTCTATTAATATTATTGTTAAGCAGTTATAAATATGCAAAAGTGCTGAAAAATTCTTAGCCAAACCTGCTGAACAAATAGCCAATATGTAGTTTTAGCAAAATCAAGGGTGATTTTTTTTTCAAAGAGAAACTGTCTCTTGTATTGAATTCCTATTGATTTTAAGAACCTTGATGTGGTAATCAATTCATTGTACCATAAACCTGTTGCAGATATCATGACTTTTGATGAGATTAATAAATAACTGCAGTAGGGAAAAGAATATGTCTTTTCGCTATGAAAATTCACAGAGAAAGAGATGAATTCTTCTTTCAAATCTTGTTACATTGGTGGGAAATCGTTTCATTACCAAGCTGATGCAAATGTCTAATGAAATATTTGAGTACCTGAAAGAACTCCATAGATTTTGGTATTCTCAAGGCTTGATCCTTTCATTTGATTTAGGTGTTCACCTATGATAAGAAATTGAAGTAAGCCTTATTTAGGCACAATGCCTTTTCTTGCTATGCTTCTCGGGATGGGTATTTTAAGCATCAAAGATGTTCATGATCATTATTTACTTTTCCCTCCAAATCATTGCAGTAGAAGAGAGAAAATTGATAGTTCAATAGAAACGTTTATCTTACTTGCTTTGAGCTGTCATATTTGATGCAATATTATGCTAATCTTAATTCTCTTGCTGGAAAACAGATTAAGAAAGTATTCTTCATTGGTTTTATTTGGTTGAATTTATTTCTGAAATATTTCCTATTTATGTTCAAACCCATGTAAAACACAAGGTTTTTGATAGTTGATTTTCCTGGTCAGTAATTTCTGCCTGCTTGAATCATTGGTGGAACACAATCTTTCTTCCCTCTGGATTTCTCATGTGTTAGATAAATGTTTACATTTCAAAGACTGGTATCTTTACGTTTCCTACAAGTAGAATTTTTCATGATGCATTTATCCCATTCTTTGAATGATATATAGTTTGACAACAGCAGTGGCTTCAAAAAATATACTATTATTACACATGGTCAAATAAGAGCAAAACATGTAATCTAGACATACTATTTAAGAATAAGTCAAGAGTAGATACTTTTGAACATGGAAATGAGCAAAATCTGCTTTTATCACTAAATATTGAATATTGAATACTGCTGCCATATCTGGTCAGGTGTTCCTGCTATCCACCTAGGTGTCCTTGACAGAATCCAATGGAGAATCTGTAATGTGATAGATCCCAACTTGGCAGCTCGGATACAGTCACTTTCTTACCGGTGTAATGTGGCTTCCCTGTGTCTCTTCTACAAATACTTTCATGGCTTCTGCTTCGATGAATTTAGCTTGGGGCGATATGATTATATAAAAAAAAATTTCTATACTATTATAATGTGGATATAAAGTGGGGATCAGTCCTACATTACAATCAATATATAAACTGATCCCTCACTTTATGGCCACAGTCATCCTTCTCTTCCCATTTGTCTGTGCATTGAATACTGCTGCCATATCTGGTCGGGTGCTCCTGCTATCCACCTAGGTGTCCTTGACAAAATCCAATGGCGAATCTGTAATGTGATCAATCCTGACATGGCAGCTCAGTTGCAGTCACTTTCTCACCAGCGCAATGTGACTTTCCTGTCTCTCTTCTACAAATACTTTCATGGCTCCTGCTCTGATGAACTTAGCTTACTGTTGTTCCCTATATATGAATTTATTCAAACAACAAGACTAGCAACTAGGTTCACACCCTTTTACTGTAAAACCAATAAAATGTAAATGCAAATTCTGCTCCAGCAGCTTCTTTCTCTTGCTTCCCGCCTGTGGAATTCTCTTTCGCATACTTGCTTTTCCGACAGCTATAATCTCCAAGAATTTAAATGTAAAGTCAATAGCCATCTCCTATCTCACTAACCTGCATCCTCTCTCTCATGCTCCTTTCTCCATCCACCTGTATTCTCATCCTTCTCTTACCCACTTCCTGACACCCCCTATAACTTGTCACTCTTTCTCATAACTTTCCTTCTATGTAACCCCCTGCACAACAGTGGCAGTAAAATGCTTTGCTTTGGGCGATATGATTATAAAAACAAAATTTCTATACTATTATAATGTGGGTATAAAGTGGGGGATCAGTTCTACATTACACTAAATATATGAATTGATACGTCACTTTATGGCCACAGTCTTCCTTCTCTGACCCACTTTCTGACACCCCCTATAACCTGTTACTCTTTCTTATAACTTTCCTCCTATGTAACCCACTGCAAAACAGTGGCAGTAAAATGCCTTGCTTGGGACGATATAATTATTAAAAAAAAATTTATACTATCATACTGTGGATATAAAATGAGGGATCAATTCTACATTACAATCAATATATAAACTGATCCCTCATATTATAGCCACGCTTTATGATTGGAGCGGAATGATTATAAAAAAAAAGTATTACTTTTGCCAATTTTTCATCATCCTGTCACAGATGTTTTGACTAGTTTTGTCTTATTTAATGTTTTAATTTTTTTGGTTCATAATGGCTTTTTTGATCTTATGCTTCTACGTGATTTCTACAAATAATCCTTCTTACTGTATAAATTGACACTCCAGTAGTAATGATATTTTCATTCATTGCATGACAACATCTACTGTTTTTTAGATGCAAAACACGCCAAGTATAAGCATGTTTCTTATGTGTTTAAGTAATTTGCATGTTTATCTCAATCTCAGATGATGTCAAGGTGTGAAGGGGCTCATCAGTTTTACATTTATTTCCAGTATCACATGTTCATATCTGTATCTCTCCTTATAACGAGATTATACAAATAAATTCCAAGATTAATGTAAATGCTATTTTGGAAAGGACTTCATCAAAGACATCTTTGGAAAAACTGAGCAACTTGCTAGATAAAATTCTTCTGATTCCCAATCTACATACATACCCAGGATCAATTTATAAATTAGACACAAAAAGGGATTCAAAAACAATAAATAATAACATTTTTGATGATTGTAACATAATTATTACTAGTAGTATAGCCCGGCGTTGCTCAAGTGTAATGAAAGCTTTAAAACTAATCCATGGTCCTGGAGCTCAGACTCAGCCTAAAGAACATTTGAAATAATAAAATAATTGCGACAATTTACCGATCGCACCTAATATATATATATATATATATATATATATATATATATATATATATATATATACTAGCAGTATAGCCCAGTGTTGCTTGGGTGTAATGAAAGCTTTAAAACTAATCCATGGTCCTGGAGCTCAGACTCTTTGGACGTTGGTACGAAAGACTAAAAAGCAATAGTTGTTTCCAGTTAAAGCAAAACCGTAGACTGAAAGAAAAATGAATGGATGTAAGTCAAATTTTGATTTCCTGGTATCGATATCAAATAAGTTTTTTCGTTGTAAACTGAATTTTGAAGGCTAAATAAGTCCTCTGAGTAAATGGTATCATGGCTGAGACTAAGAACTACAATTATACCTATTTAGAGCCAAACCTGAAGCAAAAACTAAAATAAAAGGGCTGAAAAAATACAGACATACAGGCAGATAAACAGACACACACACAAACATCTTGCCTTATATATATATATATATATATTATCAATTTTCTGTACTATTGTAAGAACTACAACCATGAAACTTCTGAATATCGTTTCTTATGTCTTTGTCTATGAGTGTATCAAATTTGACTAAAATCTGACCACTCCTTCCATAACCCGATTTTTTTGATTATCGATTTTCAATATTTATCAGGGGTACCTCAACACAAAACCTAGCTAAGAACACTCACAGACGCTTATAGTACAACTGTAAATTTTCAAGAAAATTGTTTCAGAAGTTTCAGAGTCTATAGGTAACGGACACACACACATATCCATACAGACAAAGTTCCATTGATAAATAAGTTTAAATATATATATATATATTAGTCATCCACATACAAGCCTGTTTTGCTGTATCACAGCTCATCAGTGTGACTAGACACATCCAAATGCTTCTGGCTGGGATCAAAACTCGACTGATTTTGGTGTCAGTTGGCGTCACTACCACCTAAGCCATAGGCACATGGAATCAGAGAAGGGAAATTTTAACAGGTTGTATATAGCCAGTGTATACACATGCCAGTCACCAAAAGAACTCAATTCATTTCTGAAGAGTAATACATATATCACAGAGTTGGAAACTTTTTAAAATGTTTATATATATATATTATGTACTCTTTGGCTTACAATACACACACAGTTTCCTAAAAATACCCTGAAAATACATGTGCGTCCTCCAAGGTAAATGTATCAGTTACAACCATGGTTACTACCATGACATGGTAGCGAGTATCATTTTTTGTACATGACTGACAGTAGTGATGATTTTAGAGTTATTAGTTTAGAGACTTTACAGCAGTGACAGGTTTTGGGGATTTGAGGAGGAATAAAATTTCTTTGATTGTTTTATATTTTTACATGAATATATAATTTTTAATTAACTTTTATGAAAAAAACACCCTTGAACAATGAAAGATATATATGGTTTATTTACTAACTACCAACTAATATGCCATTGTTTTTTTAAGTTTTCATTAATGCCCTATCAACCTCTGTGGGTTATTTAATGCCAAAAAAGTAGGGTTGTAAGATATATTTTTTAGTGTTTGGTTAGAGTGAGAACGTTGATTTAGTCAGATTTTGATGAAATATTATTTTATTTTTTTTATTTTAGAAAACTAAAGATGTCTTCTAGTTTTGTATTCAGAAACGTATTGCTGGTAATATTTTTTTTTCTTCAAAAATGTATTATGTCAATGATTTTTTTTTCCTTCAAAAATGTATTTTTGGTTATATTTTTCCTTCCAAAATGTATATTTTTCAATAAAAGTCTATTTTTATGTATATAATTCTGTAAAATTCTATTTTTATACCTTCATGTTGTTTTGACCCTAGTCTGGGGTTTAACTATTTGCCCTTAGCTGGGACCCTAAAAAGTGCTACCACTCCAGGTCAGGGTGGACCTAGGGACAACAGCAATTATGAGGTGGTTCCATGCACAACCTCCAAATCAGAGGCCTTGCTGCCAAGTGCAGTTTACCATCATACCCAGGATTTAATATGTCATTGTCATACAAACAAAATCAGAAGAGAGGTTAAGGCAAACAATACGTGGCACCAGTACGTGAAGGACGCATGGTGAATATGTTGTTGCATGAGAATTACTTTTGTTTTCTTAGAAATTTCTTTTCAATATTAGGGTGCGTTTTCCAAGCTGCAATGTCTTGTAAGCTGAAAAATACAGTAATTATTATTATTATTATCATTAAAAAGAACTATTCACGCTTTGTTTGATCAAAAGGTCCTACATAGTCGAGAGGTCAAGGCAGTTCAGATCTAATGGCTATTTCCCATCGATATGCAGGTTTGGATCCTGTATAAGGGCACATATTTTTGTAACAGGATTTCTCAAATATTCAAATTGGTGGATGTCAATAAATAAATATGTCAAATAATAAAAACAGAGCACCTACTCAAATATGTGTATCCATTTTAAATATTTAGATAATTAAACTAAAAAAAATGTTGGATTTATCCATTTCCTAATACATACAGCTTGTCCATAAAATTCATGTGCACATAAAAAATTATTATAACTTTATTTATATTATAAATTTTTTAAAGTGCACACAGACTTTATGGACACACTGTATCAAGTGTAACCATTCCAACAAATACTTATCAGGATCATACAATCATGGATGAAAATGTTCTAAGACCTTTAAGTAACTTCTCTTAACTTTGAAAATTAGGCATTCGTAAAAGATCCCTGTTACGTAAGCATTTTAAAAAAAACATTAATAACTTGTTTACAAATGAAAAATATTCAAAAGTTTTACAATATAATTGTATCAAACACTTTCTAATACAACTGTGTACTGGTATAACTTAATTATAACCAAAGACTAAATATATATATATATATATATATTGCGTGTATTTAGGCAACATTTGTTCATTGATGCATGTTTCATTAAATAATATAGACAAGTTTTGTCAATTTATTTTATGTAAATTTTTTTCATATCGTCTGTTAAGCTTAGTAGCATCATTGTTGAAAGAAGAAAGAAAATCACAATATTGATACATGATTTTTATTTAATCCTTTCTGAGCTTTTGGCTTGCATCAGCCATTATCAAAGATGACAATTAAATTGAGTGTATTAAACAGTTTGCAGATGATCGATAGTAGTAGTCATCTATTTTATTTGCATGGAAGATTTTCAAATATATATATATATATATATATATATATATAAAAGTCTGCCTCCTTCTACCAAGTGCCCATAGCTCAGAGGTAGAATCGCTAACTGACGGCAATTCGGTTGGGTTTCAATTCTGGGTTAAAAGCAATTGGATGTCTAACCGTACTGATGAGCTGTGATACAGAAAAAAAGATCTGTCTGCAGATGACTATTTACACTCTCACACCCTGATTGAACACACTGGAAGAATGGTAGACTTTGAAAAAACAATAGCTACTCTAGCATCTACGCATTGTAATGAATTAGAGCACTCTGGCCACTGGTGTATGATACATCATACACTAAAAGTCTACCTCCTTCTACCTAGTACCCATAGCTCACAGGTAGAATTGTTGACTGACGCCGATTCAGTCGGGCAATGTCTAGTGAATAGAATAAGTGGGTACGACTTCTATTTGTTTTCAAGAAAGTTTTTCTTATTGTTAATTGTACAGTAGTGCAATAAATCTGTTATACCCTATTCCTGTGTTGAGTACCATTCTTTCACTAATCTTTACACCGATATTCCTTTCTGGGATATATCAGATTGGTGATAAGGATTCGAAGAAGTTCACGTGGAGGAAAAAATAAATTTGTGCCAAATATCAGATTGGTGATGAGGAGTCAAAGATATATCAAAATGCAAAAAACCTTTTCTTTTTTTGCTGTTGAAGCTGTGGTTTACATAAGACAAGATGTTGCTTGATGTCTCTCTCGACTTCAACTTGTATGGCATCAAATGTTCTTGCTTTTGAATCATTCCTAATGATTTCAGACATTTTAAAATTGTTGTGTGATCAACTCCTAATGAATCTGCAAGTTTAGCTTGCGCCTAACATGAGTTTCCCTGAAGTAATGCCTCCAATTCTTCATCTTCAAACTTTTTCGGTGCACTAGTGCATTCTTTATCTTCAACATTAAAATCATTATTTTTGAAGCATCTAAACCAATCTCTGCATGTTGTTTCCAACAGTGCATGATTGCTGTAAGTTTCAAAAAAAAATTTTGTGTGCTACATCTACAGATTTCTTTTGAATAAAGTAGTGCAGTAAAATCCCCTGTAAATATGCATTCTTTGCTATGAAATCTAACATGTTTTGCGCTATGAAAAACAAAGTTGTTTATACATCACACAATGAATTTCAGTCTTGCTTATAGTAGTTATTTATAGATGCATTACTATCTGAAACTAAATGCATGCAGTTCTAGGAAGGCTATCAAAACATCATGAAAGGTCATTATATAATTTTTTGTATATATACATATAATTTTTTATATATATATAATTTTTTTTTTGTGACGTTAATTTCTTAAATCTTAACCGTCATTTTTTATTTATTTTTTATTTCTCTTTTTTATTTTTTATTCCCTTTTTTATTCTCTTTTTTATTCTTATTTTTATTTCCATTTTGAAATATGTACCGTTGCTGAGGAGATGTGAAATCTCTCTTAGGGATTTCATGTTGAAATGTTCATTCAGCATTTTTGAATTCTGAAAATTTATTTTACTTTATATTAGCTCTGTAATTTTAATTACATTGAGCTCTCCTCCTGTATCATTTTTAATATTAAGATTTTAATATTAATTAGGATCAGGTTTTGGGGATTTACCTTCCTACTTTTCCATTTGGATTGAAGTATTTAAATAAAAATATATATGTGTGTGTGTGTGTGTGTGTGTGTGTGTGTGTGTGTGTGTGTGTGTGTGTGTGTGTGTGTATCTCAACAAAGTTAGCAATAGCTCTAACAATATTGATAATATTAATAATAACAGTGCATGTCAAAATAAACATCACACTATTAACTTATGCTATTGCAACCAAATACATAATAATTACAAACAAGATGAAAAAACTCAAAAACATAATACGTAGAAATGCTAAAGCAGTGGATAGTAATAATCAAATTAAACTCATCAAATATTATAAAAAATTTAAAACAATTGACCTCATAGTCTTTAATAACCCTACAACCACACAACTAAATTCTCTACAGAAAATCAATGTAGTGTATCAATTTACATTCCTGTTCAGAGATTGTATCTCTGGTACTAATAATAAACCCACTACATGTATTGGTTTTACTACAACCACGCTCTCCCATAGACTTACCTGCTATCTTTCTGAACAGAGTTCAATTAAACAACACTTCTTAGAAAAACATAGCCATGTAGGTAATATCAGACAGATTTTAGTCAAGAATACAATAATCCTCACTCATACACACAGTAAAAAGAACCTTCAGATATTGGAGGCCATCTACTTTAAATCAAAACAACCCGCACTTAATAAAATCACGTTTAAAGCTGGTCATAATACATTACATTGCATTTAAATATATGGTTCTGTTAACATTTTGAGCTCTCACATGGTGTGACATCATAGAACCACATTACAAGTTTACGAACTGCATTTGCTATTTGATAACTGTTATCAGTGCTTAGCAATGTTTTATGTCAACACAAGATAAAACTGTCTTTGATGTAACTTTTCTGAAGATGGCTCATGTGAGCCAAAAGCTTAGAAACAGCATAATAAAAAAATTATCCAAATGTTGGAGAATTTTTGTCTTTATTTTCACCTGAAATTAAAGCCAAAATACAATTTTTAGAACGGCTCATG
>JBBBDQ010001032.1:117500-217500 GCA_037127315.1 Ascarosepion bandense | reverse complement strand
GATTCTTGATAAATTCCAAAGAAGAATCAGCAATGATATTGTTTCTGACCTGGCATCTCACCTTCAGTGATTTTTCTACTGCCACAATGTAATTTCCCTGTGTTATTTCTATAAATATTTTCACTGTAATTGTTCTGATGAATTTTCCTCTATGTTATTTAGACTTTATGAATTCAAGCATAGTACATGATTGGTGGAAAGCTCTCGTCCTTTTACAATTGAAATGGCTAGATGTAACCATTCCATTCTAACAGTTTCTTCTTTTGTACCTTTCACTTATGAAACTTTTTTCCAGCTTCTTACTTTCCAGTTGTCTTTGGTATTGAAAAATTTGAATGCAATCTAAATCCTTATCTTGTCTTCTAAGTCCTGGTTCTTTTATTGTTCTTTCTTTAATAGCATTTTTCTTTAACACTCAATGACCCTTTTTGCATCTTAATGGTTTTATTGCCTTGTTTATGGTGAAATCATTAAATAAACCAAGAATGGGCTTCTCATATTATTTTTTGAAATATTTTGCACTTTATTGCAACCAGATTAAGTTTTTTATTTTACTTTATTTGTTGAATTCACAGAGAACTGAAATTTCAAATATTTGACATTTTTAATTTGTGAAATGAATTTTCTGATTGTAATTTATGAATTGTTATTCATACATTTTACAAATGTCATTAGATTCTTTTGATTAATTCAGCAACTCTTTCAAATGATTTTCACTTTGAGATGGTTTCATTTTAAATATCACCAAAGTCATTAATAACCTTACATTTTTTGGTCAGTCCTCCTAAACAAGAATTATAATTATTATTAATGTTACTCTGTTTCTTTAACTTTTAATTTATTCTGTCTTTTAAATTGATCTGAAACATTATTTGTCATTCTGTTATGCTACGGGTGTAACTCATTTACCCCTATAAAGGATGATAACTTAAAGTAGAATTGAGTTACTTCCCTTATCCATTAGTTGTACAAAATACTTCTGAATTCAACATGGTGGCATGCTGACCAGGCACATGGAACTGCTGGCCTAAATGTAACTAGTTCTTGCTGTTCTCGGGCAGTAAAAGAATAAAAGTTATTTTGTTATGTATGAAAATACACTTATCTTTTATTTTCATTCATTTCTGTTCATCCCTAAAATTTGAGATATAACAAATTTTTGGCAACGTGGATTTGAACTTGACAATTTTCTCAGAAATGCTTACAAAGATTCTAAACTTTAAGAACAGTTTCAGAAGTTACAACAACAGTTGTTGACAGCAATGGCTGTACAGTTCCAGATTAACTCAAAATTTTTCACAATGGAACAACTAAAATACCAATTCAGCAGTTATCTTGACTAACAACATCACAAAATTCCACTCTGATCCAGTGAGCAGAAAAAAATCATTTTGTTTGTGTTTTAAATGTTGGATGGATACCTTTAACTCTGAATTTTCTCACTTAGATGAAAAATAGAAAATTAATCTCCTAATTTGTAAACTGATCACTAAGGAACATGACGACTATACAAATTATATTTTACCAAAGCATGCAATGAATTTCACCTTCAATGAAACAGTAGAACAGCTTGGGGAAGTTTTTGGTGAAAAAAATTCTGTTGGATTTTAAGATTTGATTACACAGAAAATCCGAGCTTACACACACCTGTACTTTTTCACAAGCCAATAAAAAAGCATATACATTTGTACATTAAGCAATAAAAAAAAGCTACTTTCATAAGACGGTTGGTTTACTAAATTTTAACATGTGCTGATGTCATCAGGAACAAAACAAATACAGCCTCTTGTTTAATGGCCAATCAGAAGCCAGAAAAAAAATCTTAAAAGTTGATCTGATCCTATTTTTCACAATCTATAAATACAAATGGTTTCGTTTTTCTTTTCACAGTGTCACAGATAATCAACCAGATATTTCATATAGACCTGCCTTTTTCACTCTGTCTTTCACATGGTATTAATTAATTCTCTCCTTTCTTCATTTGCTTGTTAGCAACAAAAAAGAAAGAGGAACAAAGACACAATTTCCATTTTCATTCACACTCAGGATGAACACTTTCACCTACTACAATTGTACACACAAAGGAAAACTTTATAAAGAACATACAAACATAAATGTTATTTCAAAACAACAAAATTGATGTCACTGTTCTCATTAAATAAACTTACACTTAAATACTAACAAAACCCTTTTATCTTTTGTTAAAAAAATACAACATATTGAACAGTTACTCAACCATTGTATATATATATATATATATATATATATATGCTTCATTAAAAACAACTGTGATTTATCATTAATACTTATGATGATATGGTAATATGATTTGTTATATTTGGGTTTGGTCAAGATGTTTTTAGTGTAATATTATGTTTTTGGATTTAAAAGTTGGATTTCATTTTGTTGTAGGTTTATACTCAGAAGATGTGTGCTAAGAATCTACAGCACAATATCCATGCTAAAGAACATTAATACAAATAAGACAGATGCCAGAACAACAAATAATAGAAGAGAGGAGAGGTTAAGTCGTTAGAGTTGCAGAGAGCACAGTCTAGTAGTAATCTTCAATGACACTCTGAGATCTAAGACTGCTATGTCATTATTTTTACAGCTACCTTGATCCACAGACCACTCCATCTTTGAGAGTCCTAAAGGGGTGTTAACTGCTTTTCAATACCTTCCCCTGAAATGTTTAATCTCCTGGATGAGATATTTTCTTTTTGGATTGATCTTGACCATTCCTGTAGTTCTCCTTTTTTGCTTTCCTCACCATCTTTGTTTTACCTCTAGAGGCATTAGAATATCAAACATGTTGTACATTAAATCCTTGGGTTCTTCTTTATGCTGTTCAGTAGTGTATCTTCTTTTTATTTGGTTTACATACCTTTTTATGATCCATCTTGGATGTTTTATAAGGTACATCATTTGGCCAATTTGCTTTTCTATAATGCCTTCTTTCTATGACTCTTTACTGAGTTTGTAATTTTTAAAATAAACTCTGTCACTAGTGTAGAAGCTTTCGTCATTTCACTTAGTTCTGTCACTTAATTTTTTTTTTCATTATTTGGTTTCAGTTTATCAAAAACTGATTTGATCTTTCTTGCAAACATTTAGTCTGCTGGAGACAATCTTGCATTAGCATCTGTGGTTGGTGTGATACGATAGGCAAATCAGAAATTCTGTAGCTTCTCATTTCTTGTTTCTATTCCTTCTACTTTTCTTATTACCCGTTTAAAAACATCTATAAATCTTTCTACCTACCCATTAGATCTTGGATGGTAGGGTGTGGATGTCAAATGAGTCACTGTATATATTTTGTACAGACTGCTATTAGTCTTTATTTTTATAGCTACCTTGATCCACAGACTATTCCATATTTGAGAGCATTAGATGGGTGTTAGTTGCTCTACAACACATTTTAGTTGTTGTTGTTTATTTATTTTTTTCATGAATATTGGTGCCAAGAAACAAAACAAATTTTTCAGCTAATTTGATTTTGCTGATTATGAAAATGACCTTAGATTTTCATGGTTAGCTACAGTTTTTGCTGTACTGTAATTGCTCATTTTTGCAAAAAAGAACAATTTACAATCTTGGTTAGTTGCAACATTTAGTTAATAAAGATTATAGAAACCCATCAATTTATGTCAACCACTTAAAATAAACTATTTTTATAGAAAACAAATTTTTTTCAAGTCAAAAATTTTTTAAATAGTAGTACCAAATTTTTCCAATTTATCACCAAAATTCAAATTAACTGATAAACTTGATCAGTCATGCACTTCATCAGTAATATGATGACATGACAATTGAGGTTCATTTTTTACATAGCCATCTCGATAAATTTCTGAATAATTTTGACAATGTGAGTGATGAGGAAGGAGAATGATTCCATCAGGATATCAAAATTGTAGAAAATCACTACCAGGGATGGCAGGACAAACAAATGATGACTGTCTACTTCTGGAATATCAAAAGAAATTTAAATAACATTGAACAAGACAGACAATCAAGATAGAGAAAAATTTCATGACAGATCTTCTGTTTAAGAAGGTTTTATTTCTGCTGTTAGTTTATTAAATGATTTCATGAAAATACTTGTTGGTCTTGGTATATTCAAGCGTGTTATTCTTAAAGACTAAGAGTATGATTGTCATTGAAAAATTACTATTTCTCAATAGGCAGACTAATATATGTTGTTTGGAATATGAATTGAGAGGTTTCTATGATTTTACTTTGAGAAATACTGCCATAAGTCAATATCATATGTACAGAAAACAAATGAAAAATAACTTTCTTTTCCAAAAATGAGGCATTTCTGTACAGCAAAAATGGTTGATAACCAAGAAAAACTAAGGTTGTTTTCAGATTCATTGCCTTCACATTAGCTAAAAAAGATGTTTAGTGTCTCACAAAATTTTTTTTTTACCTGTGTAATTTAATAATTGTGCATTCCGGCAGTAACCCTTCCTTTATACAAGTTTCGTTAAAGACGGCTGACAAGATATTGCAGTTTATCATTAATAGCCAAATATAACAAACCACAGTTCTATATCACACTAAGTATTAATGATGAACTGCAGTACCGTGTCAGTCAGTTTTAACAAGACTTTTTTTTTTTAATCATATCACCACGAGCAAGGCAGTAATGCCACTGATGTGCAGGGGGCTACATAAGAGTAAAAGCACTAGATAGAAGAGAGTGAAGAGAAAGACAAACCATTTAGAAAGGAGCAAGAGAAGGGAGGGGACACAGGTGTGATGACAGTTGCAGAGATGGAGAGAAAGGAAAGGATATACAGAGTGGTGAGGAAAGAACTAGGGTCAGGTTGGTGAGGAAAGAACTTGGGCCAAGTGGTTAAGAGATGAGTATTGGCCTTGCATTTGAATTCCTGGAGGTTGCAGCTGTCAGGAAAGCAAGAATAAGGAAGCGAGTTCTACGGGCGGGAAGTGTGAGGAAAGAAACTGCAGGAGTAGAATTGTTGTCTGCATTTGATTGATTTCACTGTGAATGGGTGAGACCCAGTTGCCAGTCTGGTTGCACAAGTAAACACTTGTTGCAGAGGCACCAGTGACTTACGTTTATTGGAGCAGAAGCCATGGAAGTATTTATAGAACAGACAAAGGGAAGCTACATCCCATCAGTGGGAAAGTGGCTGTAGTTGAGTCACCAAGTTGGTACCTATCACATTACCAATTCTTCTTTAGAGCCTGTCAAGAACACCGAGGTGAACAGCAGGGGCACCTGACCATATATAGTAGCTGTACTCCATGAACGGATGAATGGTTGATTTGTATATATGCAGGATGGTTTCAGGTGAAAAAAACATCCTGGCTCGACACAGTGACCCAATCTTCCTAGCAGTGCATTTAGCAATTAACTCAATGTAGTGGTTCCACTTGAGATCAGGAGAGAGGGTAAGGCCGAGGAGGCGCAGTGTATTGCTCTCAGGAAGACTTGCTTGGTCCATGCTTGTGGGAGGCGGGAGAGGTTGCCTGTGATGATTGACAGACAGCAGCTTGGTTTTAGCAGCATTGAAATTGACAAGCCAATTTTTACCCCAATTCACCACATAATGTAGATCCCTCTCAAGATCAGCAGTGAGATTATGCTTGTCCGCCACGCTGGGTTTCTTACTGATGCAGGAGTAAATTGTGGTGTCATCTACGTAGATGCATACTTGGCTCTTGATCACGTCTGGGAGGTCATTTATGAAAATAAGGAAGAGCATCGGGCCTAGAATAGAGCCCTGAGGGACACCAGTGTTTGGACAGTAAGTTGTGGAAGCATGCCCATTCAGGAAAACCTTCATTATGTGGTTATTTAGGAAGGATTGGATCAGATCATGTAATCGTCTGGTGATACCATAACCCCGTAGCTTGCAGAGAAGGCCACCATGCCAAACCCTGTCAAAAGCCTTGGAAATGTCCAGAGCAATGGAACGATCCTTGCCGGACTTCTCAAGGGCCTGGATCATGAACTCCATAGTGGTCGTTAGCGTATCAGCCGTGGACCTGGTAAAGCGGAAACCATATTGCCTGTCGTAGAAGAGTTTATGGGCAGTAAGATGCTGAACTACTTCCGCGTTAATAATGGCCTCGAACATCTTACCAAAAATTGGTAGAAGGCTGATAGGGTGGTAGTTGGATGGGTCCGAGGATTCACCAGAGTTCTTGAATACATGAACACCAGAAGAAGACTTCCAGCATGCAGGAACACAGGAAGCAGAGAGGCAGTAGTTATACAGTTTAGAGAGGAAGAAGGAGAGTTCGTAGCCACATTTCTTAAGGACAATCACTGGGATTCCATCACCACTGCTCACCTTATGAGGGTCAAGTTTTGATATTACATGGGATACTACTGTCAGGGTAATGTATATATTGTACAGTTTAGCCTCAGTTCTAATAAGGAAGTTGGGTGAGGGTATTCCAGAAGAGTCAAATGTGGAGTTGGATGAGAATCTGCGAGCAAAGCACTCGGCCTTGTCCGCTGATGATGTGAGGACCGCAAATTCATTGATTAAAAGAGGGATAGAGGATTTGCTATTGTTCAGCACCCACTTGCATAACTGTCAATAGTCCTTGGAGCCGAACTTGTGGTCAGTTATGCACTGTCTCATTCTCGCAGCAAACAACTATTTGGTGTCATTCAAAATTCTCTTGAAATGATTACAAGCAGACGTGAATAGGCATCTATTGTGGTCAGATGACTGCTTCCAAAATAGTCGAAAGTAGTGATTCCTGTGGGCAATGGCAGCTGAACAGGCAGGAGAGAACCAAGGGGAGGAATGAGGTTTGACTTGTATAAAAGAGAGATTGCTACCCAAATACAAAATATATAAACTAGTTCCTGTAGTATAATAATATTACATTCACATATTCAAATATTCTAATATATTTTAAATATACACAAAACCTAAAGAAACTTTAATAGCAACAAAAGGCAAAGATCAACATAAAGTAAAAAGTATAAAATATCAGGATCATCTTTGTTTCTAAAAAGAATATTGCAGTTTTCTATAAAGTAACTTTTCTTGCATTTTTCTATACAGGGGACTCAAAACTGCTGCCCCTATAAACTTGTATAGAAGAAAGATTACTGCCCACATGCACTATAATCCTGGTTAAAAGTAATCAGATGTCTGATCGTACTGATGAGCTGTGATACAGTGAAACAGATCTGTCTGTGGATGACTATTTACGCTCTCACACTCTGATTGAGAACTCTGGAAGAATGGCAGACTTTGAAAAACAGTAGCTACACTGGCATCTTTGCATCACTTATTCAGTAATGAATTAGAGCACTCTAGGTATTGGTGTGTGATACATCACATGCTAAAAGTCTGCCTCCTTCTACAAAGTGTCCATAGCTCACAGGTAGAATTGCCAACTGATGCCAATTCGGTCGGGTTTCAATTCTGGGTTAAAAGCAATCAGATGTTTAACTGTACTGTTGAGCTGTGATGCTGCAAAACAGATCTGTCTGCGGATGACTATATATATATATATATTGTTTAATTACTTGGTTTCTGGTCATAATAAGGTTAGACCAGTACACATTTATATTAAAAAGTGTTCAATACAATTTTTGAATATTTTCTATTTGTAAACAAGTTATTACGTGACCTAGGTTTCTACCATGAGTGGTGTCTTCAAGCAAATTGCAATAACTGAGTTTACCATTTACCATTTACTGTTTTTTTAAGAGCTTTCACCTAACAGTGATTTTTTTGAATACTCAAATAAAGGAGAATTTTTGAACATGCAGTTTTTAAAATTACAAGAAATTATAACATTTTCATCCATGGTTGTATGAACTTAATAAGTATTTTTTAGCATAGTCATAATTTCTGTTTTTTCATTCAATAATTCATTTTTGTTTGGGAATAGCATAATTGCTAAATTTTTTTCTTGGCACAGTCTACATATTTTGCCACCGTTGTAAGGCTTGGCTGTTTTCACAATACTCCACTTTATGTCTGAGTCTTTTCCGTATTTTGATTTTAATTTCTACACAATTTTGTACAGTTTTTTAAGATTCTATTTTAAATGTAGACCTGTGATTGAACCACCTGGTCTTAAAGGTGTCTTTGGTTGAACCCAAATATATTTTATTTTGGCCATTTGGGTCATGTACTTTTGCCTTGTAAAAAAATACATTTTAGGTTCATAAAACCTTGGATGAAAATGCCATAATTCCTTGTAATGCTAAAAATTGCACATTCAAATCTTCCCTGCCATGTGAGTGTTCAAAAAAACACCATTACGTGAGCATTCTTAAAAAAAATGGTAAACAGTAAAATCAGTTATTGCCAGTTGCCATAAAATACCACTCATGGATAGAAACCTAGGTTGTGTAATAACTCATTTACAAATGGAAAGTATATATATATATATATATATATATATATATATATATATATAATTAAAAAGCAGCCAATCCCAAAGGATTGGTTCTATTAAGAGTAAACAATCTCAAAGGTAACATTCCAGCTTCACTGGATGTTGAAAATTTTTACTAATGTCCCAGTTAATGAAAGATTGAATATAATTAATGACTGCATTTACAAACACCCATCTATCTTTCCTCTAAAAATCCAATCAGCAATTCTTTGGAAACTACTCACTGCATGCACCACACAAACTCTATTTTCAAACCATAACGGTAACATCTGGTGTTAGTAGAGGAAAACCATTAGTTTCTACTTTCTCGAATTTTTACACATCCCATATTGAAAACAAAGTGTTTAAAACAACCAACAAACCAGAGATTTACATAAGGTACGTCAATGACATTTTGTTTTGATAAAGATATGAACAAAATCATATACCTAAAATTAAATTTTGAAAATAAATCCTTGCTAAAATTTACTTATGAACTTGTGAACAATAACAAAATTCCATTTCCTGGCATCAATACAGAAGCCAAAAAACCAATGAATTTATCACTTATCTGGATAAAAAAAACCCACCAGTAAGAACTCTTGTCTTCTTAACTATAAAGGCCAATGCCCAGAAAGTTATAAAATAGCATTAATAATGAACTTCTTAAATAGAGCACAACAAAAATCCTCCTCCCAAAGAATATTTTTGAGCAAACTAAAACACATAAAACAAACTTTAGTGAACAACAATTTTCCCAACTACAAATGAAATTATTCTTACAAAAAATACATGACAGTAGCATTAAAAATAACACACAAGAAAACATCAACATATTATCAACATCTCATGGACTCGTAAACACGCTCTCAAATTCTTGGTGTGTTTTGTATTGTCTCACATTCTGCTACAATTCAGTTGCAGAGAATGTCCATATCATCAACTTGAGATGAATAAACCAGTCCTTTCAAACAGTCCCACAGGTAGAAATCCAAGATGTTTAGATCCAGGGAGCATGGAGGCCATGCAAGTGTTCCACTTCTTTCTATCCACTAACCAGTAAACCTTCAATCTTGGTAACTGTGGGCTGTGAACACCATCATGTATGAAGTTTTTGATGAGTGATTTTTGGAACATCATCCAAGAAATCAGGCATGTTGTTTTCCAGGAAGCACTAATACATTTCACTTGTAAGCCTGTTCAGAAGTATATGAGGTTCAAATATTAAGTATTAAGTATATTAAATATTATCACTGACAATACCAGCCCAGATTTTGACTGAGAACTGCTGTTGGTGATAGAATAATTGCATGTGGATTTTCTTTTGCCCATACATATTGATTGTGGAAGTTGATTATTCCATCTTGTGTAAATTTTGCTTAATCTGTAAAGATAACAAAGGCAAGAAAGTTTGGAACTGCATTGCTGTAAGAACCATTGACTGAACACAACTCATGGAGTGTAATTTCCTGGAGGCAATGTCTGTACACATAGATGATATAGGTACAACTGTTATTCTTGCAATACATGGGGAATAGCTGCTTGCTGTAAGAACCATTGACTGAACACAACTCATGGAGTGTAATTTCCTGGAGGCAATGTCTGTACACATAGATGATATAGGTACAACTGTTATTCTTGCAATACATGGGGAATAGCTGCTTGCTGTAAGAACCATTGACTGAACACAACTCATGGAGTGTAATTTCCTGGAGGCAATGTCTGTACACATAGATGATATAGGTACAACTGTTATTCTTGCAATACATGGGGAATAGCTGCTTGCTGTAAGAACCATTGACTGAACACAACTCATGGAGTGTAATTTCCTGGAGGCAATGTCTGTACACATAGATGATATAGGTACAACTGTTATTCTTGCAATACATGGGGAATAGCTGCTTGCTGTAAGAACCATTGACTGAACACAACTCATGGAGTGTAATTTCCTGGAGGCAATGTCTGTACACATAGATGATATAGGTACAACTGTTATTCTTGCAATACATGGGGAATAGCTGCTTGCTGTAAGAACCATTGACTGAACACAACTCATGGAGTGTAATTTCCTGGAGGCAATGTCTGTACACATAGATGATATAGGTACAACTGTTATTCTTGCAATACATGGGGAATAGCTGCTTGCTGTAAGAACCATTGACTGAACACAACTCATGGAGTGTAATTTCCTGGAGGCAATGTCTGTACACATAGATGATATAGGTACAACTGTTATTCTTGCAATACATGGGGAATAGCTGCTTGCTGTAAGAACCATTGACTGAACACAACTCATGGAGTGTAATTTCCTGGAGGCAATGTCTGTACACATAGATGATATAGGTACAACTGTTATTCTTGCAATACATGGGGAATAGCTGCTTGCTGTAAGAACCATTGACTGAACACAACTCATGGAGTGTAATTTCCTGGAGGCAATGTCTGTACACATAGATGATATAGCTACAACTGTTATTCTTGCAATACATGGGGAATAGCTGCTTGCTGTAAGAACCATTGACAGAACACAACTCATGGAGTGTAATTTCCTGGAGGCAATGTCTGTACACATAGATGATATAGGTACAACTGTTATTCTTGCAATACATGGGGAATAGCTGCTTGCTGTATGAACCATTGACAGAACACAACTCATGGAGTGTAATTTCCTGGAGGCAATGTCTGTACACATAGATGATATAGGTACAACTGTTATTCTTGCAATACATGGGGAATAGCTGCTTGCTGTAAGAACCATTGACTGAACACAACTCATGGAGTGTAATTTCCTGGAGGCAATGTCTGTACACATAGATGATATAGGTACAACTGTTATTCTTGCAATACATGGGGAATAGCTGCTTGCTGTAAGAACCATTGACTGAACACAACTCATGGAGTGTAATTTCCTGGAGGCAATGTCTGTACACATAGATGATATAGGTACAACTGTTATTCTTGCAATACATGGGGAATAGCTGCTTGCTGTAAGAACCATTGACAGAACACAACTCATGGAGTGTAATTTCCTGGAGGCAATGTCTGTACACATAGATGATATAGGTACAACTGTTATTCTTGCAATACATGGGGAATAGCTGCTTGCTGTAAGAACCATTGACTGAACACAACTCATGGAGTGTAATTTCCTGGAGGCAATGTCTGTACACATAGATGATATAGGTACAACTGTTATTCTTGCAATACATGGGGAATAGCTGCTTGCTGTAAGAACCATTGACAGAACACAACTCATGGAGTGTAATTTCCTGGAGGCAATGTCTGTACACATAGATGATATAGGTACAACTGTTATTCTTGCAATACATGGGGAATAGCTGCTTGCTGTAAGAACCATTGACTGAACACAACTCATGGAGTGTAATTTCCTGGAGGCAATGTCTGTACACATAGATGATATAGGTACAACTGTTATTCTTGCAATACATGGGGAATAGCTGCTTGCTGTAAGAACCATTGACTGAACACAACTCATGGAGTGTAATTTCCTGGAGGCAATGTCTGTACACATAGATGATATAGGTACAACTGTTATTCTTGCAATACATGGGGAATAGCTGCTTGCTGTAAGAACCATTGACTGAACACAACTCATGGAGTGTAATTTCCTGGAGGCAATGTCTGTACACATAGATGATATAGGTACAACTGTTATTCTTGCAATACATGGGGAATAGCTGTTTGCTGTAAGAACCATTGACTGAACACAACTCATGGAGTGTAATTTCCTGGAGGCAATGTCTGTACACATAGATGATATAGGTACAACTGTTATTCTTGCAATACATGGGGAATAGCTGCTTGCTTTGCCAACTGTTGTGTGCTGATTTCAAGAGTATCAGGCATAATATCAATATATGCTCTTCTTCCTCAGATGTCATACACCTTAGTTGTTCTTTGCCACCAGCACAAGGCCTGATTGTCACAGAGGTGGTAATGGATATTCATGAATATTTTCCTATTAGAACATTATTGGTGTTGGTACCATTTCTGATAGTCATGATGAAGCTTGTACAGTGTTACTGTTTCCAAAACCATACATGAATTGCATATCTACCCTCTCTTGATTTGAGTACATGTTCAATCAACATGCACCACATTGTCAAGCAACACTTCAGATGTGAGAAACAAGGGGAAAGTCCTGTCCAGTTGTTGGCAAAAAAGCAATTTGACTGGTTGTCTGGTCCACTGCTTAGTGAGTTAGGAGCCCCCCCTGTGGGAGATAAAGGTATTCTGATTAGCACATGTCTGAAAACTTGAAAACCAAGTGTTTTCAGACATATGTTCATGGAGTGGGGTCATTATTTTGATATAAGGAACTTAGTCCTGAAGTTATTCCTTCAATTTTTGAAATGCCCTGTATATATATAGTCATCAGCAGACAGATCTGTTTTGCTGTATTACAGATCATCAGTACGGTTAGACTCCGATTGCTTTTAACCCAAGATTGAAACCTGACCGAATTGGCATCAGTCTGCGATTCTGCCTCTGGATTATGGGCACTCGGTAGAAGAAGGCAGACTTTTAGCATGTATATTATCATTATACATGCCCAATATATAGATAGATAGATAGATAGATAGATAGATAGATGTGCATTGTGGTGCAGTGGATATCAACTTGGAATAAGAAATCACAGAGCTGAGTTTAAATTCCAGTTGGGTTCATTGCATTCTCTTCCTTTCAGCTATGGGTTAAATAACAGAACAGTTTGGTTTCTGTAGTCTTGGTTGGCAACCAGTTTACTACAGAAAGTAATGGTAACCTACTTTGCAAAAATCTTCTGCCTAATCAGTCATGATTGGCCAAGCAAGTGTATATCATGTATGCCACTTAACTGACTCACATATCTATCTATCTATCTCTCTCTCTCTCTCTATATATATATATATATATATATATATATATATATAATGTAAAATAATTTGCCTTCATTTTAAAAGGAAAGAAATCTATCTATCTATTTCTCTTTCTCTCTCTCTCTCTCTCTTATATATATATATATATATATATATAATGTAAAATAATTTGCCTTCATTTTAAAAGAAAAGAGATCTATCTATCTATCTCTCTTTCTCTCTC
The DNA here is from genome assembly GCA_037127315.1 of Ascarosepion bandense. Classification (NCBI taxonomy): domain Eukaryota; kingdom Metazoa; phylum Mollusca; class Cephalopoda; order Sepiida; family Sepiidae; genus Ascarosepion; species Ascarosepion bandense. The sequence continues at coordinate 204,012 of JBBBDQ010001032.1, read as the reverse complement.
TCTCTCTCTCTCTATATATATATTATATATATATATATAATGTAAAATAATTTGCCTTCATTTTAAAAGGAAAGAGATTTTTTTAATGTATGAATGCACTAAAAGCAATAAAACCTTCATTTTAATTCCAGCCTCTACGTTTAAGAAAGTGCCTTAGTGACTTGCGGAGACTCTATTTTGATTCTTTCATTGATACTTACACATTGAAAAAAAGTATGCCAAAATATTTAGATTGTAAAATTGTTTGATCAGTGAAATACAAATTTTTCTTTGCAAAGTTGCTGAAAACATAAATCTGTCTTTAATGGATCATATTAAGAAATAATGATTTTCTTTTTGGATTGATTTCTTCTGTTTGAAGATGATGAATGGATCAATAATTGGTTTAAAAGACATGACAGAAAAAATAATCCATCTGAATTGCTACGCATTCAATTGATTGATGAGAAATAAATTTGAAATTAAAAAAGTCAAGGCTAATTTTTTGCTTTATTAAATATTTTAAAAATTATATCAAATAAAATAAACGTGCTGACATTTCTTTTATGGTTTATGAGTTGATGGAGTGAAAAGATTTCTTTTGAATAAGAGAAAGACTTACTGTAAAGTTCCCAGAAAATCGATCAATTATATAATCATGCTCAGAAATCACTGCACATAATACATAATATTTTCAAAAATTATATTTTAATAATTTATAACTGAATAAGAAGTCATGTAAACAGTTTTAGGTTTTATTTTTCAATATAAAGTATAAAAAAATTATTTAATTAGTATAAAAACAAGTAGACAAAATGGTGGGATTACCCAACTCTCTCTTGCCGGATGCTCTGTTGTTATTTTTTCCTTTGTAGCAAATAAACAAATCAAAGATTGCATAAACAAACCAATTTTTATAGAACAGCTGAACACTCTGACCTCCAGAAACAAATAAAAAAAATATAATTTTGGAGCTACAAGAACATTTGATTTGTCAGTAAAAGGTCATATTGTTCAAGATGGTTGCTTAAAATGTTCCGATTAGACAAAGCTGGTATTCAGTATTCAATGGATATTGAGCTTTATTTAAATTTTTAAATTAAAATGTTTTTATAATCATGCAGCTGGTTCATTGACTGAATATTTTCAAATTATAATTTTATTCAGGCAAAACAATATTAGCAAATATTTTCAAATTCTTTCAACAAAATTTCAGATATTAATATTTTGTCAAACCTCTTGACAAACCATCAGGTTGAACCAATGTAGCTTTACATTCATCATTAGAACTCCATGTTGAGGAATCAATTTTTATATATTTCTTCACCCAATTTACATGTTTGTCTTTGTGATTTTTTACATAAATGGTATTTTTATTCTTTTAGCCAATATTCTGTTTTCTGTATATTTTCTCTTTGATCAGTGAGAACTGCCCTGATTTTGAATTATTTTATAATGCGTTAATCCACTTTTTTCACTTATTACTTTTTGAAATTTCACTTTTTGTAAAATTCTTATAGGCACTTTTTTCTAGTTCTTAGTGCAGTAAAAATAACCAACAAATATTACAACTTTTAATTTCATAAGAAGCTTTAATAAACTAATTTTACAGGCTACTGTTAATGACTTAAAATGTCCACCTGTGTTTACTCGTGGCTTCCAGGGAGTGTCTTAAAATCTTAAGGGTTGATAACCTTATTTCACCAGTGAGTTCCTCAGAGGCTATCAATCATTATTATTACATAAATCTTGTTAAAGTTTTTGTTTTCTTTCTGGATTATGCTACGATCACAGTGTAACTTTTTTGCAATAACTAGAGTTGTGTTAACACATTTTACCACACCTTCAAAATAATTAATAAAAACTTCTATATTAATTTTCTTTTTAAATCTAAAAAATTCAAAGAAAACTTTTTTCATGGCTCAACATTATCAAGTTCATAAGGGAAACAGAAAAATGTATATAAACACACTATTTGGATTTGATCGTAAGTAAAACATTAAGCAACCTCAAGTGAAATTTGAATTTAGTTAAAAACAAAACTACTAACAAATTTATGACCTAAGAAAGAAGCAGTGGCAGAAGAGAATGCTATCTAAAGAAAAATTAAAAATGAATCCAAAAATAACGCATTTCATCATTCATTTGAATGAACTAATAAAGATTTCTAAAACTGTTTTTTAAAACTAAATAACTCAAAGAAAAATTTTCTCTCACCTTGTATAGATTTATAACCAAATATTGCTAGCTGCACTAATCAAGGGATTTTTATATATTATTTTAAATGTCAGAATATGATTGACAGATATACCTGGCCATGGATAATGGTGGCAGGATGCAACATCAAAGGAAAAAAACACAGGTGATAGCCGGCAAAGATATGATTGACAAAAATATCCTGGTGTGGATGGTGGCAGCAGGGTGTAACAACAAAGTCTAAAACACTGGCGATAGCTGGCAAAGATATGACTGACAGTATTTTCTTGGTGTGGATGGTGGCAGTGGGGTGCAACATCAAAAGCAGAAACACAGGCAATAACTGGCTTGAAAAACGATAGCCTGCAAAGATGGTTGACAGATGTATCTGGTCATAGATGATGTCAATTAAGCGACAACCTGAAAAAGCAAAAATGCCTAGAAAGTTTGGGGTGATATAAGTCTGGGATTTTTGGACAAAGATAAAAGAGAAGAGAGATCCTCACTGGCTAAAGAATCAGAGACTGGCTAATGACTTCCTGAGGCAATTGTTGTTTTCCAGTGACGTAACACACAGGATTTATGTATTCATTCTGCTTCTCTTCACTCAAAAAACAAACAGAAATTTGGAAAAATGCAAATAAGAAATAGTTTCTAAGAAAGAATTCACAAAACTTCTTTCTGTTCTTGTGTGTGTGTGGGGGGGGGGTATCCAAGGGAAAGTCTTGAATGACAATCTGGATGAAAAAACACTCACATGACCTTCTCTTTTATATTTTCAAATATTATTTGAATATAAAGAAATAGTTCAATTTATCATAGACCTTTACACCAAAGCTGGAACTTTGAAAAAAGATAGAATCCTTAATATAATACCATATAGACCTCTTAACATTTCCTTTACAAACATCCAGGGTATTCATACCAACTTTTGTCATATGGAATCTTTCCTCCATGAAAAATCCTCTGACATAGTAGTGTTCTGTGAGACTAATCTTAAACCCTCAATTCCCTTCTCTGACCTCTCGATTTCTGGCTACCTTCCCCTTTTTAAGGAAGGGCTCCTCTGTACATATGCATGGTCTGGGGTTTTACGTCAATGAACACTTTTCTCAAACTAGGGTGACATCTCTCAAATTCCCTGACCACCCATACATGTGTCTCCATCTGTCACTTCTCAAGTCGGTTATCTATCTTTTCTTTCTCTACCATTCACTCTCTTCTCCTGACTACTCCCTGTTAGAAGATATCTCTGATAGTTTAGATAAGACTACTTCCTCCCACCCATTTGCTAAAATATTTGTGTTCAAAGATCTTAATGCTCACCATGCCAAGAGGCTAGAAGACTGTCACTGATTCTGCTGGCATTCATACCATGAACTCTGCTATTTCTCAATCTCTTGCACGAGTATCCCTTCAGGACATGCTTCTCTACTAGATCTGTTCTTCACCTCTGTACCTGACACCTGCCAAATTTCGCTGCTTCACCCTTTCAGTAACTCCAGTCATGCTGTTGTTTATATTAATATCTCTCTTCATTCTAACTCTCCACAAAAGCCTTCTACCAACATAATTTGTTATGGCTATCAAAGAGCAGACTGGGATGTGTTTCACAATTTCCTACATGATGTCCCTTCGGAAAAAGTGTTCAGTCTCACAAATTAGGAGATTACATAGTTCAAACCATTGTCCTCATCTTGGTTGCCATATTCTGATGTTTTGGCTGTTGTATGCTTCTTAGTTATATCCATTTAATTGAACACTTGTTTTTGTTTACCTCTGCTGTAACCAGGTATTGAACTCAAAACTCTTTGGATCAAGTCACTGGATCAAACCAACACTTTTTCTACAGGAAGGACATCTGGAAGAAGCATGACTCATGAAATTAAAACAATTTATCCTGGTGAACAAAATAAAAAGTTCAGTTTGAAATTTTACTCACCTGAAGAAGTTTGGTGCACACAACAGTTGAAACGTAATGAATATGGTAACAAAGCTGTGGATATAATCCAAATAATGCAAATAATGTAAATATCTATCATTTCAGAAATATAGACAAATAATTTCATGGTAATTTTTCTGATGAACTTTCATCTTTGATGCCTCAAACTTACAATTTTAGTGCAGTACTAGATTGGTAGGTAGGTCTCATCATCCTAATACTGAAATTGCTAGACATAACTGTAAATTCTATGTTGATAGTTTCTCCTTTTGCACTTCTTACCTGTGGAATTCTGTAACTTCCCTGTAAACTACATGATCTTCAAAATTTTAAATACAATCACAATTTTCTGTCTTTTTAAATCCTGTTGTTTTTTCTTTTTTACTCAATAATTTTTCCTGATTTTCTTTAAAGTAACCACTTGCATTTTTATGGCTTTATTGCTTTACTTGGAGTGAAATGATTAAAAAAAGAAAAAGATCATATCAAAAAAGGAATGTTTGTTATGCAAAACAAATAGAGATTTTCATTATCAGATGACAAACTTACTGATGTCTCTATTCATAAGTCAGTCAGTTAAGTGCTATACGTGATACCCGCATGGGTGATCAAGAGACATGACTGACCATGCAGAATATTTTCCTGCAGTCGGTTGCCATTACTTTCTGCAGTAGACTAGTTGCCAAACGAGGCTATAAAACTCAATCTGTCTTGCTACTTAACCCATAGCTGCGGGAGAAGAGATGGATCAGTACTTTTCCCAATGTCGTTTGCATTTAAGTGAATACAACAAATTCAACTGGAATTCGAACTCGGTTCTCCAATTTCTCATTCCAAAGCATATCTGATGGGAATTTATACTTGTCAATATTTTTTGTATTCTTAGCACATCTGTACCTCTATTAATGTGTAGAATTTTACATGAGAAGTTTGAAGCCTATTTGTAATCAGCTTAAATCTTGTGATTCCATTCTCAGTGGAACATTGTCAAATAATATGAGAATACTTAAAACAAACACCAAGTGAAGAAAAGTATGAGAAAGGTTTTTAACTGGATTTATTTAGCCTCTATGCAGTAAGATGATTCTAAGAGGATTAGAAGATCTACTAGGATTTAATATTGGCAGTTGTAACCTCAACAACATACACTATAGAGCAACACTGTGTTGATGATAGATACAAAAGAAAAACTGAAACATCTATTAAACAACGTATTTGTAAGAAAACAGAATGCATGCTTGTTAGCAAAATAGTTGTCCATGATTTTAGCTGGCCTGCTAAAATCAAGCAGGTACACTACAGACAAAACGTTTGGGGAATTCTGCATTTCTTTAGAAAATACTTTAAATTGAGATATTTTTTAAAACAAAAGTAACATAAAACTTATGTAACAACTGTGTATTTGTTTATCAGTCAGTTAAGTGCCATACGTGTTACACACTTTGGGCGATCATGTCTCGAAAAAGACATGACTGACTGGGCAGAAGATTATCCCACAATAGGTTGCTATTGCTTTCTGCAGTAGACTGGTTGTCGGCCAAGGCTATAGAACCCAATCTGTCCTATTATTTAACCCATAACTGGTGTGATAAGAGATAAGTTGTATCATTATATTAATAAGTGGTAATTAGTGAGGGATCAGTTTATTACTTTAAAACAATAGAAAACCGATCCCCCACTTTATGCCCAGTAGAAGTTTTAATTGTTTTCAAATATTATATTCAGTCAGTCAGTTAAGTGCCATACGTGATACACGCTTTGGGTGACCATGTCTCGAAAGATACATGACTGACTAAACAGAAGATTATCCTGCAGTAGCTTGGCATTACTTTCTGCAGTAGACTGGTTGCCAGTCAAGGCTATAGAACTCAATCTGTTCTATTATTTAACCAATAATTGGAGGGAAGAGACGGATTAATACCTTTCCCAAGGGTATTTGTGTGTAAGTGAATGCAACTGGAATTTGAACTCAGCTCTACAATTTGTCATTCTGAGTCGATATCCACTACACCACAATGCACATCTGTGTATTTGCTTATATTTTGACAAAAGTAAACTCTTAACTGTAAACAATTTTCATACAACAGCCTCATATTTTCTTTTTGTCAATAAAATCACCACCTGTTTTAATTACTGCTGTATAAATTTTTTGCATTTTTTCCAACAGTTTTTTTAAAAAAAGGATATGGCAAATCTACCCAAGTATTCTTCAAGCACTCAAAAAGCTGACATTCACCTTTGTATATTCTCTTCAATCTCTCTTATCCAATTCATCCCATACTAATTCAATAGGCAGGGTTAGGGTTAGGGTTGGGAGATTGATGAAACCAAATCATAATTTCCAAAATTTTCTTCTATTTTTTTAATTCAAGTTAATTATTTATATAGTTTAGAAGAATGTTTTTGATTGTTGTCTTGTTGAGATGTGAATTTTCTCAAATATGCTTAAACCAGATGGTAAGCATGTCTTTGCAAAATCAAATGATATTCTTCTTTTCTCATGATTACCTTGATGTAAATCGAATCTCCAGCTACATCTTCCACATAAAAAAAACACCCCTACATTATAAAAAACCCACCACCAGCCTTCACTGTGGGAAACATGAAGTTCCACTCTCAGTTTAACTGAGAGGTATTAAGTTCAGCTGTCATCTCTGGAGCAGTTTTCCTTCTATTTATTTTGCTCTAAAAAATAATCATGTAGTTATTTGCAAAAGCAGTTGTCAGTTTTGGTAATCCAGCTCTTTTTCTCTCAACATTTGTGCCAGGTTTTAACTGCCTTTGTAACTTTTCAACCTTTTGGCAATTTGTCTTTGAGAGTAGCCTTCTTTGAATAAAATTTCATTTTGTGACCTCAACTCAATGATTTTATTTTATCATTTTGAACAAATTACATGTGGTTCTTATATATAAAAATACCAGAGAACCCTCTGACCCTGCTAATCATCACCCTATCAACCTCCTACCAATCTTTGGCAAAGTTTTCAAAGCCATCACCAATGCCGAGGTAGTACAACATCTCACAGCCCACAGACTCTTCTCTGACAAACAGTATGGTTTCCGCTTCTCCAAGTCTACTGCTGATATGCTCACGACCATCACTGAGTATATACACCAGGCTCTTGACAAGAACATCAAAGCAGCCCAAACTGTTGCCTAGACATCTCCAAAGGGTTTGACAGAGTCTAGCATGCTGGCCTTCTATGCAAACTACTGAGCTATAGTATAACTGGATAATTGTTTGACCTAATCCAGCCATTCATCTCAGATTGCACAATGAAGGTAGTATTGAACGGACATGCCTCCCAATACTATCACACGAATGCAGGTGTCCCTCAAGGCTCTATTCTAGGTCCCACTCTTTTCCTTATCTACATTAACGATTTCTCCGATCAATAAGATCCTAAATAGGCATATACACTGACGACACTATACTTTACTCTTGCCTTGATCAAAAGTCTGCCAAGGCCGACAAAGCAAACCTTGCTGCCGAGCTTGTAAAAGACCTCCAATTCATGGTGGACTGGGGTAAGAAATGGTTCGTGAATTTCAATGCTTCCAAAATAAAGCTGCTATCTATTAACCACCACAGACAATCGGTCCTACCTCCCATTAGCTTGGATCAGTCTAGTTTCCCTGAAAGTAAACCACTGCGCCTCCTCGGGTTAATTCTCATAACAGACCTCAAGTGGAATGATTATACAGAGTCCATAGCTAAATCTGCTCCTAAGAAGGTCGGTTCTCTGTGCAGGGCCAGGAAGTTTTTCCTGTCTGAAACAATCCTGCACACATACAAATCTACCATCTACCCGTGCATTGAATACTGCTGCCATATCTGGTCGTGTGCTCCTTCTATCTACCTAGGGGTTCTTGATAAAATCCAACAGAGAATCTGTAATGTGATCGATCTCGACTTGGCAGCTTGGAAACAGTCACTTTCTCACCAGCACAGTGTGGCTTCCCTGTGTCTCTTCTACAAATACTTTCATGTCTTTTGCTCAGATGAACTTAGCTTAGTGGTACCCCCCATACATGAATTTGCTTGAGCTACAAGATTCACAACTAGGTCTCACCCTGATACTGTGAAACCAATAAATTGTAAATGCAAATTCTACTTCTTCTCTTGCACTTCCCGCCTGTGAAATTCACTTTTGTTTACTTGCTTTCCTGACAGCTACAATCTTCACGAATTCAAATGTAAAGTCAATAGTCATCTATCTCACTAACTTGCATCCTCTCTCTCTCTCTCTCTCTCTATCTCTCTCTCTCTCTCTCATGCTTCTTTCTTTGTCCATTCTACTCTCATCAGTATTCTCATACCCTCTTCTTGATACTCCCTGTAACCTGTTACTCATTTTCATAACTTACCTCCTATGTAAGCCCTGCTCAACAGTTGCAGTATGATGCCTCGCTTGGAGTAACACGATTGTAAAAAAAAATAAATAAATTAAAAAAAAAACCCATGACAATATTGTCGTAATGGCAAAATCTTTCTTTTTCTTTGAACAGAGAAAGCTAAATATGTTTCGTTTACACTATCAGTCAGTGCTGAGTTGACATTTAGAATGTGTATCAACATTTTGACATAGTCGAAAATTTTGTTTATCTCAAAGAGTCTATTAAGATTTTACTTTTAAAAACAAAATTTCATTTCTCAAACAAAATATTCATAAGGTAGCAAAATGTATTGTAGAAAGATGAATTCAAGAAAGACTGAAAAATAAAAACAAATCCATTTTAGTTCCTGAAATTTTAACTTTTACTTTAAAAGAGATACAAAACTATCACATTTTAAAGAGCTTTTAAAGAAATTCAGTAGCTACAAACATTTTGCATGTAACATAACATACAGTACTGTGCAAAAGTATAAGGATAAGAATTATTTTATCTTTGATGAGGCATATTAACAGAAAATAAACAATTTAATTAAAGTAATTTTATTTGATTTACTCAACAAATGTTTTAACAAGAAAAAAATACTTGTTACAAAATAAATTTAATATTTAGTATAATAGCCTTATGCTTTGAAATAATAAAATAATTGTGACAATTTGCCAAATTTCATCTTATATGAGGCATATTGGCAGAAAATAAACAATTTAATTAAAGTAATTGCATTTGATTTACTCAACAAATGCTTTAACAAGAAAAAAATACTTGTTACAAAATAAATTTAATTTTTAGTATAATAGCTTTTTGCTTTGATCACAGCCTTCATTCTGTCAGGCACTGGCATCACAAGCTTCTTCAATGTATCTAATGGTATCTTCTGCCAAGTAGCTTGTATTTGTTCCCAAATAAGAAAAAAATCAGTCATATCCAAGGATAACAGAATAATGAGTAGTTTCAAAATAACTTGTTTAATAAGAAAATAGGAAAATTTAACTATAGCTTTTCACCCTGCATTTGAATTCCAGTGAGGTTTTTAGGAAAATTGCCCCTATCCTAATACTTTTGCACACTACCAGTAGTGTGCAAAAGTGTTAGGACAGGGGTGATTTTAAACTTTATTTTGATGCCTCATAAAAGATAAAATAGTTCTTGTCCTAATACTTTTGCACAGTACTGTACAATTATTTAGGTAGATAACAGATGTCAGAAAGCATCACAGAAATTTGAAGACATAGAAATTGTGAAATATGCCTTTCAGAGCCTTAACAAGGTATTAAGTGATCAGAAAATGTACTTAAGAACAAAGAAAGCATGTTTAACTGTTACACAATATCTAATACCTGCTTATGACTAAATATACTTGACAATTATCACAACCGATGAAAAATCCTGATCCAATGGTAATGTGGTTGTATTTTTATTCCTTAAAACAAATCAGCACATTCTTACCATCCTTAGTACAGGCACCATAATACCTCAGACTTAACCATCCCCATAGAATTCCTTCAGTTGCCCCATCCATATCACAACTGTCAAAATGTCTAGCAAGCAAAAGAATATATAGTGCTCAGCCTTAATCAATGGCTGTACCACATTGCTAAAAACAGAACTGGCCCCAAGGACGATTAACTTTCTACACAGGGTGCAATCTATGACATCTTCAATAAAATTACACAATGGAACTGCAACGTTGCAGTGGAAGAATGTGCAATCCAGGGTCGCCACAGACTCACTTCAGCAAATGCAGTTTGAAGATTTTTCCAAGTTTACTTAAAGCCTTTTGCTGACCTAGAGTACTTTTCGTATCACCAGCAAAAGGTAAATAATGCTTAATCATTAGTTAGCCGTTTCATATTCCTGTCCATTTGTCCAGCAATGTGATGCACACAATATGTTAATTTAATGCATTACTCACTTCCTCTGCATGCAGTTCAGTGGCTATGTTCATAGCCTTTTTAATCTGGTGTTAACTACCAGAACTTGATCCTTCTTGATAACCAAGCAGGCCAACTAGGCCTTAGCTAAAGCTACCATCCCACCACAACAAAATTTAATTGTCCAATCAACTTTAGACTCACATGCTGTTGGCACTGCTAATCTAACTAGGTTGAGTTGGCAACTACAGTCAGCAGCAATACTGGATTTGAAATTATTATCAAACATAGCCTCCATCAACTGTATTATTAGTCGCAGCTGATTGGAAAATCTTGCTCACCAAACAAGGGGGTGTTCAGTTTTCAGTAACCAGCCATCGTAAACTTAGGCTTATCTAAGTTTACACGAATACAAGCCTATAATCTGTGTAAGCTATATAATGAAAATTTGAACAACCTAAGGACCTACATTGACTCTTTTAACTTGGACACAATCTAAGTAGCTAGAATGCACTACTATAGGCAAGCTGCTTCTACTAATCAAATCCATACTACCTCCTGGGTGTGCTCATTACAATATTTATTGACTAGATCAAACATTTTGATAAAGTCCTGAAATAGCTTCACATACAGGTTGTTAGTACCTGATCTATCTTCTATAACTTGGGATAAAGAATGGCATTCCAGTCCCACACTAAAACTATCTTATGAGATGTTGCGAAAAACAGTTTGATCTGTGAAACAAATCAGGCATGGTCATTAGGCATGTAAACTCCAATGAGCAGAAGTTACTCATCCTTTATGGTAATGTGAAGCACACAAAACTAGCCTGTCAGATCTAAAAAAACAAGAGCACACACCACATCCAAAATCTTGGTCACTAGCCAGGAAACACCCCTTGAGTATCCATGCTGAATAGAGAACAAACTTTCTAGGCAGTATAGATTTATTATTTATTACAAGTTGAAAATTGAATCTCCTACAGACAACATACATCTACCTTGAGACACTGATGATCATGAATGAGCCTTGTCCAGCAAAACTTTGATCTCAGACACCAGGCATTCAAACCAGCTAATCAGAGTGCTATTATAAGTCTAATTAGGGTTGGGAATTTGCATTGAACGTTGCAAGGGTAAGGATATCAACCGAGCCTTGGTCAATCTCACGGTTAATGATGCCATCAAGAGACAGGCTGCCAATATCCCAAGGAAACATTAGTTTCAAAGCTTTGTAGCATAAGGTGTGAGTAAAAACTGACAGCCCTCCTGAACAATATTGTTTTAGTTTTATCGTATGATCATATATATAGGCTGTTGGGAATTCATTTCAGAAACATATTGGCCCTTTATATCGTGCTCTAGATCTGTCACATACACTGTCCTGATTTCACGACTGTCAACAACCTCTTGGCTTTGTGAAAATTTTCTGGCATTTCTACCTCCTTGCCATTGACTTACCTCAAACTTAAAAGGCATCTAAGATCATTTGTTTTCCTACTTTGTGCAAGGTAACTTCTCAGCCTGTTTCTGGAACACACGACAGCCGTCTTCCCTAAGTTGGTATGTAGGATTTTTTTTTTCAGATGCGAATGATGTATCAGTTTTTGGACTTCAATGTCTTTTCACTTTAATTATGTCTGACTTTTGGGGAGATTTAGAAAGAACTGGAGTTAGTGTTCTGATGGGTGTATGAAAGGGTGTATTTTTCATGTATGCGAATGTGTATGAGTTTGGGGAGCCGAGGAACCGAGTTAGGGGAGTTAGGGGAGCCGAGTTCGAATTCCAGTTGAATCCATTGCATTCACTTACGCGCAAATACCTTTGGGAAAGGTATTAATCCGTCTCTTCCTTCCAGTTATGGGTTAAATAGCAGGACAGATTGGGTTCTATAGCCTTGGTCGGCAACCAGTCTACCGCAGAAAGCAATGGCAACCTACTGCGGGATAATCTTCTGCCCAGTCAGTCATGTCTCTTTCGAGACATGATCGCCCAAGCGTGTATCACGTATGGCACTTAACTAACTGACTGAATGTGTATGTGTAATTTATTTGGGTGTAGAAAGATGTGCAAATGTTTTCTTGTATATCTGGAAATATGAAGCAGAGGAAGTGGGGGACTTTTCCCTAGAGACAGAGATGTCTTTTTCTGTTTGTCATCTACATCTCTCTTTAATTGAATCTCTTTAATTGAATCAATTTTTCCTTTTTGTTAAAAGACAGCTCATATTTCTTTTGAATACCCCTTATTTATATTACAGGGCATCACCCTTAGAACTTGTAGCAGGGGTGAGGCTGTACATGCCTTTCCTTTGAATACCCCTTATTTATATTACAGCCAGGGCATCACCCTTTAGAACTTGTAGCAGGAGTGAGGCTGTACATGCCTTTCCTTTTGAATACCCCTCATTTATATTGGCAGGCCAGGGCATCACCCTTAGAACTTGTAGCAGGGGTGAGGCTGTACATGCCTTTCCTTTTGAATACCCCTTTATTTATATTACAGCCAGGGCATCACCCTTAGAACTTGTAGCAGGAGTGAGGCTGTACATGCCTTTCCTCTTTGAATACCCCTTATTTATATTACAGCCAGGGCATCACCCTTTAGAACTTGTAGCAGGAGTGAGGCTGTACATGCCTTTCCTTTGGAATACCCCTTTATTTATATTACAGCCAGGGCATCACCCTTAGAACTTGTAGCAGGGGTGAGGCTGTACATGCCTTTCCCTTTGAATACCCCTTATTACATTACAGCCAGGGCATCACCCTAGGAACTTGTAGCAGGAGTGAGGCTGTACATGCCTTTCCTTTTGAATACCCCTTATTTATATTACAGCCGTGGGCATCACCCTTAGAACTGTAGCAGGAGTGAGGCTGTACATGCTCTTTGAATACCCCTTATTTATATTACAGCCAGGGCATCACTCCTTAGAACTTGTAGCAGGGGTGAGGCTGTACATGCCTTTCCTTTTGAATACCCCTTATTTATATTACAGCCAGGGCATCACCCTTAGAACTTGTAGAGTGAGGCTGTACATGCCTTTCCTTTTGAATACCCTTTATTTATATTACAGCCAGGGCATCACCCTTAGAACTTGTAGCAGGGGTGAGGCTGTACATGCCTTTCCTTTTAAATACCCTTATTTATATTACAGCCAGGGCATCACCCTTAGAACTTGTAGCAGGAGTGAGGCTGTACATGCCTTTCCTTTGAATACCCCCATTTATATTACAGCCAGGGCATCACCCTTAGAACTTGTAGCAGGAGTGAGGCTGTACATGCCTTTCCTTTGAATACCCCTTATTTATATTACAGCCAGGGCATCACCCTTAGAACTTGTAGCAGGAGTGAGGCTGTACATGCCTTTCCTTTTGAATACCCTTATTTATATTATAGCCAGGGCATCACCCTTAGAACTTGTAGCAGGAGTGAGGCTGTACATGCCTTTCCTTTTGAATACCCCTTATTTATATTACAGCCAGGGCATCACCCTTAGAACTTGTAGCAGGAGTGAGGCTGTACATGCCTTTCCTTTGAATACCCCTTATTTATATTACAGCCAGGGCATCACCCTTAGAACTTGTAGCAGGAGTGAGGCTGTACATGCCTTTCCTTTTGAATACCCCTTATTTATATTACAGCCAGGGCATCACCCTTAGAACTTGTAGCAGGGGTGAGGCTGTACATGCCTTTTCCTTTTGAATACCCCCCTATTTATATTACAGCCAGGGCATCACCCTTAGAACTTGTAGCAGGAGTGAGGCTGTACATGCCTTTCCTTTTGAATACACCTTATTTATATTACAGCCAGGGCATCACCCCTTAGAACTTGTAGCAGGAGTGAGGCTGTACATGCCTTTCCTTTTGAATACCCCTATTTATATTACAGCCAGGGCATCACCCTTAGAACCCAGCAGGAGGAGGCTGTACATGCCTTTCCTTTTGAATACCCCTTATTTATATTACAGCCAGAACATCACCCTTAGAACTTGTAGCAGGGGTGAGGCTGTACATGCCTTTCCTTTTGAATACCCCTTATTTATATTACAGCCAGGGCATCACCCTTAGAACTTGTAGCAGGAGTGAGGCTGTACATACGCTTTCCTTTTGAATACCCCTTATTTATATTACAGCCAGGGCATCACCCTTAGAACTTGTAGCAGGAGTGAGTTTGTACATGCCTTTCCTTTTGAATACCCCTTATTTATATTACAGCCAGGGCATCACCCTTAGAACTTGTAGCAGGAGTGAGGCTGTACATGCCTTTCACGGAGCCACCCCTTATTTATATTACAGCCAGGGCATCACCCTTAGAACTTGTAGCAGGGGTGAGGCTGTACATGCCTTTCCTTTTGAATACCCCTTATTTATATTACAGCCAGGGCATCACCCTTAGAACTTGTAGCAGGAGTGAGGCTGTACATGCCTTTCCTTTTGAATACCCCTTATTTATATTACAGCCAGACATCACCCTTAGAACTTGTAGCAGGGTGAGGCTGTACATGCCTTTCCTTTTGAATACCCCTTATTTATATTACAGCCAGGGCATCACCCTTAGAACTTGTAGCAGGAGTGAGGCCCTGTACATGCCTTTCCTTTTGAATACCCCTTATTTATGTACAGCCAGGGCATCACCCTTAGAACTTGTAGCAGGAGTGAGGCTGTACATGCCTTTCCTTTTTGAATACCCCTTATTTATATTACAGCCAGGGCATCACCCTTAGAACTTGTAGCAGGGGTGAGGCTGTACATGCCTTTCCTTTTGAATACCCCTTATTTATATTACAGCCAGGGCATCACCCTTAGAACTTGTAGCAGGAGTGGGCTGTACATGCCTTTCCTTTGAATACCCCTTATTTATATTACAGCCAGGGGCATCACCCTTAGAACTTGTAGCAGGAGTGAGGCTGTACATGCCTTTCCTTTTGAATACCCCTTATTTATATTACAGCCAGGGCATCACCCTTAGAACTTGTAGCAGGAGTGAGGCTGTACATGCCTTTCCTTTGAATACCCCTTATTTATATTACAGCCAGGGCATCACCCTTAGAACTTGTAGCAGGAGTGAGGCTGTACATGCCTTTCCTTTTGAATACACTTATTTATATTACAGCCAGGGCATCACCACTTAGAACTTGCTTAGCAGGAGTGAGGCTGTACATGCCTTTCCTTTTGAATACCCCTTATTTATATTACAGCCAGGCATCACCCTTAGAACTTGTAGCAGGAGTGAGGCTGTACATGCCTTTCCTTTTGAATACCCCTTATTTATATTACAGCCAGGGCATCACCCTTAGAACTTGTAGCAGGAGTGAGGGCTGTACATGCCTTTCCTTTTGAATACCCCTTATTTATATTACAGCCAGGGCATCACCCTTAGAACTTGTAGCAGGGGTGAGGCTGTACATGCCTTTCCTTTTGAATACCCCTTATTTATATTACAGCCAGGGCATCACCCTTAGAACTTGTAGCAGGAGTGAGGCTGTACATGCCTTTCCTTTTGAATACCCCTTATTTATATTACAGCCAGGGCATCACCCTTAGAACTTGTAGCAGGGGTGAGGCTGTACATGCCTTTCCTTTTGAATACCCCTTATTTATATTACAGCCAGGGCATCACCCTTAGAACTTGTAGCAGGAGTGAGGCTGTACATGCCTTTCCTTTTGAATACCCCCTTATTTATATTACAGCCAGGGCATCACCCTTAGAACTTGTAGCAGGAGTGAGGCTGTACATGCCTTTCCTTTTGAATACCCCTTATTTTATATTACAGCCAGGGCATCACCCTTAGAACTTGGCAAGGGTGAGGCTGTACATACCTTTCCTTTTGAATACCCCTTATTTATATTGCAGCCAGGGCATCACCCTTAGAACTTGTAGCAGGAGTGAGGCTGTACATGCCTTTCCTTTTGAATACCCCTTGTTTATATTACAGCCAGGGCATCACCCTTAGAACTTGTAGCAGGAGTGAGGCTGTACATGCCTTTCCTTTTGAATACCCCTTATTTATATTACAGCCAGGGCATCACCCTTAGAACTTGTAGCAGGAGTGAGGCTGTACATGCTGCCCTATTTTGAATACCCCTTATTTATATTACAGCCAGGGGCATCACCCTTAGAACTTGTAGCAGGAGTGAGGCTGTACATACCTTTCCTTTTGAATACCCCTTATTTATATTACAGCCAGGGCATCACCCTTAGAACTTGCTTGTAGGAGTGAGGCTGTGCATGCCTTTCCTTTTGAATACCCCTTATTTATATTACAGCCAGGGCATCACCCTTAGAACTTGTAGCAGGGTGAGGCTGTACATGCCTTTCCTTTTGAATACCCCTTATTTATATTACCAGCCAGGGCATCACCCTTAGAACTTGTAGCAGGAGTGAGGAGGCTGTACATGCCTTTCCTTTTGAATACCCCTTATTTATATTACAGCCAGGGCATCACCCTTAGAACTTGTAGCAGGGGTGAGGCTGTACATGCCTTTCCTTTTGAATACCCCTTATTTATATTACAGCCAGGGCATCACCCTTAGAACTTGTAGCAGGAGTAGGGCTGTACATGCCTTTCCTTTTGAATACCCCTTATTTATATTACAGCCAGGGCATCACCCTTAGAAGACTTGTAGCAGGAGTGAGGCTGTACATGCCTTTTCCTTTTGAATACCCCTTATTTATATTACAGCCAGGGCATCACCCTTAGAACTTGTAGCAGGAGTGAGGCTGTACATGCCTTTCCTTTTGAATACCCCTTATTTTATATTACAGCCAGGGCATCACCCTTAGAACTTGTAGCAGGAGTGAGGCTGTACATGCCTTTCCTTTTGAATACCCCTTATTTATATTACAGCCAGGGCATCACCCTTAGAACTTGTAGCAGGAGTGAGGCTGTACATGCCTTCCTTTTGAATACCCCTTATTTATATTACAGCCAGGGCATCACCCTTAGAGAACTTGTAGCAGGAGTGAGGCTGTACATGCCTTTCCTTTTGAATACCCCTTATTTATATTACAGCCAGGGCATCACCCTTAGAACTTGTAGCAGGAGTGAGGCTGTACATGCCTTTCCTTTTGAATACCCCTTATTTATATTACAGCCGGGGCATCACCCTTAGAACTTGTAGCAGGAGTGAGGCTGCATGCCTTTCCTTTTGAATACCCCTTATTTATATTACAGCCAGGGCATCACCCTTAGAACTTGTAGCAGGAGTGAGGCTGTACATGCCTTTCCTTTTGAATACCCCTTATTTATATTACAGCCAGGGCATCACCCTTAGAACTTGTAGCAGGAGTGAGGCTGTACATGCCTTTCCTTTTGAATACCCCTTATTTATATTACAGCCAGGGCATCACCCTTAGAACTTGTAGCAGGGGTGAGGCTTGGCACATGCCTTTCCTTTGAATACCCCTTATTTATATTACAGCCAGGGCATCACCCTTAGAACTTGTAGCAGGAGTGAGGCTGTACATGCCTTTCCTTTTGGTACCCCTTATTTATATTACAGCCAAGGGCATCACCCTTAGAACTTGTAGCAGGAGTGAGGCTGTACATGCCTTTCCTTTGAATACCCCTTATTTATATTACAGCCAGGGCATCACCCTTAGAACTTGTAGCAGGGTGAGGCTGTACATCTGCCTCCTTTTGAATACCCTTATTTATATTACAGCCAGGGCATCACCCTTAGAACTTGTAGCAGGGGTGAGGCTGTACATGCCTTTCCTTTTGAATACCCCTTATTTATATTACAGCCAGGGCATCACCCTTAGAACTTGTAGCAGGAGTGAGGCTGTACATGCCCTTTCCTTTTGAATACCCCTTATTTATATTACAGCCAGGGCATCACCCTTAGAACTTGTAGCAGGGGTGAGGCTGTACATGCCTTTTCCTTTTGAATACCCCTTATTTATATTACAGCAGAACATCACCCTTAGAACTTGTAGCAGGAGTGAGGCTGTACATGCCTTTCCTTTTGAATACCCCTTATATTACAGCCAGGGCACATCACCCTTAGAACTTGTAGCAGGGGTGAGGCTGTGCATGCCTTTCCTTTTTGAATACCCCGCCTTATTTATATTACAGCCAGGGCATCACCCTTAGAACTTGTAGCAGGGTGAGGCTGTACATGCCTTTCCTTTTGAATACCCTTATTTATATTACAGCCAGGGCATCACCCTTAGAACTTGTAGCAGGGGTGAGGCTGTACATGCCTTTCCTTTTGAATACCCCTTATTTATATTACAGCCAGGGCATCACCCTTAGAACTTGTAGCAGGAGTGAGGCTGTACATGCCTTTCCTTTTGAATACCCCTTATTTATATTACAGCAGGGCATCACCTTAGAACTTGTAGCAGGGGTGAGGCTGTACATGCCTTTCCTTTTGAATACCCCTTATTTATATTACAGCCAGGGCATCACCCTTAGAACTTGTAGCAGGAGTGAGGCTGTACATGCCTTTCCTTTTTGAATACCCCTTATTTATATTACAGCCAGGGCATCACCCTTAGAACTTGTAGCAGGGTAGGGCTGTGCATGCCTTTCCTTTTGAATACCCCTTATTTGCTCTTAGCCAGGGCATCACCCTTAGAACTTGTAGCAGGAGTGAGGCTGTACATGCCTTTCCTTTTGAATACCCCTTATTTATATTACAGCCAGGGCATCACCCTTAGAACTTGTAGCAGGGTGAGGCTGTACATGCCTTTCCTTTTGAATACCCCTTATTTATATTACAGCCAGGGCATCACCCTTAGAACTTGTAGCAGGAGTGAGGCTGTACATACCTTTCCTTTTGAATACCCTTATTTATATTACAGCCAGGGCATCACCCTTAGAACTTGTAGCAGGAGTAGAGGCTGTACATGCCTTTCCTTTTGAATACCCCTTATTTATATTACAGCCAGACATCACCCTTAGAACTTGTAGCAGGGGTGAGGTTGTACATGCCTTTCCTTTTGAATACCCCTTATTTATGTATTATAGCCAGGCATCACCCTTAGAACTTGTAAGCAGGGGTGAGGTTGTGCATGCCTTTCCTTTTGAATACCCCTTATTTATATTACAGCCAGGCATCACCCTTAGAACTTGTAGCAGGGGTGAGGCTGTACATGCCTTTCCTTTTGAATACCCCTTATTTATATTACAGCCAGGGCATCACCCTTAGAACTTGTAGCAGGGAGTGAGGCTGTACATGCCTTTCCTTTTGAATACCCATATTTATATTACAGCCAGGGCATCACCCTTAGAACTTGTGAGGGAGTGAGGCTGTACATGCCTTTCCTTTTTGAATACCCCTTATTTATATTACAGCCAGGGCATCACCTTAGAACATGGCAGGGGTGAGGCTGTACATGCCTTTCCTTTTGAATACCCCTTATTTTATATTACAGCCAGGGCATCACCCTTAGAACTTGTAGCAGAGTGAGGAGGCTGTACATGCCTTTTCCTTTTGAATACCCCTTATTTATATTACAGCCAGAGCATCACTTATGTGAACTTGTAGCAGGGGTGAGCTGTACATGCCTTTCCTTTTGAATACCCCACATATTTATATTACAGCCAGGGCATCACCCTTAGAACTTGTAGCAGGGGTGAGGCTGTACATGCCTTTCCTTTTTGAATACCCTTATTTATATTACAGCCAGGGCATCACCCTTAGAACTTGTAGCAGGGGTGAGGCTGTACATGCCTTTCCTTTTGAATACCCCTTATTTATATTACAGCCAGGGCATCACCCTTAGAACTTACCTTGGGGGTGAGGCTGTACATGCCTTTCCTTTTGAATTACCCCTTATTTATATTACAGCAGGGCATCACCCTTAGAACTTGTAGCAGGGGTGAGGCTGTACATGCCTTTCCTTTTGAATACCCCTTATTTATATTACAGCCAGGGCATCACCCTTAGACTTGTAGCAGGGGTGAGGCTGTACATGCCTTTCCTTTTGAATACCCCTTATTTATATTACAGCCAGGGCATCACCCTTAGAACATAGCAGGGGTGAGGCTGTACATGCCTTTCCTTTTGAATACCCCCTTATTTATATTACAGCCAGGGCATCACCCTTAGAACTTGTAGCAGGGTGAGGGCTGTGCATGCCTTTCCTTTTGAATACCCCTTATTTATATTACAGCCAGGGCATCACCCTTAGAACTTGTAGCAGGGGTGAGGCTGTGCATGCCTTTCCCTTTTGAATACCCCTTATTTATATTACAGCCAGGGCATCACCCTTAGAACTTGTAGCAGGGGTGAGGCTGTACATGCCTTTCCTTTTTGAATACCCCTTATTTATATTACAGCCAGGGCATCACCCTTAGAACTTGTAGCAGGAGTGAGGCTGTACATGCCTTTCCTTTTGAATACCCCTTATTTATATTACAGCCAGGGCATCACCCTTAGAACTTGTAGCAGGAGTGAGGCTGTACATGCCTTTCCTTTTGAATACCCCTTATTTATATTACAGCCAGGGCATCACCCTTAGAACTTGTAGCAGGGGTGGGCTGTATGCCTTTCTTTTGAATACCCCTTATTTATATTACAGCCAGGGCATCACCCTTAGAACTTGTAGCAGGAGTGAGGCTGTACATGCCTTTCCTTTTGAATACCCCTTATTTATATTACAGCCAGGGCATCACCCTTAGAACTTGTAGCAGGGGTGAGGCTGTACATGCTTTTCCTTTTTTGAATACCCCTTATTTATATTACAGCCAGGGCATCACACTTAGAACTTGTAGCAGGAGTGAGGCTGTGCATATTGCCTTTCCTTTTGAATACCCCTTGTTTATATTACAGCCAGGGCATCACCCTTAGAACTTGTAGCAGGGGGTGAGGCTGTACATACCTTTCCTTTTGAATACACTTATTTATATTACAGCCAGGGCATCACCCTTAGAACTTGTAGCAGGGGTGAGGCTGTACATGCCTTTCCTTTTGAATACCCCTTATTTATATTACAGCCAGGGCATCACCCTTAGAACTTGTAGCAGGGGGTGGGGGCTGTACATACCTTTCCTTTTTTTGAATACCCCTTATTTATATTACAGCCAGGGCATCACCCTTAGAACTTGTAGCAGGAGTGAGGCTGTGTACATGCCTTTCCTTTTGAATACCCCTTATTTATATTACAGCCAGGGCATCACCCTTAGAACTTGTAGCAGGAGTGAGGCTGTGCATGCCTTTCCTTTTGAATACCCCTTATTTATATTACAGCCAGGGCATCACCCTTAGAACTTGTAGCAGGGGTGAGGCTGTACATCTGCCTTTCCTTTTGAATACCCCTTATTTATATTACAGCCAGGGCATCACCCTTAGAACTTGTAGCAGGGTGAGGCTGTACATGCCTTTCCTTTTGAATACCCCTTATTTATATTACAGCCAGGGCATCGCCTTAGAACTTGTAGCAGGGTGAGGCTGTACATGCCTTTCCTTTTGAATACCCCTTATTTATATTACAGCCAGGGCATCACCCTTAGAACTTGTAGCAGGGTGAGGCTGTACATGCCTTTCCTTTTGAATACCCTTATTTATATTACAGCCAGGGCATCACCCTTAGAACTTGTAGCAGGAGTGAGGCTGTACATACCTTTCCTTTTGAATACCCCTTATTTATATTACACAGCCAGGGCATCACCCTTAGAACTTGTAGCAGGAGTGAGGCTGTACATGCCTTCCTTTTGAATACCCCTTATTTATATTACAGCCAGGGCATCACCCTTAGAACTTGTAGCAGGGGTGAGGCTGTACATGTGCCTTTTCCTTTTTGAATACCCCTTATTTATATTACAGCCAGGCATCACCCTTAGAACTTGTAACTTGGGGGTGAGGCTGTACATGCCTTTCCTTTTGAATACCCCTTATTTATATTACAGCCAGGGCATCACCCTTAGAACTTGTAGCAGGAGTGAGGCTGTACATGCCTTTCCTTTTGAATACCCCTTATTTATATTACAGCCAGGGCATCACCCTTAGAACTTGTAGCAGGAGTGAGGCTGTACATGCCTTTCCTTTTGAATACCCCCTTATTTATATTACAGCCAGGGCATCACCCTTAGAACTTGTAGCAGGAGTGAGGCTGTCATGCCTTTCCTTTTGAATACCCCTTATTTATATTACAGCCAGGGCATCACCCTTAGAACTTGTGAGAAATTGAGGGCTGTACATACCTTTCCCTTTTTGAATACCCCTTATTTATATTACAGCCAGGGCATCACCCTTAGAACTTGTAGCAGGAGTGAGGCTGTACATGCCTTTCCTTTTGAATACCCCTTATTTATATTACAGCCGGGGCATCACCCTTAGAACTTGTGGCAGGAGTGAGGCTGTACATGCCTTTCCTTTTGAATACCCCTTATTTATATTACAGCCAGGGCATCACCCTTAGAACTTGTAGCAGGGGTGAGGCTGTGTGCCTTTCCTTTTTGAATACCCCTTGTTTATAACACCTTACAGCCAGGGCATCACCCTTAGAACTTGTAGCAGGGTGAGGCTGTACATGCCTTTCCTTTTGGTCACCCTTATTTATATTACAGCCAGGGCATCACCCTTAGAACTTGTAGCAGGAGTGAGGCTGTACATGCCCTTTCCTTTTTGAATACCCCTTATTTATATTACAGCCAGGGCATCACCCTTAGAACTTGTAGCAGGAGTGAGGCTGTACAGCCCTTTCCTTTTGAATACCCCTTATTTATATTACAGCCAGGGCATCACCCTTAGAACTTGTAGCAGGAGTGAGGCTGTACATGCCTTTCCTTTTGAATACCCCTTATTTATATTACAGCCAGGGCATCACCCTTAGAACTTGTAGCAGGGGTGAGGCTGTACATGCCTTTCCTTTTGAATACCCCTTATTTATATTACAGCCAGGGCATCACCCTTAGAACTTGTAGCAGGGTGAGGCTGTTACATGCCTTTCCTTTTGAATACACCTTATTTATATTACAGCCAGGGCATCACCCTTAGAACTTGTAGCAGGAGTGAGGCTGTACATGCCTTTCCTTTTTTGAATACCCCTTATTTATATTACAGCCAGGGCATCACCCTTAGAACGCTAGCAGGAGTGAGGCTGTACATGCCTTTCACTTTTGAATACCCACTTATTTATATTACAGCCAGGGCATCACCCTTAGAACTTGTAGCAGGAGTGAGGCTGTACATGCCTTTTCCTTTTGAATACCCCCCTTATTTATATTACAGCCAGGGCATCACCCTTAGAACTTGTAGCAGGAGTGAGGCTGTACATGCCTTTCCTTTTGAATACCCCTTATTTATATTACAGCCAGGGCATCACCCTTAGAACTTGTAGCAGGAGTGAGGCTGTACATGCCTTTCCTTTTGAATACCCCTTATTTATATTACAGCCAGGGCATCACCCTTAGAACTTGTAGCAGGAGTGAGGCTGTACATGCCTTTCCTTTTGAATACCCCTTATTTATATTACAGCCAGAGCCTCACCCTTAGAACTTGTAGCAGGGGTGAGGCTGTACATGCCTTTCCTTTTCAGTGTTTTCAAGGACTGTTTGACACTTCCCTCTAGCCATTGCCCCTTTTCATTTTTCGAATCCGCATGAGTAAGAGGCAAGGGAAATTCAAGAAATTAGTGTCCAGAAATGGACCCAACTGGTAGTTTAACCCCACTGGTCCTAGCTGCTAACATGCCTATCACAGATAAATTGGAAACAACAGATTTGACCTGAGTGGGATTTGGGTTAATTGGGGTCAGAACTCCAGGTTCTTTCTTGCCTGGGTAGGAAGAGGAGAGGTGACCAGTCTCTCCACATTTCTAACATGTTGGTTTTTGGCTGGTCACAATGACTAGCATTTTCTGGTCTGCCACATCCAGTTTGGGGTGTGGATGAAGGTTTTATGATCTACCATAATTTCAAAACACCATACCCCATTCAGATCATTGGAGGTGACACTCAGTATCTGACTGTATTGGGCTTGATACATGGCTAAATGCTCCCCTAAAATCTGAGGAGAAACCACAAATATAGCATTGATCTGATACCTGCCTTTGAACTCTGTTCTTGTCATTAAATCTTTCATGTGGGCAATAGTACACCCCATATGAAATAACCCAGGCCCTTTTATCACTCTTTAGGGCTTAACCCCAAAGAGCATCAACAACTTGATGATGGAATCTTTCATGGTGCAAAAATTTGGCACACAAACTTGTTGACCATGAAGACAGATACAGTTAGTTTTTCAACATCTCTTCAATTCTTGGAGATCCACCAAAAGTTCTTCTTCATTGATAAGATGAGCAAAACTTTTGGTTCTCTCCAAAAACTGCACAGTTTTGATTATACGCTTTGGCGGGGACTTTTAGCAGAAGGGCATTTTCCTAGCCACAGTACTGTTATTAGTTTCAAGGCTTTTGAGTTTTTCTTCTCTTGAGCACTTTTGGAGACCATAAATTAGTTTATTTCAATTTTGTCAATAATATTATTTTGGCCAGTTTAGGTTTCTGTATCATGTATTTCTTTATTCTTCTTTTAGCTCTTGATGGCCATCATAGATTTTTTTCTTCTTTTCTGTTTGATATTCTTACTTTGGCCCTTTTTGGCCAACATATTTTTTCTGTCAGTTTGCACTTTGGTTTTCTTGAACTATTTTTTCTGGCAGATCTGCATTCAATGTCACCCATAAAAATAATTTTTACTGGCCTACCTTTGTCAACCATGATGGAAAATTTTCCTTTTTTTTTTTATAAAGAGTTCTTTTTTTTGCCACCAAGCACAAAAATAAATATTTTTGTTTTGTTTTTAAATTAAAGAAAAATAAGAAGAAACATAAAACAAAATTTCATAAAATTTCAGCCTTGCATTTTTTTATATTTTGTTCTGTATACTTTGTTTGAATCATTTGCTATCAATATATATCGCTTCTTATCATAACTTCGAATAATTTCAGCTTTTAATGATATCATAAAAGAAGATATCTACTCATAAGGTTGACATGATAGATAATTATAAAGTTATAAAAAAATGATGGTGTGTCATTTTGATTTTTACATGTGCACAAAAAATGTTTTGGACTGGCAATCATGTTAAACAAAATGCAGTGTTTAAAATATTAGGGTTCACTTATTTTCATACTGTAGAATCCTTAGATAGCAACAGCCAGTAATCAGTTGAAACTGACAGCTTCAAGCTACCCAGCAAATTGGAAGGTGGTTTATATGACAGCCTGGGAGATTCCACCTTGTCATGTAGGCAAGTCTATTCTGTAGATTCTGATTGGCTGATGATTCCAGTGTGGATATTGTGCTCAATAAATATCTGCACAACATCCACTCAATGGGTGAGAGAAGAGAGGGACATGTATTGAGTTATAACCCTGTATATTTTTGTCTGCCAACTGGACGCTAGTTGGAAACATCCTTGAAGGTGAGTCTCATACTCTTATTTGTTCACACAGATCTTAATTTTTCATTTTTAATTAATATTTTTAATCAAGATTGATCAAAATTTTTGGAAGTGGTTGTAATTCATTTAAAAAAAGTTTGTCTTCATGAATATGTAGTTTAATTAAGATTTGTTGATGTTTTGGAAAAAAAGATATTTTTTTTAATATTATCTTCATGGTTCATTTCCTTTTGTACAGGCCTGTAATTTCACAAACTGTAACTTTTTATGACTTTTCGTAGTTTTATTATTATTTCAAAACTATAATGACTTATTTTTCATAATCATTTCACTCAAAGCAAGACAGAACTGCCACTGATGAGCAGGGGATAGCAGTGAGAGAAAAACAAGGCACATGGAAAGTTGAAGAAAGGATAAGAGGTGGGTGAGATTTTAGGAGATAGAAAATGTCAACTTATATTGCATTTAAACTTTTGGAGATTGTGGCTATCAAAGAAGTCAGTTAATGGAAGAGAGTTTCACAGATGGGAAGTGCAAGAAAAGAAACTGTTAGAGTAGAAGGAATAGTTAAATTTGACTATTTTGATGGTAAATTGTTGGATCTTGATGCTAATCTAATAAATTTATGTGGTTGAAGCACCAGGGAAAGAAGCTCATCAGGGCAGAAGCTTTTAAAATATTTGTACAAAAGACAGATAGGATTTGCATCCCATCAGTGAGAAAATGATCGAAGGTGAACTGCCAAGTTTTAATATAATTTCACAAAAACAGTTTTAAATATATTTTTATGTAATTTCAAAAATATATCTTTTTCTAATTTTTTATATAATTTCGCAAATATAGTTTTTTCATGTTCTTTCACAAATGTATTGAAAAATTTGTTGTGTTATAGGCTTGAAGAAAGACTTTCACCAATTATTTAGTCAGATCTGCTTAATTTATTTAATTTAAATAAATGAAAACTTAATTTTATTTTCACTTTTGCCAGTTCCTTTTAGAAATTCTTCTATAATGGTTTTAATGTTTGCTTTTGTTTCATTATATTTTGAAAGCATCCATTTTCAAGTGTTAGAATTATAAAGCATTTTTACAAATGGGTAAAGACAGACGAGTGAAATGGTTTTCTTTGTGATGATGATGATGATGATGATGATGTGAGACATTGAAAAAAGGTAATTACTATTGTTGATGATGTGGTTTTCTGAAAGTCAAACTGCTGTTGCTGAGGATGATGATGATTATATAGTCATCAATATCATCATCATTTTGCTTGTCTAGCACATTACCATAATCATCATCATTAACAATATATTTACTCTTCTTGCACTCTGTATAATTTGTTGTTAATGATGATGATGATGTGCTGGACAAAAAATTGTTGTTATTTATGATGATGATGATGATGATATGGTGTACTGAAAGTGTGAAATTATTGTTCTTGATGTTGGTGATGACATTGTATATTATAATAGAGAAATTGTCATTGCTAATCATGATGATGTTAATGATAGAAAAGTTAAATGTTTGTTGTTGTTGATGATGGTGATTTGATGTGCTGGATAAGAGAAATTGTTACTGTTGCTGCTGTTGATGATGACGAGAGTCTGCAAGAAGAGCAAAGTTCTTGCTCTAAATAGTTGGACACTGAGAATTTCTCTTCAAATGAAATGAAGAAGAAGGAATGTTATGCAAATAAAAGAAACAAAGGCAAGAAAGAAGTATGAGAACAAAAGCCTAAAGCAATATCATTAAACACGGAACACAAAACTAAAATAAAATTCAGTATACCAACTTTGATTCTTTGCTTTTATTGAGGCAAGAATTTTACAAACTATTTTATATTGAAGTTTAAAAAGATCAATAATTATTTTATGATGTTCCTTGTTAATCCTTGTGGTTATCGACATCAAAATGATCTTGTTCTGAAAGATTTCATCAAATGCAATTTTGTTGATCAAAGACTCGCCTTCATTTTGTTTCCAACTTGAATAGAATCGACTCTTTAGGAGGCTTTTCATTTTTTACTCAGTCTGTCTTTTCATCATTCAATGCTTCCATAAATTTAATGACCTGACAATCTTCTGGCCATTTTTTTTCACACTTGATAACCTTTCTTGCAGTGTTATAATTTTTATTGCTGAGCAGCATAATCATGGCCTGTGGGCCAATTACAAGCATTAAAAATTATATTAGTCACATAGTCAAATATTACTAGCTGTTTATATAACTTGTGATGTCATTTGTAGAATTTATTCAATACATGTGTCATATTAAATTATGTCAAGTCACTCTACAAAGGTTAATGGTACCATGTCAGCCAGTACTACCTACTTCGTGGTTGACTCATCAGCGACTAAACTGGTAACACCACTAGCATTAACTGGTTAAGAATTTGACTACACACTAAGCAGAGTTAAAAATAAAACCTATCAAATGGTGGATGCACTTTCTCAAAGGATCAAAGTCCATCTAGTACAATGGAGTGGACAGAGCTCCATAGCTATGTATCTAGCTAGAGTAGGGATGCCAGAGTATTGCTAGACAGTGGCTTTCCAGGTGGAAGTCACTAGACAAGGTGAAGACTTCCCTTGATGTTATCAATGCCCATGTGGCTGTCAGAAAGGTGAACATTAAAATTGGAGGACATTTTGCTGTGGTTTTACCTGAAGAAGGATGGGCCTTGCCAGCACTACATGCACAAGACTTGCCATCTATGAATGTATTCTCAACTTTCAACCCAGATATCTAAAATGAACTGATGAGATGCTCAGTTTTGCAACTTACACCCACACCCAGTCATAAGATCAATGATAATGATGGTAATAGTATCATAATCTATATCTATAAAAGTGATGAAGGTGGAAGTTGTGTAAGTATTTGTTTGTTTGATAGATTCAACTTAGTGTTTGCATTTTGCAGTCTAGTTTGACAGGAGTTGCGCTTAGATGTAGATCAAAATTTTAGAATGCTATTGACATCTTGAAATTTTTCAGAAAGCCAAAATTAGGGGTAAAAAATATATATATTATCAGCCCACAAAATCAGGGATCAGTTTATGTATTGATTATAATATAGAATTGATCATCCCACTTTATATTATCTGTATCTACATATGTTGCCCCTCCCCCTCCCACCCTAATCCAATAGAGACATTTTACATTGTTATCTATATCTTTAAGAGTGATGAGGGTGGATGTTGTGTAAGTATTTGGTTGTTTGATAGATTCGACTTAGTGTCTGCATTTTGCAGTCTAGCTTGATAGGAGTCGTGCTCAGATAAAGATCGAAATTTTAGAACGCTAACAACACCTTGAAATTTTTCAGAAAGCCAAAATTAGGGGTAGAAAAATGTATATTATCACCCCATAAAGTGAGGGATCAGTCTCTATATTGATCATAACATAGAATCAATCACCTCACTTTATATCATCTATATATGTTGCCCCTCCCCCTCCCACCCTAATCTAATAGAGACATTCTACATTGTTATCTATATCTATTAAAGTGACGAGGGTGGATGTTGTGTAAGTATTTGCTATGTAAATTCATCATATGTTTTTTATTCTTATTATTCCTTAAACTACCTGAGTGAAACTGGGCTAAACTGCTCGTAAATAATATATCATAAAACAGATTTTGGAGGTAATAGCCATTGAGTTTGAGTTTTGTTTAATGGCATATCAACACCTCTGTGGGTTATTTAATGCCAAAAATGTAGGGTTTTTAGGTATTTTTTTAATGTTTGGTTATAGTAAGAAGGTTGATTTAGTCAGATTTTAATGAATTTAGAAACTAAAAATGTTTTTTAGTTTTGTATTTGAAAATGTATTACTGGTAATAATTTTTTTCTTTCAAAAATGTATTATGGTAATTTTTTTTTTTCAAAACTATTGTTGGTAATATTTCACATTTAAAAATGTAAATTTTTCTATAAAAGTCTATTTTTATAATTTCATAGTGTTTTGACCCCAGTTTAGGGGTTAACTATTTGCTCATAGCTGGGACCCTAACAGGTGCTACCACTCCAGGTCAGGGTGGACCTGGGAACAACTGCAATTAAGAGGTAGTTCCATGCTCTACACAACCTCCCAATCAGAGACCTTGCTGCCAGATGCAGTTTACTGTCATGCCCAGGACCAAATAGCCATTGAATTTGCGTTTATGTAATGATAAGCTTTGGTCTTTTCTTATCACTAGACATTGATGTTACTTTGACAGTTGCTCTTTAATTTATTAGGATTAATCATAATTAATTTCTATTTTTGGGAGTTGTCTTGACAAATATGTTACCCACATTACTAGTCATATATGACAATTAAAAATAAATGTGAACCATATATAACAATTGAAAACAGATGTGGACCATATATGATAATTAAAAGTAAATGTGGACCATATATGATAATTAAAAGTAAATGTGGACCATATATGACAATTAAAAGTAAATGTGGACCATATATGACAATTAAAAGTAAATGTGGACCATATATGACAATTAAAAGTAAATGTGGACCATATATGATAATGCTCAATGTAAAAAGATTGATAAGGAGAAATCTCTATAACAATGCCAAAGGATATCATAATTTTGATATTGGTTTCCAACCAAATGTTTATTCATATTGAGGGATGGATGATAGTCAGATAGAGAGAAATCAGGAAAATAGGGAGGGTGGTCAGCCAGTTCAAAGCTGCAACCATGCACACAGCCACTGAATCCAAAGGCTTGTGTGCTGAAGCATTGTTCTGAGTAAACAAAACCCCTTTAATCAATTTTCCTAGACATTTTGCTTGATAGCCTTTGTGACCACTTTGGCACATTGGCATAATTCTCTTCATTGATGGTGTGGCTTTTTTAAAGATAGTCAATAGGCACAATACTTTTACATCTCAAAAAACTGAGGCTATAAAATGATCGTATGGAGTGTGGTGTTTCCAATGCATAGATTCTAGGGATTACCGATTAACCTCTAGATTAAAGTGATGAAAGCAACAGTCATCTTTGGTTAGGAAATGTTCACGGAAACCAGTTGGATCTGCCTCAGATAAGGTCGGATTTTTCTGTGATTCATGCTTTTAATCAGGTGTCAGAAGATATGGTAACCACCGAGCAGAAACCTTCATCATGCCAAGTTCATTGGCAGAATACTCTCAGCTCTCTCATAAGATATGCTAATAGCATTGGCTGTTTGATTTAATGGTCTGTTGCCTGTCATCCATCACCATATGATGGAGATGTTCAATGTTTTTTTGCAGCAGTAGTAGGACATTTAGACCTTGGATAATCTTCAAGACTCTCCTTCTACTTCCTAAATTCAGTTGCCCAATTTCGTACTGGAGCAACATCCACTAATGTAGTAACCATATACACATGAATATCCTTGAGGGCTAAACCCCTTTTTTGTAGATACTACAGGAAGGAGGGCTTGGAAAATTTGATACTCATAGGACAGATTGAAGGCAAGAGAGAAAGAAAAAACAACACATAACACACCTAGTCAAATTTCATAAAGGAATGTTGGAGCCAGGTTCAAAAGAGATAAATCAGACAGAATTTATTAAGCGTTACATGTGGATAGCCATAATCACCAACATCCTGAAGAGACATGGCAGAAAGAAGAATAATCTTAAAGAACTAGAAATCCTTGCAGGTTTTAATATCAACCTTTTTTTTGGTTTGTGAACATTTCATAACTTTGAATCCAGACTAACACATTTCTAATTTTATATCATTTAAAAATTTCATATCATTTTATAACATTTAAAAATTCTCATTTGAAATGTTAAATAATTATCTTTATCTTCAGGCAGCAGACATCACAAAGTTCTCTCTGAACAATTTGAAAACAAAACATCTTTCAAATTCTTAACTGAAGATTAATAATTGTTACAACAGAAAATTATCAATTTTTTTCATTTAATTTTTTTAAAGAATCAAAATTTAATTTTTTAATTGAGGAGTTCTTTATAATTATATAAGATGATTATGGGTTCCATTCATTAGATGCTTTGGTTGAAAAGTATATTATTCATCCTTTTTGAATGCTTTATTTCAGCATTACTTGTTCAATCAACTGAACCATGCCTGGAAGTTCTTCTCTGAAAGTAAAAACAAAATTTATTTTATTTCTTAAGGTGGTATGATAAAGTAATCATTAAAATAGCATTTCCACAAGAGCAACTTACCTGGCTTGTCACTCCAGCATTCTTAGTAACTGTCCTGCTTTAATATCGGCATCATAACTGTAATTGTAATTGCTGGAAGAACTTGTACCATCATGTCTGACCTCATTATCAATAAAATCTTTTTGAAAACCTTTACAAGAATTTGATCAGGTGTGCATGATCACTATTCTATATTCATTTAAAAGTGCCCGCACATGAAAGCAATTTCACAGAAAAAGTGAAAGTAAGGCCGTACACTGGCAATCCCTACAAATAAAAAATAAAAGTAAAACACATTCTCCAGGTAAAAAGAAATAAGTTTTTAAATTTTGACACAATATATTCAGACTATCAACTGTCACTTTGGTTTGGTTTATCTATATTTATATCATGTCCAGAGTAAGGTAGCGGACAGAACAAGATTCGCTCAAGGGTCGGATGTGGCCCACAGGCCGGGAGTTGCCAACTGCTGTCATAGTATTGTAAATGATGCAGATTTTTTCAAGAAAGCTATGAAGAGAAACACAATATTGTAAAGTTATCAACGAGAACACAAGGTTGGAAGTTATAAAAAAGTTGTACTGAGAACGTATCAAGAACGAGATAAGAATGCCATTAAGAAAATCGCAAAAAAGGGATTTTAGAAAAATGGAAAGAAAAATAATCAAGGAAAGTGGATTGAGCAGAAAGAAAATATTTGAATAAGTCAGTGTTGTGAATTTCAGAAGAAAAAAAGTGTTTAACTGAATAAAAAAAAGAAAGAAACGGATTAGAAATATAATATCAGTTAATTGCCATACGTGAAACACGCTTGGGCGATCATGTCTCAAAAGAGACATGACTGACTGGGCAGAAGATTATCCCGCAGTAGGTTGCCATTGTTTTCTGCAGTAGACTGGTTATCAACCAAGGCTATAGAACCAAATCTGTTCTATTATTTAACACATAACTGGAAGGAATAGACTAATTAATACCTTTCCCAAGGGTTCTTGCACGTAAGTGAATGCAATGAATTCAACTGGAATTTGAACAACCGGAATTTGAACTTGGCTCCCTGATTTATCGTTCCGAGCCGATATCCACTGCACCACAATGCACATCCACAAATATTATATACATGACTGAAAAATGTTTCTTGCATATCAGAACTGGTGATGAATGAATTGATTTTATTGTTATGTCATCGACAAGAATGTGGCAAATGTTTCTTATATTGGAAAGAGGTTGCTTTCATCTTCCCACCGATATAAAATGCAATTATTTAGCAACATTGGTGAATAAATTTATCGATTTATGGATATTAATCAATATTTAATAATTTTCAATAAACAGTTGCTGTCTAATGTCAGTAAATAGTTTAAGGTTTTCAAATAATCATAGCTTCAATATTATTTCAATGATTTGTGTACATATTACATCAAATAAAAGCAAACCGCTCTTTATTCAGGTTAATAGCCTTTATGTTGACAAAATGGCTTTGCACATCATAAATTTTATGTGAAAATGTGATTGATATTCCCTGATTTACTACTCAAGCCATTTTAGGCGATTTTCACACCATTTTAAAACTATATTTCAATTATGTTTTTTTAATAGAAAGCATGAAAGTGCCGCTTATAATTGACATATTTATAGTTTCCCATCATTCCAAATCAAGCGAGATAATACAAAGTTAAAGTTGTGGAGATATTACCCCCACTTGGTCTGTCAAGATGCTGTTATGTGATCCTGTTTCATTCTTATCAAAGGATGAACATATATTTATCTTTCTCTTTCCTAATTCCAACCTAGCATGCAGTAGGTAGCAAAAAACCAACATGAGACCTGTCTCTGTTGGAGACAAAAAAAAGCATATCACACACACACACACACACACATACACACACACACACACACACACACACATTCCATAACAGCAAAATGTGTTTTCATCCTTTTCAACTGTGTACACATTAGTAGATTTTCTCTCCTTTGTTAGTGATTCATTCTCTAAACTTATTTATAAATGGAACTTTATGTGTGTATGTGTGTGTGTGTGTGTGTCCGTTACCTATAGACTTTGAAACAGCTGAACCGTTTCATGAAAATTTACACAGTTGTACTATAAGCGTTTGTGAGTGTTCTTAGCTAGGTTTTGTGTCGAGGTACCCACGATAAATACAGAAAATTGAGAATTGAAAAATCGGGTGATAGAAGAAGTGGTCTGATTTTAATCAAATTGGATACACTCAGAGACAAAGACATAAGAAACAATATTCAGAAGTTTCAAGGTTGCAGTTCTTACAATAGTGAAGAAAATCAATAATATATATATATATATATATATATATATATATATATATATATATAAAAGGCAATATGTTTGTGTGTGTATCTGTTTATCTGCCTGTCTGTCTGTATTTTTTCAGCCCTTTTATTTTAGTTTTTGCTTCAGCTTTGGCTCTAAGTAGGTATAACTGTAGTTCTTAGTCTCAGCCATGATACCATTTACTCAGAGGACTTATTTAGCCTTCAAAATCAGTTTATGATGAAAAAAACTTATTTGATATTGATACCAGGAAATCAAAATTTGGTGAAAGAACTAGAGTCAAGTGGTTAAGAGATGAGTATTGACATTGCATTTAGATTCCTGGAGATTGTAGCTGTCGGGAAAGCAAGAATATGGAAGCGAGTTCCACAGGCAGGAAGTGTGAGAGAAGAAGCTGCAAGAGTAGAATTGTCATCTGCATTTGGTTAATCTAACTGTGAATGGGTGGGACCCAGTTGCCAATCTGTTTGCATGAGTAAACACCTGTTGCACTGGCACCAGTGACTTAAGTTTGTTGGAGCAGAGGCACCAGTGACTTAAGTTCATTGGTTCGTTTTATCATGTTTATCAGAAAAACCTTGATGAATTGTGATTTAAAACAAAGTCATTTTCTACTGTTGTTCCTTCATTTTGAATCTATTTCCAAAATGGAAGGAATTGTTTCATAGCGCCTTCTGAGGTTTCTGTTTTTAAGCAACACCTGATTCAATTCTATTATGTAATTGTTAAAAATAGATCATGGGAGGTTTTACTTTTATAGATTTAAATAATACCTTATTTACATTATTTGGACTATTGTCCTCATCTTGGTTGCCATTTATACAATGTTTCAGCCATTGTATGCACCAGCCTTCTTCAGGTTCGAGGAATTTCAAATCAAACCCTTTATTTTGACCCAGTGTCCAATTCCTTGTGCGAAGCCTCTTTTTGTAGTCATGAGTTTATCTCCTTCTAACCTGCATCTCTAAGTTACTTGTTCACCACTGCTGTAGCCTGGTATTGAACTCACAACTCTTTAGTTTAAGTCACTGGAACTAACGAACATCTATATCCACTCAGAGATATATATGGAGGGGAAAAAGGGATCCCCACCCACTATGGGATAAAGCTGAAATAATAGATAGAGAACGCTACTGGAAACTATGTAAACTTAAGGAATCAGCACATATGTTAGGCTACAAAACCCCCTAAGCTGACCAAGCATAGAAACGAATACAATATGGAAGCCAATAATACAAAGTGCCAGAGAAAATCAGTAGTGTCAAAAATTGCAATATGAGCTCTGGTAAAAAATACTAGCAAAAATCATAAACATCAAAAATTGTAATATGAACACTGGTAAAAAATACTAGAAAAAAAACCATTAACATCAAAAAATGCAATAGAAACTCTGGTAATAAATGGTTACTGAACATTAGGTTTATAGGTCCCAGAAATTCAATTGTTCTTGTCCTTAAGAACACATGGCCCATATGATATAGATGTTGAATGATATAGATGTTGAATGAGAGGAAAAAAATAATTTCAACACAGAGATATTCTCATCTATTTATATAATGAACAAGCAGTATCACCCGACGTTGCTCGGGTGTAATGAAAACTTTAAAACTAATTAATGGTCCTGGAGCTCAGACTCTTTGGACGTTGACACGAAAGACTAAAAAGCAATAGTTGTTTCCAGTTAAAGCCAAACCGTAGACTAAAAGAAAAATGAATGGATGTAAGTCAAATTTTGATTTCCAGCATCAATGTCAAATAAGTTTTCCGTTGCGAACTGAATTTTGAAGGCCAAATAAGTCCTCTGAGTAAATGGTATCATGGCTGAGACTAAGAACTACATTTATACCTACTTAGAGCAAAACCCAAAGCAAAAACCCAAATAAAAGCTGTGAAAACCTGATTTTGATCAGACCCAATAGGTTATCGGGGTATCGATTTCCAACATTGGAGTCAAATATGTCATTCAAGGATAAACTAACCTAAGTAAGTCCATGAAAACTTAATGTGCCCATCAGGAGAAAAATTGGACAAAATTGGTCATACTGATGGCTGAATATCAGTTTTTGATCAGATTTGAGAGAATATCGAGGGTATTAATTTTCAATATCGGGGAAAATGAGTCATCTTAGAAGATCTACTAATGTTTGAGACTAAAAACTATAATTTTACCAGGTTAGAGCAAATTCTGCAGCAAGAAACACAATAAAAGAGCTGAAATCTTGATCTTGATCAAACCTGATCAAATATTAGGGTAGAAATCAGAAAAAATAAGTAGCCCATGACCTAACTGGAAGCCTAAAAAATATTTGTATGAAGTTTGGTAAAAATTGAATAAGAATCGTGGATTTGTATAAAGGACATACAGACAGACAGATAGACAGATAGACAGACAAATAGACAGACACATCTTGCCTTTTATATATATAGATACTTGTCTTTCGAAACACGTTCTTCAAGGAGTACTTTATAGGGAATAAACCTGTTGGTTGTATTGCTGAGGACATTAGTCCAAGAGTCAGTCAGTTAAGTGCTATACATGATCCAGGCTTTGGGCAATCATGTCTCGAAAAAGACATGACTGACTGGGCAGAAGATTATCCCGCAGTAGGTTGCCATTGCTTTCTGCTGTAGACTGGTTGCCAGCCAAGGCTATAGAACCCAATCTGACCTATTATTTAACCCATAACTGAAAGGAAGAGACAAATTAATACCTTTCCCAGGGGTATTTGCAAGTAAGTGAATGCAAGGAATTCAACTGGAAGCTCAAGAGTAATTCATGAAAAAAATGTTTTAGCTAAGAAATCTGAAAATGTTTACATGGAGATCAGTATTTTGTTTATCTGTTGACCAATATAAAATATTCGCTCGAATTTAATTTTTCTATCTGTGTTATTTCTGCTCCAGATCATTTTACTATAAAGAATATCTAATCTAAACTTATTTATAAATGGAACTTTGTCCAAATGGCTGAACCGATTTTCTTGAAAATTTACACAGTTGTACTATAAGCATCTGCGAGTGTTCTTAGCTAGGTTTTGTGTTGAGGTACCCCTGATAAATATCGAAAATCGATAATCGAAAAAATCGGGTTATTGAAGGAGTGGTCCGATTTTAATCAAATTTGATACACTCATAGACAAAGACATAAGAAACGATATTCAGAAGTTTCAAGGTTGCAGTTCTTACAATAGTGCAGAAAATCGATAATATATATATATAAAAGGCAAGATGTTTGTGTGTGTCTGTTTATCTGTCTGTATGTCCTTTATACAGATCCACAATTTTTATCCGATTCTCACCAAATTTCGCACAAATATTCTTTAGGCTGTGTCTGAGCTCCAGGACCATGGATTAGTTTTAAAGCTTTCTTTACACCTGAGCAATGCCAGTCTATACTGCTAGTATATATATATATATATATATATATATATATATATATATTAGGTGCGATTGGTAAATTGTCGCAGTTATTTTATTATTTCAAATATTCTTTAGGCTGAGTCTGAGCTCCAGGACCAAGGATTAGTTTTAAAGCTTTCATTACACACAAGCAATGCCAGGCTATACTGCTAGTTGAATAAAACCAAATCATGGAAAACACATAGAAGAATGATTGTTTTGCTATTTCTTTTATTGTACAAACTGGGAATGCATACAACAAAAAGCCCTAAAATAATTTTATTGTTTCTCTAGCAAACGTATAATGCTATATGAAAGGTTAAGATTATTGAAAATGACCAAAAGAAATTTTTATTCTTTGACTAGAAGCAACATTCTCAAAGTTGAAACTTCACAGATTTGCTAAGGTCTTTAGTATTTGAATATAAAAAGAATAACAGTAACATTGATAAAAAAGTTAATGCTGACAAAATTATTTGCAAATATGAGTCTTGACCTTTTCTTTCAAAACTATTGATATGAAATGTGTTTTAAATCTGTTGGTAGATTTGATTGATAAAATATCTAAAGATATGTAAGAATGTCTTAGAATCTGATATGGAGAAAAATAAAATTACATCTTTAAAGATATAACAATTATTTGCATGGGAAGTAGCCATATTTGTTTGAGAAGAATAATGTCACAGACAAATTGAAATGTAATGTGAAAAAATATCAGTATCAAAGATGTCTAAAAGCTAGAAACCTTCCTTTGAACACAGACTGATAGATTTTATTTTGTAGTGTTAGACACATGAAAATTGTCATATCTTCTGAGATATCAAATAGAAATGGATAAAACTAATTAATTGAAAACATATGGAATGTTTAGGCATGCAAAATCATTTACAAAGCTGAGTTATTTTTAAACTTTATTTTAAAAATTATTTGAAACTTAAAAATTGTTAAGAAGTTTGATTATGAAAATGAAACACTACGCCTTGGTCTCACACTTACAGCGGACCTCAAATGGAATGACTATATCGAATCCATTGCTAAATCCGCTGTTATGAAAGTCAGTTCTCTTTGTAGGGCCCGGAAGTTTTTTCCGTCTAAATCTATCCTGCACATATATAAATCTACCATCTGCCCGTTCATTGAATACTGCTGCCACATCTGGTCGGGTGCCCCTGTTATTCTCCTCGGGTTTCTTGACAAGGTTCAGAGGAGGGTCTATAATGTGATAGGTACCGACTTGGTAGAACGCCTGCAGTCTCTCTCCCACCGGCGTGACGTGGCTTCCCTGTGTCTCTTCTATAAATACTTTCATGGCTTCTGCTCCGATGAACTTAGATCACTGGTGCCCTCTAAATACAAATTTGAACGAGATACTAGATTAGCAACTAGATCCCACCCTTTTACAGTGAAACTGATAAAATGCAACCGTAACTTCTACTCCAACAGTTTCTTTCCCTGCACTTCCCGACTGTGGAATTCCCTTCCACATGATTGCTTCCCCACCAGCTACAATCTCCAGGAGTTTAAATGTAAGGTCAATAGACACCTTCTAACACACTAACTCACTCCCATTCTTTCAAACACTCTTCCCATCTGCCCAACCCTCATCCTCGGTACCCATACCAGTCTATCACCCTCCTGATGACATTTCCTACATCTAACCACTCCTCCTCTTTACCTTCCCCTATGTAGCCCCATGCGCAATAGTGGCAGTGGAATACCTTGCTTGCAGTGAAATGATTAAAAAAAAAAAAAATTTCAGGATATATTTGGTAGAATCTAACCGGGAGGTTAAATTGTGTTTTGACTTCTTAGGATTCTTTTGAAAATCAAGCAGAAATGTTGCATGCATATTCTTTCTCTTTTATGTGCTCTTTTCCATAAGGACTTAAGCGATCATAGCCTTCCACATTTTCCTGTCCTTTGTAGCTCTTAATAAGTTTTGTCTCTTTGTTATTTCTTCCAAACAATGGTTTCCTCTGATTTCTTCTGTAGATCTTTCCCTAAATCTTTCTCATTGTGTACCTCAGAAATTTTAACTGAATCTTCCTGATGTTAATTATTTTTTCTTTTTGTTTCCATTTTTGCCAAAATTTTGTTGTTGCCTATATGCTTGGCTCATGGTATTCTCAGCATCTTTCTGTAGAGACACATTTATGTTGCTTAAAGTCTTTTCTCCATTTTTATAGAGGTTGTTCAGCATTGACTGTTATACAAGAGAAAAGATCTAAACTTATTTATAAATGGAACTTTGTCTATGTGTGTGTGTGTGTGTCCATTACCAATGGACTCTGAAACTGCTGAACTGATTTTCTTGAAAATTTACACAGTTGAACCATAAGCATCTGTGAGTGTTCTTAGCTAGGTTGTGTGTCAAGTTACCCCTGATAAATATTGAAAATTGATAATCAAAAAAATCGGGTTATAGAAGGCATGGTGCAATTTTAATCAAATTTGATATACTCATAAGCAAAGACATAAGAAACAATATTCTCAAGTTTCAAGGTTGCAGTTCTTACAATAGTGCAGAAAATTGATAATATATATATATATAAAAGGCAAGATGTTTGTGTGTGTGTCTGTTTATCTGCCTGTCTGTCTGTATTTTTTCAGCCCTTTTATTTTAGTTTTTGCTTTGGCTTTGGCTCTAAGTAGGTATACTTGTAGTTCTTAGTCTCAGCCATGATACCATTTACTCAGAGGACTTATTTAGCCTTCAAAATTCAGTTCACGACAAAAAAACCTTATTTGATATCGATACCGGGAAATCAAAATTTGACTTACATCCATTCATTTTTCTTTCAGTCTACAGTTTTACTGGAAACAACTATTGCTTTTTAGTCTTTCATGCCAACGTCCAAAGAGTCTGAGCTCCAGGACCATGGATTAGTTTTAAAGCTTTCATTACACCCGAGCAATGCCAGGCTATACTGCTCGTATCACATAAGAGTTCAATACACTTTTCTTTGTTTCTAATGAAATTTGTTTGTCTCTTAATTCTCTGCTTATCTTTTCAAATATGCCTTCAACCATCCCAATATATATGAACTAAATATAAACTACTGCTTTCTCTGCTGCTATTGCTCACAATACTTCTGACTTTTTTGGCATCTGACCATAATAGACGCCTATTTGCTCTGCTCATAATCAATGCAAAAGGATCCTAAATGATGCTAAGCTGTTGTTTGCTGAAAGAATGAAACTGCATATAGCACATCGCGAGTTCAGCTTCAAAAACTACTGGCGGCTCTGTAAAAATGTATTAAATAACGGCAAGCCCTCAATCCCTACTTTAATCAATGAATTCGAAGTTCTCACATCTTCAATGGACAAGACTGAATGCTTTGCTCACAGATTCTCCACCAGCTCAGCATTTGATTCATCTGGGGTATCTGTGCACCTGATTTCCCACCTAGAAATCAGGTTCAACTGACGTTCACATTACTCCCTATCATTGTCCTGAAGAAATGTGCTCCTGATCTCTCCTTTGTACTCTCTAAACTCTATAACTACTACCTCTTTGCTTCTTGCTTCCCTGCCTGTTGGAAGTCCTTCTCTGTCATTCCTGTATTTAAGAACGCTGGAGAACCTTCAGATCCTTCCAATTATTGCCCTGTCAAACTCCTACTGATTTTTGGCAAAGTGTTTGAGGCTATTATTAATGCTGAAGTGGTTGAACATTTCACAGCCAATAACCTCTTCTCTGATAAACAGTATGTTTCCCACTTCACCAGGTCTACTGCTGATATGTTAATGACCATCACCGAGTATATGTAGCAGACTCTCGATAAGAACAGCAAAGCTCGAGCTATTGCACTAGATATCACCAAACCATTTGTCAGAGTCTGGCATGCTGGCCTTCTATGCAAGCTACATGGCTATGGTGTAACTGGACAATTATTAGACCTAATCCAGTCTTTCTTTTCAAATCATATAATGAAGGTAGTATTGAATGGGCCTGTTTCAACATACTATCAGATGAATACGAGTGTCCATCAAGGCTCTGTTCCAGGTATTACACTTTTTCTGACCTTCATCAGTGTAATCCCTCATGTAATCAGATCTCAAGTAGGCATTTATGCTGACAATACAATCATTTACTCCTGCCTCGATAAGAAATCTACTGAGGCTGATAAAGCAAACTTTGCTGCTGATCTTGAAAAGAACCTCCAGTCTGTGGTGGACTGAGGTAAGAAAGTGCTTGTAAATTTTAATGCTTCGAAAATGAAGCTGCTATAATTTAACCACCATAGACAACCGCTTCTAACCCTCCATCAGAATGGATAAGGCTATTCTCCCTGAAAGCAAAACACTGCACCGCCTAAGCTTAAATCTATCAGACGACCCCAAGTGGAATGACTATATTGAATCCATAGCTAAATCTACTGCTTAGAAAGTTGGTTCACTTTTAAGGGCTAAGAAGTTTTTCTTGTCTAAATCTATTTTGCAAATATATAAATCTACCATCTGTCCGTGCATTGAATATTGCTGTCACATCTGGTCAGGTTCCCCTGCTATTCATCTTGAGCTTCTTGACAAAATCCAAGGAAGGATCTGCAATTTAACTGATCCTGACCTGGCAGCTCAACTCTAGTCACTTTCTCACCAACGTAATGTGGCTTCCCTCTGTCTCTTCTACAAATACTTTCACGGCTTCTGCTCTGATGAGCTTAACTCCCTGGTGCTCCTACTACATGAATTTACTCGTGCTACTAAACTAGTGGCTAGGTCCCATCCTTTTACAGTGAAATCAATCAAATGTAACCACAACTTCTACTCTAGCATCTTCTTTGTTCGGACTTCCCTCCTGTGGAATTTCTTTCTGTATACTTGCTTCCATGAAAGCTACAATCTCCAAGAATTTAAATGAAAAGTCAATTGCCATCTCTTATCTCCTAGACTCCCATTCTTTCTATGACAACCTTTGTATCATGTTCTTCTTCCTTCCCACTCTACTCTCATGCAGCTCTCTTCACACCTGTATTCTCATTTTACTCATTCTCTGACTTCCCTGTAACTTGTTCCTCTTTCTTGTCACTCACCCCTTCTGTAACCTCCTGTACACTAGTGGCAGTTCTACCTTGCTTGGGGTGAAGTGATTAAAAAAAAAAACTGCATGCTTATTACAAAATATGTGAGTAAAGTATTAAGAAACAGGACAATTTCACTTGAAACAAGGAAGAGAGTACTGGATTGCTATGTGATTTCAGTTCTTCAATATGGCAGTGAATGCTGAATGATCTCATCGAAGTTGAAGGAAAAACTGGAAGCAACTGAAATGTGGTTCTACAGTAGGATGCTGCAAATATCATGGATTGAGCATATGAGCAATGATGAGGTCTTGGAAATGATGGAAACAAAAAGGAAACTAATACTGAGCATCAGGAAGAGAAAGCTGAAATTCCTGGGACATGCAATGAGGAAGGAGGGCTTGGAGAATCTGATACTAACAGGTCAGATACAGTGAAGGAGAGATGGGGGAAGCAATGGATAACATATTTGAAGGACCTAATCAGGTGGATGACGGAACAAGGATTGCATGGTGTAACAGGAGAAGGTGTGCTCAGAGCCACCAGGGATAGGGAAACGTGGAAAGCTATGATCGCCTATGTCCTGAAGGGACAGGGCACATAGAAGAAGAAGAACCCAAAATGCAAATTACAAATCAAACAAATACAGAAATCTAAATCTGGAGCCTGTTTTAATGGAGGACTGAAAATGCAACATGGAGATCCGAAGACATATTAGGATGACCAAAGATGTCTTTCAGAAGCTGAGCTTGCATATTACAGAATGGAAAAGGACATTAAAGGAAGAGATTTGTTTTCTTTTGCAAATTAGGGAGTTTTATCTTGTTTTTCTCTGTGCCTCATCTTTTTAGGATGGGGATAATCATGGCTCTTCACAATTTTTTATCCTTTGTAGCTATTAATAAATTTAATCTTTTTTTTATCTGTCCTAAACACTATTCTTTCATTTATTTACATGAGTTTACTACATAGGCTATACAGTTCTTTCCTGCTTCTTTCTTGGTTTTAATCTGTCCTGTGAGTGTCAAATTTTCCAAATTTTCTTTCCTCATTACGTGCTCTAGAAATTTCAAATCTTCTTTGCCTGATGTTAAGTATAATTGTCATTTTTGTTTCCATTTTTTAAAACTTTGTCATTGTTTGCATGTTCATTCTCAGCATCCTCTTGTAGAACCAAATTTTTGTTGTTTCAAGTTGCTTATCTGCACAAAGGTTTTCCAGCATTAACTTAAATGTTATCACTTTATTTTAAACAAATGCAAACAAAGCTAGTTTGACTTGATATGTGATAAGTTTTGAACTCGTACACTGTATTCTTTGGAGATACTGACGTAGATATCACATGCCTGATTAGATGGTAAAAACCACCATCAAATACCATTCAGAATTAATCATATAAGCTACAATGTTCCTTATTTACTTTGCTTCATACTGTTTCTTTCACCTGGAATTAAAGTCAAAATAGTTATTTTGTTTTGTAATATACTATATATGGCTTGCCATATATTCAATTTGGTAGCAATATATTAAAACTTTCAACCATAATGTGTTGCTAGAAGATAATGGTAATGATTTATCATGAGTTAATTAACTAAAAGAAAATGTATGTTTCTTCATTATATTGAAAATTGCTGTCTGATTGAATCAGAGAGGATTAATAAAACATTTGGAAGAAAAGAAAGATTGGAATAATTAAATTTATAAGATATTTGATGACAGATTACATTAAAATCAAAAGATTGAAATTAACATTTTGAGACAGGATGTTTCAATTTATTCACTAGAATCTTGTTTTACAAAAAAGCAGGCATATTACTAAAATATACATTCAATTAAGATTAAAATATATAATACAATACATCAAGATTGGTGCTTCTACTCCAGACAAAAGAGAAGCCTCAGCAGATTTCATGTTTGATGTTTGAGATGCATTCTGGGCATTGATTGGTCCTACTGGGTCACCAGTACCATAGCGCTGATCTATGCCCAGTTACCCAATCTATATGCAACAGTGTTGACTTCAATGCCATGAACATGTACACTGTATGCTGAATAGGTGGATTCAAAAGGTCTGTCTGAGCTGGTCACTAGCAAAAGGGCATGATGGTAACCTCATCTTTGCCTCATGGATGTG
Source organism: Ascarosepion bandense (assembly GCA_037127315.1). Taxonomy (NCBI): domain Eukaryota; kingdom Metazoa; phylum Mollusca; class Cephalopoda; order Sepiida; family Sepiidae; genus Ascarosepion; species Ascarosepion bandense. The sequence goes on along the minus strand of JBBBDQ010001032.1, from coordinate 159,241 downwards.
TTCAAAAGGGACATGAAGGTGATGAACAGAGATATCAAGATGTATGAAGACTTTACCAATGATCATTTATACTAAAGACATTTACATCAAGGACTCGAGCGAAGAGAGGAAAAACAAAGAGAGAAGTGTGCTCAACAGAAAGGAAACAACAATGCAATATTGGAGGGGGGAGAATTTTCAAATGTATTAATTGCAATCAAGACTATTTACTTCCGTGTGGTTCTGTACAGCACTAACACATGCTGCACTGCCATCAGCATCTGAAGCATAACTGTTTGGGTGCAGATTCAAAGTTTCTCAAGATTGATGGATGACACACATATAATGTAATATTTCGGTTCTTGATGTCCATCAAGAATGTCATTGTAAACAGGAGATAATAATAATAATAATAATAATAATAATGAAAATCAATATGAATGACATCAAAGTTCTAGGAGAAAATGTTTTCTTTTAGCCAAAATAAAAATCTAAAATGCTAAGAAGATCAGATCACTGTTTTGTGCCAGGAAGTTTTTCTGGTCCAAATACATCATGCACATATACAAATCTACCATTTGTCAGTATATTGGATACTGTTGCCATATCTGATCAGGTGTTCCTGGTATTCTTCTAGGGGTTCTCAACAAAATCCAAAAGAGGGTCTGCAATGTAGTCAATTCCAATTTGGCAGCTCGACTCCAGTCACTTTCTCACCAATGGAATGTGGCTTCTCTCTGTCTTTTCTACAAGTATTTTGATGAGTTCTACTCTGATGAGCTTATCTGCCTGGTGCCCCCTCTACACAAACTTACTCAAGCTACTAGATTGATAACTAGGTCTCACCCTTTTACAGGCAAAACAGTTAAATGTAACTTCCATTTCTATTCAACAGCTTCTTTTCTCACACTTCCCGCCTGTAGAACTCCCTTCTGTATACTTGCTTCCCTGATAGCTACAGTCTCCAAGAGTTTAAGTGCGACATCAGCTGCCATCTTTTATCTTCTTGATTCCCATCTTTCTCTTATCCTTTTCCTACTACTCCCTGTATCTTGCTTTTCTTCTTTCTCACTCTACTCTCACATAATGCCCTATGCACTAGTATTTCCATCATTCTCTTATCCTTTTTCTGACATCTTTTCTGTATCTTTTTCATCTTTCTTTTTGCTCTCCTCTCATGTAACCCCTTGTACACAGTGGCAGTACTGCCTTACTTGGGGTGAAATGATTTTAAAAAAAATCCAATGGCGAAAAGTCAAATGTCATGGCTTTTGAAGGTTTGTAAAAATGAAACAAATAAATAATCAATTTCTGACCCGTATTTCTTTTATCTTGCAACACTTTTTGGCTTATAGTGAAACACCAGTTTCTGTATGATCACCAAAGTTAAGCAACGTCCAGTCTGGATGAGTGACTGCTTTAGAGTAACAGGTGCTATAAGTTTAGAAGTGCTGGTAGGATAAAAGATAATGGCTTGGAATTGTTTATTGGAGAGATGAGTTCCAATTGTGCGTTGTGGTACAGTGGATATCGGCTCGGAACGAGAAATCGGGGAGCCGAGTTCGAATTCCAGTTGAATCCGTTGTATTCACTTACGCGCAAATAATCCTGGGAAAGGTATTAATCCGTCTCTTCCTTCCAGTTATGGGTTAAATAGCAGGACAGATTGGGTTCTATAGCCTTGGTCGGCAACCAGTCTACCGCAGAAAGCAATGGCAACCTACTGCGGGATAAACTTCTGCCCAGTCAGTCGTGTCTCTTTCGAGACATGATCACCCAAGCGTGTATCACGTATGGCACTTTAACTGACTGAGTTCCAATTTGAGTTGTGTTCATTATATTCACTGACACAGAAATACTCTTGAGAAAAGTACGAATCCACTTCTTGTCCCCCCAGCTATCACTTAATTAGTAAGACTTGTAACCCTAAACCATTATTATTTAAAAATTCCTGTTCTTTCCTCAGTCCCTCTTTCCCTCAATTTATCCTGTGACTGTCAGGTTTTCCAAGCCTTTCTTCTTTATTACATTCTCCAAAAAAACCTCTTCCTGATGCTAAATATGTTTCCTTTCTGTTTCCATTTTCTCCAAAACTTTGTCATTACTCATGTGTTTGGTCCATGGTATCCTCAGCATCTTCCTGTAGAACCACATTTCTGTTGCTTTAAGTCTTTTTTTCATTTATGAGAAGATTGTTTAGCATTTGTTGCTATATAAGAGGACATCTGTCACATAACATTCCAATACAGTTTTTTTTTGTTTTCCAACAAAATCTTGTCTCTCAATAATCTGATTAGCTTTTGGAATACATCCTTGGCCATTACAAGAATGCCTGGTTATTTGCAAAAGGATCAGCTCAAAATGTAAATCACAAGTTGGGAATTATAGTATCATACAAATACGGAAACTGAAATATCAAGGATTACTGTTTGGGAACAGGTGTTATATTCTCAAATGTGAGGATCATGTAATGGATAATGGCACAGAATTGTTCATTAGAGAGCTAAGTTCCTGTTGAGTTCATTATATTCACTTGCACTCAAATGGTATGAACCCACCTCTTGTTGCACCTCCAGCTCTCAGTTAATTAGTAAGACTTGTATTACAAAACCATATTTATCTAAAAAAATGTTTTACAATCTAAAACATATTTTCTGGCTTTAAATAACCTGTAAGGTTTTCGTAAGTCATAAAAACAAATCCGTCAATCAATAACGTAACAGTCAAATTAGTTTAATAATTGTTGAAAGATATGAAAAAGGTTCATATAAAGTGTCATGTTCCCAGAAAGAATATTGTTCTGCCTTAAAACAGATTCACTTGTTGTAAAAATATTGGAAAAGTCTCAAAAAAAGAATAGCCATTAGGGAATAGTTTCCCCCTAAATTTACCTTCTAATCAGATGATTTCATATTTCCACAACTGAAAGAAAGAAAGTTCTTTAGACGATTAAATATTCCGCTAAACAGAGGCAACAAAAGGCAAATCAACATTCATTCTTTTTTTGCAATTTCTTACTAGTGTGGAATGAAAACATTATTATTAGTAGGTTATTCATTATAGATGCTGTTGTAAAGGAATGACAATACACAGATATAAGTAAGTAATAAGTTTATTCTTGGTAGATACAGTAGTACACGTCTGTGTAGGGTGGCAATAACTGGTGAGCTGAGTAGACAATGACCATGCTAGCTGTCAGGTGCCAACTCCACTGTCGCTACTCGATATTAGTCCTTTATATATTGGGAACCGTATGTCACATGTTTGAACTATGTTACAACAGATACATACATTATTCAAACCATAGTTTAATATTCAATGTTGATGTGAAGGTTATTCAATGTAAACAAAAGTTGTTCAATGTAGGATTCAATCCAGATATGGTCAGTACTTAGATGGGTGACTGCTTGGGAATACCAGGTGCTGTAAGCACATAATGATAGATGTGCATTGTGGTGCAGTGGTTATCAGCTTGGAAAGAGAAATCGGTGAGCCAAGTTCAAATTCCAGTTGAATACCCTGCATTCACTTAAGCACTGGTACTCTTGGGAAAGGTATTAATCCGTCCCTTCCCTCCAGTTATGGGTTAAATAACAAGGGTAGGACTTGGAGGCCCTGCCCTTAAAAGCAAATCCTAATGAATCTTGATACTCAAAAAGAAAAATGTATTACTAGGCACAAAACTTATATAAACAACAATAAATTTTTGAAAAAAAAAGGTATTATCAGCAATAAATAAATAAAGTTTTTAGTTGGCAATAAATGACCTGCCGAGGTTGATTTGCCATAAAAACAAAACAACCAACCAAATCTTACTAGTGTGGAATGAAAACATTATTAGTAGGTTATTCATTATAGCTGCTGTTGTCTCGTAGAGGAATGACAATACACAGATATAAGTAAGTAATACGTTCATTCTCGGTAGAAACAGTAGTACACGTCTGTGTAGGGTGGCAATAACTGGTGAGCTGAGTAGACAATGACCATGGTAGCTGTCAGGTGCCGACTCGGCTGGCGCTACTTGATATTAGTCCTTTATATATTGTGAACCATATGTCACATGCCCAAGCTATGTCACAACAGATACATACTTTATTCAAACCATAGTTTAATATTCAATGTTGATGTGTAAGTTATTCAATATAAACATAAGTTATTCAATGTAGGATTCAATCCAGATATATCGGTTATTCAGTAAATGTTATTCAATGTAGACATGCATGTTATTCAATCTACACGTCTTTTATCTGGTAGGTTGGTATTCATTTTTAATTCAATATGACGTTTTTTACCCACCGTTATTCCTTGTATAAGGAATGCTTTAAAGATAATATTTATTTATTTCCAAAGATACAGGAAGCACAATAACATTATTATTTTATCCCCACATCATTGGTTATGAATTCTATTGGACAAGAAAAAAGAAAACTTCCTTTTGAGACATACATTTTTTAATGTTTAAAATACAAGATGTTTTTGTAATCTTTTATCTTAGAGGGTGTAGTGTGGGGATTAAAATAAAAACAAAAATAAAATAAAATAAAAACACTAGAAAAAATAATAATAATCTTCCAGAAGACCTCTGACAGGAAAAATTATCTGCATATGTGTGAGAAAAGAAGGCTTGTTGGTGCTAAAAATAAACTAAGAGAATCTGTCTCTTTTTAGCTTGGACTCTCAATGGGACAAGACATACCATTTTGCTTCGGAAGACATTTTCCCTCAAAAGATAGTTGCGACCCAGTAAATAAAGTCAATTCTTAAAAATATTTCTATTGTTTTCATCTCTTCCTTTCCTTCATTGATTTCAGTGTACACAAGCAATGAAAGTAATTCAACATGAATTGGTTGTTTAAGTGAAAGAACCTGAGCTAACCCCCACTTAATGACAACATCCATAGTATTAAAGGATATGATCAAAATTTTTTATTCATTCAAATGATTACAGTGACAGTGTAAATATTTGGGGAGAAACCAAAACAATAAAACTTGGTTATATTTTATCATTTTACTATTATCACTATGCACTGACTTTACTACTACGCCATCACATTCGGCTTTGCTAAAGTAACTTTCTGCACTAATAAATGAAATAATTATGTAAAGATAATCTGTTTATTTTAAAATTTTGTACTTAATGTCAGTGTAGATATTAGTATTAGCAATTTTTGACATTCAGTAAATCAAGAATAAGGGTTTATTTACCCAGCCTCCCTGCTGAATTGAGTTGTGACACAAGGTCGGTTTTTAATGTAGGGAACTCAAGTGCATACACTTGAGCTGTTGGTTAAAATTTACCCATCCCTGCATATGCAGTAACTGTGTACTAAGCTTGTATTAGTTGTCGACCCCTAACTAATCTTACATGCGCAACACCAGTTAGCAAATGAATATTTTGCTAAGGGTTAAAATCAAGAATAAGGTTATTTTTAGTGATAAGAAATTAAGTTTCTGACAGAATAAGGCTAATATATATATATATATATATATATATATATATATATATATATATATATATATAAATCAATTGCTCATAACTTTATTAAAGATGTTTTTACTATAGAAATTCATTTGAAGTTTGTGAAACAGGAATTATCATTTATCTGTAATTAACACTAAGATTATTGGCAGAATAGGATTATTAAATGTATAGTTTAAATGTATTGTCCATATTAATTGCTCATAGATTCTGCTATAGAAAATAGATGAAAAATTACTTTAGGACAGAATTGCATTGTAGAAAGTCAACTAGAAATGGATTATAGTGATCAGAAATTAGTGCAAATATTATTGACATAAAGGGACTATCATATGTATATTATAAATGCATTATGAATCAAAGGTGCTTGTCAGTGATTCTATGATAGAAATGCATTAAAATTAAGGAAAGAGATATTAAGTGGTTAAGAATTAAGGCATATATTATTATTATTATTATTATTATTATTATTATTAACTATTAGAGTACCAAATCATGGCTATTGCCTTGCTCACAGTCAAGACTTTAAAATGTTCAAAGGAGTTAGCTATTTTGATACTTAAAATTATAATAATTTCTTATGATATTAACTTTGAAATCCGTTTCATTTCCTGGGTTCAAAGTAAAACTTAATGCAGGAAAACACAGGAAATCATAACATTGAATCAAATTTATATTAAATATACAATTTTTGCATCATGATAAAGTATATGAAAAAAGAGGAATCATCATGGTTAGTCTTCAGATCCAAAGACAACATTGTCCTATAATCCATTAGTGGATCTGGTTGAATTTTTGAAACTTACTGGTGTTAAAAGAAATTATAGTCGGATAATCATCTAATCTGACCATTCTTTTCAGTCTTCACATGCAATAGAACTGACACACCGAAATGATTGAAGGTTTGGACCGATCAACCACTTTTACGTGGTTTGCCAACCAGTTGAAGCCGTTTACCAAGGTTTGGATGCTATTATCAGCAAACACATATCTAAAGTCGCATATGTGAGTTGCTCCCTGGGTGTGAACAATTGCAGCTGAACTAGTTCCAAAAGAGTACAAATGAAATGTTAAAAAAAAAGATATCCAAAAACAAAATTTCTATTTGGAAGGCTGTTGATAATATGCCGTAGTTATTGTAAGGTTACAGGTTATATTTGCTGTTAATATAAATAATTAAATTATATTTAATTTTGTTCAGCTAATGCCCAAGAGCCACTCAAGGTGGAGAATGACTAAATGATGATTTTATGAATGTGTAGAGTGAAAGTGGGAGGCAAGGGATGCATTTTATGAGAATATGTAGGATAGATAACAGTTGGTCCTAGACTTGAAAAAGTTTAGATTGTAGTGATCAACAAAGAATATTTTCCGAAGTCTGCTCCACAAAATAACAGTTCTTGAGAAAAAACTATCAGAGGATAACACTTCCTTCTTACAAATGGAAGTTGATGGAATGTGAAATGCCAGAGTATGCTGCATGATGAGTTTTTGCTGTAAAGGTGTGGTTTTTGGGATATAATGAATGGAGAACTCTGCCAAACACTTGTCATGTAAATTTTTCTTTGCAATTTTGTACTAATGTCAAATGAAAACATTATTAGTAGTAGGTTATTCAGTATAGATACATACATTATTCAAACAATAGTTGTATATTCAATTTTGATGTGTAGGTTATTCAAACAAACATAAGTTATTCATGTAAATCTACAATCCACCCGTGTATTGAATACTGCTGCCACATCTGGTCAAGTTCCCCTGCTATTCACCTCAGAGTTCTTGACAAAATATAATGGAAAATCTGTCATGTGATCGATACCAACTTGGCAGCTCGGCTGCAGTCACTATCTCACCGGCGTGATGTGACTTCCCTGCACCTCTTCTATAAATACTTTCACAACTTCTGCTTCAATGAACTTAGATCACTGGTGCCACCTAGGTATGAATTTACATGAGCCACTAGATTAGCAACTAGGTCCCACCCTTTTACAATGAAACCAATAAAATGTAACCACAATTTCTACTCTAACAGCTTCTTTTCACGCATTTCCCACCTGTGGAATTCCCTTCCATTTACTTGCTTCCCTGACAGCTACAATCTCCAGGAATTTAAATGTAGGGTCAATAGACATCTATCATACTAACTTGCATCCATTCTCTCAAGCTTGTTTTTAATATACTCCACCCCCATTCTTGGTATCCTCATTCATCTATCACCCTCCTCCTGACATTTCCCATAACTAACCCCTCTTTCTCATCACTTTCCACTATGTAACCCCCTGCACAACAGTGGCAGTAGAATGCCTTGCTTGGGGTGAGATGATTAAAAAAAAGGATTCAATATAGATATGTAGGTTATTCAGTAAATATTATTCAATATAGACATGTATGTTATTCAGTCTACATGTCTCTTATCTGGTAGGCTGGTATTCATTCTTAATTTGATATATAGTTTTTTACTCATCATTACTCTTTGTAGAAGGAATGTTTCAAAGATAATATTTATTTATTTCCAAAGATACAGGAAGCACAATAACATTATTATTTTATCCCCGCATCATTGGTTATGAATTCGATTGGACAAGGAAAAAGAAAACTTCCTTTTGAGACATACATTTTTTAATGTTTAAAATGCGAGATGTTTTTGTAATAGAGCAGAAAGCAGCAATGTTTTGTCTGTGGGAAAAAGGTGAAATATAAATCATCACCTACAAGGCAGCATAAATTATTTTGACATCTTTCAAGGTAGGCTGGAAATTGAGGATTATGTAAAACAGGCCTCTTTTATGCTATTGTTCACCCAATATAAGACTCAAGAGTCATTCAAGGTAGAGAGTTTTCAAATGAAGTTGAAAAAGGCTTATAAAGAGGGAACAATTGTCATAAGTTCATAGTCTGTGATGTCTAATCTCAAAACAGGCCTCTTTTATGCTATTGTTCACCCAATATAAGACTCAAGAGTCATTCAAGGTAGAGAGTTTTCAAATGAAGTTGAAAAAGGCTTATAAAGAGGGAACAATTAACTCTAGAAGTGGTTACGATTGTTGCAATCAGGGAAGCATCCTCTTGAAAGTCTGATCTACAATGCAGTAGTTCTAGGGAAGAAGTTGCGTGAGTAAAACTTTCTCTTTACAAATGGAATAGGAAGGAAATGAGCATGTGTCAACTTGCAGTGTAGCTGGAACTGTGGGTCTTTTAGCTGTGATCGTCTGGACTGATGGAATCTAGTTCACCTAATAACTGTTATGATATTAGTAGTAAGTAAGAGGCTAGAAGTATTTTGTTAATAGGAAACGGGGTGTAATTATTATGAATATAATTAATTCCCCAAAAGGTCACACAATCACTTATGAACTCTGCTAATACGAGAAAACGGAGTTTGGTAACTCCAGTCAAGATCTGGCAGTAATTTTCTCACTTTTGCTCCGATCTTTTAGTTAATATTATTACTAATAAAATTCTGAAGTTTCTTTTTTATTACTTCAAATGCTTATGTTGACATCATGTTAAAACACCAAACCTTCAACAAAATTAAGCAACATCAAGCCTGGTTAGTACCTAGGTTGGTTACCACTTTTACGGGGTGTCAAAGATGGATAGCTCCTCTGATGGAGTAAAAATTGTACTCTTTTGGAACTAGTTCAGCTGCAATTGTTCACACCCAGGGAGCAATTCACACATGTGACTCTAAATATATGTTTGCTGATAATAGCATCCAAACCTTGGTAAACAGCTTCAACTGGTTGGCAAGCCACTTAAAAATGGTTGATTGGTCCAAACCTTCAATCATTTCGGTGTGTCAGTTCTATTGCATGTGAAGACTGAAAAGAATGGTCAGATTAGATGATTATCCGACTATAATTTCTTTTAACACCAGTAAGTTTCAAAAATTCAACCAGATCCACTAATGGATTATAGGACAATGTTGTCTTTGGATCTGAAGACTAACCATGATGATTCCTCTTTTTTCATATACTTTATCATGATGCAAAAATTGTATATTTAATATAAATTTGATTCAATGTTATGATTTCCTGTGTTTTCTTGCATTTATTTTTTCTTGGAATCCAGGAAATGAAAGTGATTTGTCATCTTGGATGTGCAGGTGGTGTGATGTATAATGGCTCAGAATTGTTAACTGGAACACCAAGTTCATTACATTCATTACATGCAAATATCCTTGGGAAAAGTATTAATCCACCCATTCTTCCCCAGCTATGGATTAATTAACACGACTTATCATTATTATCACTCTCACAAAAATTCTTGCAATCTAAAAATAGTTTATGGCTTTAAATAACCTATAAATGTTGATAAGCCATAGAAACTAAATCAATCAATCTATGTTATGTAAGGAACATAAATTTATTATGTAAAAAATATAAAATAATTATAAATATCATAAATAAAATAAAGTAAAATAAATGACAATAAAACTTTGGTTAAATATGATAAATAAAACGAAAATAATAAAAGTTCTCCCAGCATGCAACGGAAGACTTTTCTGCCTGGAAATGGTTTCTTCACACCAAAACACACTAAACTCACTCTCGTTGCTACTGACCCTCAAGGTTCGAAACATCCATCTCTTCTCCTTGATCTTGGTTGTCTAAGACAAAGTGACTTTCTTTCTCTATCCCATGCAACCTTAAAACACATACAATTAAAATTCACAAACACTATTACACAAAAATAAATAAAATTGTATGATCTTAATTTACAATTTAACAGGCTTTTAGTGCGATTTCCTTGTATGCTTCTATTCCTGTGAACACAAGTCAATCCCTGCTAATATGATATGAATGACACAACAGTTATTTTGACAATGCACCAAATTGTTTAAGTGTATTGTTTACAGTATTTATATTATTCGGTCTATTGACCACATCTTTGTTGCCATTTGTATGATGTTTCGACCCCTGTATGCTCCAGCCTTCTTTAGGTACTAGGAATTTTGAACCAAATTCTTTATTACTATCACTGGGGCATATGAACTCCATTCCTTGCTTAAAGCCTTGATTGGAAGTCATGAGTTATCTCCCTCTAACCCTGCAAGTTATTTGTTCACCACTGCTGTAGCCTGGTATTGAATTCCAAGAGTCAAGTCAGGAACTAACCAATGTCTATATCCACTGGGCCATATGTCTTTGAGTTCAATACCAGGTTACAGCAGTGGTGAACAAATCACTTGCAAGGTTAGAGGGAAATAACTCATGACTTCTAATCAATCCTTCTGGCAAGGAATGGAGTTCATATACCCCAGTGATCGTAATAAAGGGTTCAGTTCAAAATTCCTAGCATCTGAAGGTGGCCGGATGGTACAGTAGTCAAAACGTTGTACAAATGGCATCAAAGATGAGAACAGTAGTCGGAATAATGTAAATACTGTAAATACTACCTCATCTCAGAAATATAGACAAATGCATTTTGTTTAGTTTATTAAGTACTAATAATTTGTTTTGTTTTCAGTTCATCATATAATGAAATCTGTCTTGCTATTTAACCCATAGCTGAAGGTAGATGCGATGAATTTAAACTTTTCCAAAGGGTATTTGGATGTAAGTGAAAGCAACAAATTCAACTGGGATTTGAACTTGGCTTTCCGATTTCTTGTTCCGAGCAAATATGTACTGCACCACAAGCACATCCCCATGACACACCTGATTCAAATGAGGAAAACTTTAAAATATTTAATTTTATCAAGAATAGTTTTGTGGAGAAAAAAATCTTGAGGATAGTTTCTGAAAGAAAGTAAAAATTGAAGGAATGTTCTCAAGAGTCTCTATAAAGAATAAAGAAAAAATTGAACTTACTCTGCTGATGAATTAGTGGGTGAGTGATATGTGTAGTTAAAGCCATGTGAATCTATCTAGTATTTTTTACCAGAGCTCATATTGCAATTTGTTGACACTAATGATTTTCTCTGGTACTCTGTATTACTGGTTCCCAAATTATATTCATCTCTATGCTTGGTCAGCTTAGGAGATTTTTGAAGCCTAGCATATGCACTGATTCCTTAAGTTTACATAGTTTCCATTGGCATTCTCTGTCAATTATTTCAACTTCATCCCATACTAGAGAAAACTATTAACATCAAAAATTGCAATATGAACTCTGGTAAAAAAGCTTTACTGAACATTAGGTTTATAAGTCCCAATTCAGTTGTTCTTGTCCTTAAGAACACATAGCCTAATGGATAAAGACATTGGTTAGTTCCAGTGACTTGTCCCAAAGCGTTGTGAGTTCAATACTAAGCTATAGCAGTGGGAAACAAGTAACTTAGAAAGTCCAGTTAGAGGGAGATAACTCATGACTACAAAAAGAGGCTATTGTAATAAAGGGTTTGGTTCGAAATTCCTAGCACCTGAAGAAGACCGGCGCGTACAATGGCTGAAATATTATACAAATGGCAACAAAGATGAGGACAATAGTCTGAATAATGTAAATTAATGACTTTTTCATTACTTTTGAAAAAAAGTTCATTGATTTTTTATATGGGAATATAGGATTAAAAAAATGTCATAACCCTAACCCTGCAAATACAAGTTTAGATAAAGAGCAATGAAAGTTCAACAAAGATAAGGACAATAGTCCAAAAAATGTAAATAGTGTAAGTACTACCTCATCTCAGAGATATAGACAAACTAAACTTTAAGAATTTACTGCACACATGATCCCAACTTTTATTTTTACACATGAACAAAATCTGGAAAAAGCTTAGAGACAGATAACATGTCTAGCAAAATGTTTTAATGCATGTCTGCTACAATTATTTCACAACTTCTGCCATTTGGGTTTTAGATAAAAGAGTGCATAAAGAAAAACACATTAGGCAATCATGTCTTAAAAGAGACATGACTGACTGGGCAGATCATCTCGCAGTAGGTTGCCATTACTTTTTGTGGTCGACTGGTTTCCAGCCAATGCTATAGAACCCAATCTGTTCTATTATTTGACTAATAAATAGATAGGGAAGAGATGTATTATATCATTAAGTAGTAATTAGTGGGAGATTAGTTTTATATTGTTATGAAGTTATAAACTGATCCCCCCACTTTTTGCCCAGTAGAAACCTTAATCATGTTTTCACCTATTATATTCAGTCAGTCAGTTAAGTGTCATATGTGATATGTGCTTTGGGCGATCATGTCTTAAAAAAGACATGACTGACTGGGCAGAAGATTATCCTGCAGTAGGTTGCCATTGCTTTCAGCGGTAGACTTGTTGCCAGCCAAGGCTATAGAACCCAATCTGTCCTGTTATTTGACTCATAGCTAGATAGGGGAAGAAATGTATTATATTATTAAGTAGTAATTAGTGGGGAATCAGTTTATTACTGCATAACAATATAAAACTGATCCTCCACTTTATGCCCAGTAGAAGCCTTAATCATGTTTTCACCTATTATATTCAGTCAAGTGCCATATGTGATACACGCTTTGGGCAATCATGCCTCGATAGAGATATAACTGACTGGGCAGAAGATTATCCTGCAGTAGGTTGCCATTGCTTTCAGCGGTAGACTGTTTGCCAGCCAAGGCTATAGAACCCAATCTGTCCTATTATTTAACTCATAATTGGAGGGAAGAGACAGATTAATCCCTTTCCCAAGGGTATTTGTGCGTAAGTGAATGCAAGGAATTTAACTGAAATTTGAACTTGGCACCCCAATTTGATATCTACTACACCACAACGCACATCCAGTTTATAGGTACACCTTCAAAAATCTAAATAACCTGAACTTGACATTTGATCGCTCCTCTGACGTAGCCCTGGTGGCTCAATAAAGGAAGGACTGGTTTGTAAAATTCAATACATTCAAAACCAAACTTAAAATGATCCACCATCACCAAGCAGAGCCTGAACTTTCACCTTTCATGATTGATGGGTTTGGTCTCCCAACTGGGACTCAAGCTCTCCCCAGACCTTAATTGGAACTTATATATATATATGATCCTTTGCTAAAAAGGCTGGAGAAAAGATTGGTTCCTGGTATGACCCCAGTAAATATGTCTCCTCCTGCTTTACTCTATCTTTACAAGTCAGAAATGACCAAAAATGAGGGATTCCTGCCATATCTGTAATGGATCTTCCCTGTACTCACTTACCTATCTTGATATAACTCAAAAACATTTATGCAACCTTGTCTGTGATAAATTATTTTCCATCCTACAACTGATTTCCCAAAGAGGAAATGTTGTGAGTCTCGTTGCTCTGTTGCTATTTCTGTGACAAGTATTCTAAGAAACTATATTCCTTGGTTCGATAAACCCTCACCCTAACTTTCACCATTTGCAGCTTGGATCCAGTGTACTATATACATAATGATGAATTATCATCATTTCCAATCAGATGGCTTATTACCAAGGACTGCTGCCTTTTAGAACAAATGTTTTCATGACTATTACAATCTTGACTAATTCAAGTCTAGGGTTAACTGTTAATCTTTTCTACCTAACCTCATGAACTGCACTTCTTGCCTTTTATCATTCTCATACAACACTACATAGTAACCCTCTACCTTGAGTGGCTCTTGGTCCTTGTATTGGAAGAATATTAGTAAATGTTCTGTGAAACTTTAGACTAATTTATTTTCTAATGTTGCTTTCAAATTTTTGATTTGATTCATGATTTTTCTTTAATATAAATATATCATTAATATCAGACAATTAAGTGCCATATGGGACATACACTTGAGTGATCATGTCTCAAAAGAGATAATGAAGCTATAGGGTGCATCAGCTATACCTGGTACAAGGCCACTTTCAAACATAGTCAAACTTCCTACCGCTTATAGATTTATTCGGAATTATCAGAAGGTTATTTTCATTATCATCATCAGAAGGTTTTCAACCGAAAAGTTGGAATATGTCAATTAGTGTGGAATAGTGGAAGAGTAAAATTATACATTTTGCATGTTAAAATAGAAATTTATTAAAAGAAGAGAATAACATTATTGTAGAAGTTAATGATCAATGAGAGTGTTAAGGGTATCAAGAAATGTTCGTAGCAGTAATTTGGTGAAAAAGAGTTTATGCATACGTAGGTATATATGTATGAGTGCTTGTTTGGTATGAATGTCTTTGAAGGAGAATGCGAAGTAAAATGAATCAGCACATGAGAGAGAAGGAAAAAGAGGACGATGTGCAACACAACCTTACGACCGGGTCTTGTGGTAGAAGTTTCTCCCGTTACATTTTAGCTTGTCATCTCGCTGCTCCTATCTGACTCTGACTGACGCTGATTGAAGCCATTTATAGTAATTTAGATTTTTTGGTCTTGAAAATTGCTTCCATTGGTCAGAAAATCAATTCAGCATCTGCTTGCGAAATCCGGTTTCGACTTTTTCTGTAAGCACAGGTCATGTCACTGCGAATTTTTGTAAAAGTGAAGAGGAAAGTTGATTTTAATTCTTAATTTTTTATACCACAACATAACTGACTGGGTAAAAGATTTTCTCACAGTTGATTGCCATTATTTTCTGCAGTAGATGACAGAACCCAATCTGTCCTACTATTTAAAGCATATCTGGAAGGAAGAGATAGACTAATAATTTTTCCAAGGGTCTAAGGAACTGCATGCAAAGAATTCAACTGAAATTCAAACTAATATAATGAACATAAATTCTTGGGTTTAGAAGTTTTTTCATTTCCTTTTTTTACGTTGATTCAAAATTCTGATAATGTTGCAGTGATAGATGAAACTATAATGATACTCTTATTTTTGTATATGTGGTTTCCGGCTTTCTCTTTTCCAATGTTCTCACTTTTTTTCAATTGGAGTAGATAGATCTAACTATCGCCCGGTTTGCACTCCACCCACGTCTATTGAACAGGTGAAGAGGCTCATCCTTGTTCCCTGCTTAGGATGTAGTTTCCAGCTTTCTCTTTTCCAATCTTTTCACTCTTACGTAGCCCCCTGCACATCAGTGGCATTACCGTCTTGCTCGGGGTGATACGATTAAAAAAAATATATATATATCTTTCATGAGCAAAAAAAATGAATTTTTATGATGTAAGCTACTAGAAGTTTCTTGAAAATTGTTGGTTTTATAATGAAGTGATGGATGTTCATGCACATTTTTATTATCATGTCTGTTTGTAATATAGCAATCTGGCCCCACCCGAGGAAGGTTGATGTAATCGATGGTGTTTCCCGTTGGTGAAGGGGTCAGCGAATGACAAGACAGGTGTTTGAGAAATACATCCTGTCGGGGCCTGGAGCGGATGTCGCAGGGTTATGAGTCGGGCTCGTTTGACCTTATTTCCGACAGCGGCGGAAATGACTACGGAAGGCAAACAGAACAGGTGTCTCTTGGAATTACATGGGCGTTGTGTGGGCGAGGCAAAACCGGAAGGAAAAGTCCCGGTTCTAGAAGACTATAAAAAGACCTCGACACACGGATTCGCCAGCAGAGAACAGCCAGTGGAAGCAGAGAGACACCACAGGCAAGACTACACTCCCGTCGACCCATTCTATGTGCGCTCTCACTCTTCCATTCTCTGTTCCACACGGGTTCGTCGTCAGAAATAAAAATATAACCTTATATTTTTATATATGCGTGTTCTCATTGTTTGTCGTCGTACGGTGATATATAACATGTTATATCACTGACAAGCAAACTCGTGAATAGATTTTTAGTATCCGTTGTCGCTACTATGCCATTATATTGTCTGTTGGAATATGTTTTTAATGAGCTCAAGAGCATAAAAATAATCAATTAGAGGTAAAACTTACAAAAAGCATTATACATAGATGCATATCACCTAATGACAAATCAAACTCATGATCTATAATTATAAATTCATGATTTATAACATATAACTAAAACCCTTCAACAAGAAGACCATCAATGATACTACAAAAATTAAAAGTTCAACAAACCAAATTTGTCTATGAATTTACTTCCCCTCTTGAATGTTTCTAAAAATGAAAATAATAATGATGATGATGATGATAATAAAATATTAGGAATAATTTTAGCAACATTTACATTAATGTACTGATTAAGCAGCCATTTATCTAATAATAATTCAATTAAATCATATTTCATCAACCAACAAAACAAACAATTCAAAAAGTCTGCAAAATCTCATGGAAGGCACAAACATTCTATATTACATAAACTCTAAACAACGATTACAAATCCTAGAAGTATTAAGCATAAAATGCACACAAACCAATATCAGTAAAATGTTATCAATTTAAGGAACAAAGTTACAAAATACATTTTATTATCAAATCAAATGGAAATAAAAATTGACATCAAAAATAAACAAAATGACGTGTATGGAAATTTGAAAATGAAGAAAACTGATATTCTTCTAAAAGTTCCTTAATAATTGAAAGTATTCAGACATTGGATAATTTATATTCAAATATGTACAGAAAATCAGAAAAATGTCTTCAAAATTCTTAACTAAGAAATTTAATTGATTTTTATCTAAACTTGTGCTTGCAGGATTAGGGTAATGACTCTTTTAAACCCTATATTCCCATATCAGAAATCAATGAACTTTTTTTCAAAAGTAATGAAAAGTCATTAATTTACATTATTCAGACTATTGTCCTCATCTTTGTTGAACTTTCATTGGTTTTTATCTAAACTTGTGTTTGCAGGATTAGGGTTATGACTTTTTTTTTCTATATTCCCATATCAGAAATCAATGGACTTTTTTTCAAAAGTCTTGTGGGGTGTTACCCACTTAACTATGGACTCTTCCTACCTGCATATTAACAGAGTTAATCACTCTCATAGCCTCAGTTCAGCTCAGCACAGTCTGTCTGCCAGTCACTAGTAAGCCAAACTTATATTTACTTTTTTCTCTTGTATCTATTTTTGACTTAATATATATTGTTAACTTTACCACCATGTTTTGAGTTAACATTTTGTGGTCCCATTACCGGTTCAAATCAAAAAGTAATGAAAGAAATCATTAATTTACTGTATTTACATTATTCGAACTATTGTCCACATCTTTGTTGCCATTTGTACACTGTTTTGGCAGTTGTACACTCCGGCCTTCTTCAGGTGCTAGGAATTTCAAACCAAACTCTTTATTACAATCACTGGGGTATATGAACTCCATTCCTTGCTTAAAGCCTTGATTGGAACTCATGAGTTATCTCCCTCTAACCCTGCAAGGTACTTGTTCACCACTGTTGTAGCCTGGTATTCAACTCACAACTCTAAGTCAGGAACTAACCAATGTCTATATATGGATATAGACGTTGGATATATTAATCGAGGCTTAAAGCAAGGAATGAAGTTCATATATCCCAGTGATTGTAATAAAGTGTTCGGTTCAAAATTACTAGCACCTGAAGAAGGCCTGAGTGTATGACGACCGAAATGTTTTACGAATGGCAGCAAAGATGAGGACAATCGTCCGAATAATGTAAATACTGTAAATACTACCTCATCTCAGAAATAGAGACATAAGTAATTAATTTGTTTTAGTTCTTGAAAAAGGTCACCTCTAAATTGAAAATTTGATATTACCATTTATATATTAAGAATGAAAAAACTCAAAATATTATAGAAGCTTTATTTCTCAGTTTGCTAACAATGTAATTAGATAGTACTTATGTATTTCTTAATGTGCTTAACAGTTTATAGCTCCAGCATACCATACAAAATTCCAAATAAACAAAATCATTTCTAGAAGGGAAAAGTTATAGGAGACAGCGGTGAGAAAAAGAAGAAAAGGATAAAAGAGAGACAAAAGGGAAATGTGTGTAGGGAGGGTGAGGAGAAAGGGATAGATACATAAAAAGGAGAAAAAAGTAAAAAGAGGAGAAAAAAAGAAAGAAAAAAGAGAAATAAAAGAAAGAAGAAAACATGACATATTCAGCTTTGCCGAAAGGTTTTCAAAAATTATACATTTAAATTAAAATGGGGTCTGATTATTGTTGAGATCAAATTAATTTATGTTAAAATCTACCACAGAAATAAAAGGGAAGGGTCAAAAAAGAAAGATTATATTAGGAGGGGTTATAAATAAAGAACTTTTATTTAATACATAAAAATATAGTAAAAAATATATAAAAAAAGAAAAATATACCTAAGACCAAAAAATCATCTGTTTTCTTCTTATTCTTCTTGTGCTGTATCCCTTCAGGAGGTACACAATCATGGACTTCCACCAGGGAATCATAAAAACATAGATAGTTGTAAGATAAATTATAGTTACCTCAGCACCAACACATCAGTAAATGATATGATAAGATTAATTGACAATTAAAAAATTTTTATAAAAAGTATATATATATATATATATATATATACAAATGAAGAAATAAATATTTATTATTCATTATTACATTAGAACATGTGAAAACTACAAACTACTACAAAATTGTACATTTTGTTTCAACATTGAAAAAACAATATCTCATCATGTAGATAACAATGATAGTAATAAAACATTTATTTTTAAAGAAATTTATTTTAAGAACAACACTTCCCTTTATTTTTGGAAATTTTTTTTGTCTGAATTAAAAAGATATTAAAAAAGTGGGGAAAGAAAGAGGGAAGAAAAGATCAGAAAAAGAGACAAGAAGTCAAAAAAAAAGAAAAGAAAGAGAAAAAGGAAAGACACAGAAGAAATAGAAAGTGAAGAAGAAAATAAGGGAGAAAATGTAGAAAGGGAAGAGACAATGGAAATGGCTAAGAGAAAGAAATTTTAAATTTTGGATGGAAGTGAATTGCAGACAGATATTGACATTGATTAGAGTGTCTGAGTTCAAATCTTGTGGCATTTTTTCTTATAGAATTCTACTTCTATGAAAAAAAAAGGGAAAGAAAGAGCAAAAGGAAAGTTACAGAAAAAGTAGAAAAGGAAGAGGAAAATAAAGAGAAAAAGTGAGAAAATGTAAAGAGGGAAGAAAGGGGAGAGACAATAGAAATGGTCAAGAGAGAGAAATTTTGAATTTTGACCGAAAGTGAATTGCAGACAGATATAGACATCGGTTAAAGTGTTTCAAGTTAAATCTTTTGGAATTTTTAGAAAATATGATGAAATCATATACACAAACAGAAAAATTATTCATAAAACATAAAATAAAGGATATTTTTAAAAAAACAACAATATGAAGATATAAATACATTCTGTTTTCCAATCTTTTCACTATTACGTAGCCCCCTGCACATCAGTGGCATTACCGCCTTGCTCAGTGTGATACGATTAAAAAAACAAAAAACTAATAAACTGGAAAGATAAAATAAAATAAATTCAAATTTCAACTAAAAATTAAATTAAATTAAAATAAAATAATATAGATAAATAAAATAAAATAGACAAAATAAATAAATATATTATAAAAATAATAATAAATGAAAAATATATCACAAAATGATTAAAACAATAAAAATAATGATAAAATAATAATAATAAATATAAAAATAAAAAACAAAAAATAATAATAATAGATAATAACAAATAAAGAAAAAATGTAAATATAAATATAAGCTAGTATATGTCTAAAAGTACTAATAGTAATTATCGAGTACAATAAAAATCAGTCAGTTAAGTGCTATACGTGATACATGCTTGGGCGATCATGTCTCGAAAGAGACATGACTGACTGGGCAGAAGATTTTCCCGCAGTAGGTTGCCATTGCTTTTTGCGGTAGACTGGTTGCCAACCAAGGCTATAGAACCCAATCTGTCCTGCTATTTAACCCATAACTGGAAGGAATAGACGAATTAATACCTTTCCCATGGGTATTTGTGCGTAAGTGAATGCAATGGATTCAACTGGAATTCGAACTTGGCTCCCCGGTTTCTTGTTCCGAGCTGATATCCACTACACCACAACACACATACCACAATAAAAATACTTAAGGCTGTAAATGGATCATATTTTGTATTAGAAAATAAAGATAAAATAACATAAGAAGGGAGATCATATACTGAGCGTAAATTATCAAACTAGTAAGGTTTATACTATAAAATATTTACAGTTGCTATAGTTTCATACCTTAGATTTAGAAATACTAGCTGAGCAGAATTGTAAGGTTAATTCTGTAATATGTTTACAATTTACTGCAGTTTCATGCCTTTGATTTAGTAATATGTCACTGTTCATGTACTGTATAATTTGCATTTTCTCTTGCAGACAGAGGAAGCATGGTTCTCTCACTGATCTAGATATTCTAGCTTGTTTGAGAATTTCCATTTAACTTTAGGTGTTTTATTCTCTACTTTTAACTTCAAAAAATATTTTGAAAGTGATGTCATATTTTGTTTGTCTTTATTAGTAAAAGATGAGAGATGATGAAAAAAACGCTTTTAAAATATATATATATATATATATATATATATATATATTTATTTATTTATTTATTTATGCATATATATATATATATATATATATACATAAATAAATAAATATATATACATATGCGTGACTCTTCAGAAATGAATTGTGTTCTCTCGGTGACTGGCGTCTGTATACATTGCTTACATACAAGACATTAAAATTTCCCTTCTCTGATCCCATGCCCCGATGGCTTAGGGAGTAGAGACTCCGACTGACACCAAATCAGTCGAGTTTCGATCCCGGCCAGAAGCAAGTGGATATGTCTAGCCACACTGATGAGCTGTGATACAGCGAAACGGGCTTGTATGTGGATGACTAATATATTATGCTCTCATTACGATTGAGCTCTCTGGAGAAGAAAATTCTAAAAACAGTTTCCACTTCGGCTATAATGCGTGACTCTTCAGAAATGAATTGAGTTCTCTCAATGACTGGCGTCTGTATACACTGCTTACATACAAGACGTTAAAATTTCCCTTCTCTGATCCCATGCGTCGATGGCTTAAGGAGTAGAGACTCTGACTGACACCAAATTGGTCAAGTTTCGATCACAGCCAGAAGCAAGTAGATATGTCTAGCCACACTGATGAGCTGTGATACAGCAAAACGGGCTTGTATGTGGATGACTAATATATATATATACACACACATATATTATATATCCGAGTGGGTACAGAATGAAGAAAGAATTTTTTCTGTCCAAAACATTAATTTAAAACAGTGCTCGATATATGATGTATAGAGCTGTGAATATTTATTATAAATTATGTTTTAGAACATGTACATTATTTTTTAATATATGTCCTCGACAATCATATGTTTGTTTCAACGTTGGGTGCCCAACGTTTCTTCGGGAGGTAAAAGCAAAACTGAATTTGTCTGCTCCCTATATTTGGTTCATTGTTCTTGTGGGAGGTTGGTTGGGGTTATTGATGATGAAGGGAATGTGTCTTCTGTGTCTGTTAGAGTTTTGAAGAGCCTGGTGTGTAAGTGCTAAATTGTTGATTAATGGTATATATATAAAATTAAGATTATTTTAAAGAGAAATTTTTAAAAGGCCAAAAATGAATAAGAATAGAGAAATATATATATATATATATATATATATAAATAAAAATAGGACAAAAAATGAAAATAAAATATATACAAAGTTAAAATTAAATAAAAATAAAAACATATATGCCTTATACTAAAAAATATGTATGTATGCATATATACATACATATAACATACATATATATATATAAATATATATATATATGTGTGAATACACACACACACACACACACACACACACACACATATATATATATATATATATATATACATATATATGCACATATACACACATATATACATATAAATATCACAACACACACACATGAACACACCCATATAAATACACTACTCATGTACCCATGCATTTACATATATAGAAATAAACAAACATAAGACATTATTGCTGATAAGAAGGGAGGATCTTTGACTAAAGAATTTGGAAAGATACAATTTAATTTTCATATTTAAGGATTTCAATTAAAATTATTATTTAAAATTTAAAATATAATTAAATAATAAATATAGAAATAAGATAGCAATAAGCTGAACGGTTATGCTTTCAGTTGCAGATGCATACAACTGTGTATTGAAATATTATCTACGTCTACAGAAAGATGGAAACACTAAAGGCACTCTTTTGCTTACTGACAGCAACGTACGGTGAATTAAAGAAAAAAATACACATAATAAAAATAAAAGAAAGTATTCGTTTCATTTATTGCAGCTGAGAACTATAAAAGTTTACAAAAATGGTCAAATTTAGTTCCCATAAAAACTCAGTAATAAAGAGGTTTTAATCAATTTCATACAACATCTGCATCCTTAAAGCATAAATCTGCAAATATGCATGAAGACAAAAATATTCATTACACATTAGATAAATTATCTTCTTTGGGAAAGACTTTGCTTCTTATTAAACGGAATATTGAAAATGTAAAGAGAAATATCATGAAACATAAGTAAGTAAAAAGTCATGTGATAAATGTGTTTCTGAAGAGAAGGAAATCTCTTATTGTTTGACTCTGTAATCCTGGAAATCTATAAGAGACTGCTTATTAGGATTATAAGTTTTCCTTGGAAAGTGTCATGTCAACTATATCCAATCATTGTAATTTATCAATTGTGATAATTGAAACCATTTCACTGCACAAATCATTATTTGCTGTTATTGGGGTAATAAATAAAATTAAACCTTGTGCCCTTGTCACAAAACTACTCAAAATGATTTGCCAATAAAATGAAGAACATTTTTAACTTGTCTTATTAGTTATTAGTAACTTGTTAGTTATTAGTAACTGGTTAGTTATTAGTAACTAAAGAATTACATGATAAAACATTGACAGGTTTTTATTTCTATTTGCAAATATTGGCAGGAATTATTTGTTTATGGGAAGATTTGCAGATTCTGATTTTTCTTTGAGAACTTTGGCAGGTTTTTATTTCCTTATGGAAAGATTTGTAGTTTCTGATTTTCTTTTGAGAACATTGGCAGGCTTTTATTTCTATTTGGAAATATTGGTAGAAATTATTTCCTTATGGAAAGATTTGCAGATTCTGATTTATTTTTGAGAACTTTGGCAGGTTCTTATTTCTATTTGGAAATATTGGCAGGAATTATTTCCTTATGGAAAGATTTGTAGTTTCTGATTTTCTTTTGAGAACATTGGCAGGCTTTTATTTCTATTTGGAAATATTGGCAGGAATTATTTATTAATGGGAAGATTTGCAGATTCTGATTTTTCTTTGAGAAGTTTGGCAAGTTTTTATTTCCTTATGAGAAGATTTGTAGTTTCTGATTTTCTTTTGAGAACATTGGCAGGCTTTTATTTCTGTTTGGAAATATTGGCAGGAATTATTTCCTTATGCAAAGATTTGCAGATTCTAATTTTTTTTTTTTGAGAACATTGGCAGGCTTTTATTTCTATTTGGAAATATTGGAAGGAATTATTTGTTTATGGGAAGATTTGCAGTTTCTGATTTTCTTTTGAGAACATTGGCAGGCTTTTATTTCTATTTGGAAATATTGGTAGAAATTATTTCCTTATGGAAAGATTTGCAGATTCTGATTTTTCTTTGAGAAGTTTGGCAAGTTTTTATTTCCTTATGAGAAGGTTTGTAGTTTCTGATTTTCTTTTGAGAACATTGGCAGGCTTTTATTTCTGTTTGGAAATATTGGCAGGAATTATTTCCTTATGCAAAGATTTGCAGATTCTAATCTTTTTTTTTTTTTTGAGAACATTGGCAGGCTTTTATTTCTATTTGGAAATATTGGTAGAAATTATTTCCTTATGGAAAGATTTGCAGATTCTGATTTTCTTTGGAGAACATTGGCAGATTTTTATTTCTATTTGGAAATAGTGTCAGGAATTATTTGTCTATGGGAAGATTTGTAGGTTCTGATTTCTTTCATAGAACTTTGGCAGGTTTGTATTTTTGTTTGGAAATATTCTCAGAAATTACTTTTTTCTGTAAAGATTTGCAGGTTTTTATTTGCATTTGGAAATATGGTAGGAATTATTTCTTTCTGGATATTAGCAGCATTTTGGTTTTTATTATAAGTTTGGGCTGTTTTAATTTCTTTTTAAGATTATTAGCAATATTTTGATTGATTTGGGTAAATATTGGCAGAAACTTTGCTTTTTGGAAATATCGATTGGTTGCTTTTTCTGTTGGGAACATTGGTGGACTTTTTGTCTTTAAGAATATTGGCAAATTTTTATTTACTTTCAGGAATACTAACAGGTTTCATTGGTGACCAATGTATGTACTTCATTTTCTTTGAAAACATTGCCAATATTTTATTTTATTTTTGACAATATTTTTGGGGTGTGGAGAAACTCTACCAGGTTTATTTACTTTTGAGGACGGTTGCAGGATTATATTTGCTTTAGAGACCATGGTATGACTATATTTTCTTTTTGGCATATTAATTGGATTCTTTTCTTGTTGGAAACATTGGCTTGATTTTATTTGCTTTTTGCAACATTGACAGAATTTCTGCCTTTGGACATATGGGCAAATTTTGATTTGCTTTAGGGAATATTGTTAATTTAACATTGGTGGGATATTATTATTCTTTTACAGATTATATATTTAAGATTATATTAGGTCTGTGAATGGTGGAAAGATTGTATTTGCTTTTAAGGATATTGGAATAATTTCATTTGGTTTTAGGGCTACAGACAGAATTTCAATCAATTTTGGAAAAAAATGTAAGTATTTTAAAATACTTACTGTTGATAATAATAGGTGATTATCATTACTTTTCAAGAAATTTGTCAGATTTCTTTTTTTTTAAACATTTATCAGGGTTCTAAATTGCTTTTAAGACTGTTTGCAAGAGTATATTTGCTTTTGAGTACATTGGCTGAATTAAAAGTTGCTTTAAGGAATATTTTATTTTCTTTTAATAAAAGTAATAGATTTATTTGCTTTTGTGAACATTGACTGGACATCCTTTATATATGGGAATATTGTCAGGATTTTAATTGCTTTTTAGAATCATTAGTAAAATGTTATTGCTTTTTAGTTGTTTTTTGGCAATATTGGCAAGATTTTAATCACATGAAGGTGACATTGTCAGGATTTTAATTGTTTTTGGAATAATAGAAAGATTACATTTGCTTTTGGGAACAGAAGATTTGAAGATTTTGAATTTTGGAATATATTAATATTCTTATATTTTATTTTAGGACATTGATAGGATTTTCTTTAATATTGCAGACACTGGCAATTATTTTACTTGGTATTGGGCAATGGAATGCTAATATCAAAATCTTACTGAATTTATCTACAAAAATTTTATTTATAAAGTCAAATGAAATATATTCAATTTTTTTTTAACTTTACATTAATTTCTTCAAATGATTTGTTTTTGATTTTGCCTTTATATTTCTCTGTATCTTGGAAGAAAAGATGGATAAGCACAACTGTACAATATAGACTTTGAGTTTTGTTTAATGGCATTTCTGTAGGTTATTTATTGCCAAAAAAGGGGGTTTAAAGGTATTTTTTTAATGTTCAGTTATGGTAAGAAAGTTGATTTAGTCAGATTTTGATGAAATTTTTTTTATTTTAGAAAACTGAAGATGCCTTCTAGTTTTGTATTCAAAAATGTATATTTTTATAAAAGTATTATTTTATATATATATATCTCTATAGAATTCTATTTTTATACTTTATACTTACATAATGTTTTAATTCCAGTTTGGGGTTTAACTATTTGCCCATAGCTGGGACCCTAACAGGTGCTACTACTCCAGGTCATGGTGGACCTGAGAACAACAGCAATTAAGAGGTGGTTCAATGCTCCTCACAACCTCCCAACCAGAGGCGTTGTTGCCAGATGCAGTTTGCTGTCATACCCAGGACCTGTACAATGTAGAGGTAAATGAGCCAATTAATGAAATTTTAAATATTTCAAGAGGTTTTTAATTAAGATTTTTGATTATTTAATAAATTAATTCTACACTATTTGTATTACATCTACCAGCTAATGCAATTGAAAAAGCTGAAAGTAAAGGTGTACTTCAGAAGAGTTCAAATATGGATCCGTCATTCCCTTTTTAAAAGTTTTCTAAAGTGTACTATTGAATTAGCGTGTAATTATTAAAGTATAATGGTTGATAGACATAATACACACTACTTAAAAAAAAATAGAAATAGAAAAGGAATGTAAACAAAATTGGTGAGATTATAAACCCAAAACATATATATAACAAAAAAAAACATGTTATTATTAAAATTTCCAGCAGCTCTCGTTCGTGCACATGTGAAGTTGCATCAATGTAAACATAAACTTAATCTGATGAAGTCCGAAAGTATGATATGTGTGGCATAACACTTTCTTTTATATATATATATATATATATATATACTACTGGCCATAATTATCAGGCCACCCTAGCATTTTAAAAAAAATTATGTATTTTATACTATAGTGCTGATAGCCCTGGAAGAATTTGGTATAGAAAAAATAACTGAAATAATAAATGAAATATATAATAGTGGGGTTATACCAGATGATCTCAGCAGTTAATGAATTGAGTAGATATACAAAGATAGAAAGGGGCGTAAGACAAGTTATGCCTGGATTTGTAATCGGAGACCACAATTTAAACAACCTAAGGTACGCAGATGATACAATGCTGATAGCAGACACAGAAAGGAAACTACAAGACCTTCTACAGAAGGTAGCAGAAGAAAGTAACAAGAGAGGAATAGAAATAAACTGCACATAAACCGAATGCATGGTCATCAGTAAAAAGGGCAGCCCAAAATGCCAAATACAGGTTGGGGATACCAGAATCAAGTAAGTACGAAAAATTAAATACCTGTGAAGCGTTATAACAGCAATCGAAAAGTGAGACACAGAGATCTGAAGGCAAATTGGCATGTCAAAGGAAGCAGTCCAGAAGTTAAGTGAGGTATTAAGAAACAGGACAATTTTGCTAGAAACTAGGAAGCAATCCAATACTATCTTCCTAGTTTCTAGTGAAATTGTCCTATTTTCTATTAAACAAGTTATTTTGAAACTACTCTATTGAACATCTATGGGATAGTTTGGATAAAAAAATTGATAATTCTGATGTTACTTTGCATGACACACTTTGAGAACAAATACAAGCTGCTTGGCAGGAGATACCATTAGATACATTAAAGAAGCTTGTGATGTCAATGCCTGATAGAATGAAGGGCGTGATCCAAACAAAAGGCCGTGATCAAAGCAAAATTTATTTTGTAACAAGTATTTTTTTCTTGTTAAGTCATTTGTTGAGTAAATCAAATAAAATTACTTTAATTAAATTTTTTATTTTCAATCAAAATGCCTCATAAAAGATAAAATAGCTCTTGTCCTAATACTTTTGCACAGTACTATATATATATATATATATATATATATATATATATATAGGTGCGATTGGTAAATTGTCGCAAATTCACTCTCACGTAGCCCCCTGCACATCAGTGGCATTACCGCCTTGCTAGGGGTGATATGATAAAAAATAAAAAAATTTCAAGGCAAAAGGCTATTATATTAAATATTAAATTTATTTTGTAACAAGTAGTTTTTTTGTTAAAGCATATGTTGAGTAAATCAAATAAAATTACTTTAATTAAATTCTTTATTTTCTGTCAATATGCCCCATAAAAGATAAAATAGTTCTTGTTCTAATACTTTTGCACAGTACTGTATGTACATAAATGTATGCATTATAATGCTGTAAGTATTATGATCATGGAAAATTCAGTCAACTGACTAATTGTAAATTCTATATTTTTTATATTCTTTCCACTTCCATGCTCTTGGAAAGTGATGAATCTGCTTCATTCTCTGCTCAGTCTCATTTCTAGATACCATGACAAATGTTGGATCACTTACATTCTTTGATAATTATAGAGAAACTTGGAATCAGTCAATATCAGGAATAAATAAAAAATCCAGAATTTAAAATCCATTAATTTTTTTATAATCATTTCATGCCAAGCAAGGTAGAACCACAACTGATGCACAGAGGGGGTTATAGGGGGTTATAGTGGGTTATAGGGGGTTATAGAGGATGTCAAAGAAAGGATAAGAAATGGTTAGGAATCAAGGAAACAAAAAATGACAGTTGATATTGCATTTAAACTTTTGAAGATTGTAGTTATCAGGGAAGCAAGCAAACAGAAGAGAGTTCCACAAACGTGAAGTGTGAGAAAAGAAACTGTTAGCATAGAAGAGGTGGTTATGTTTAACTATTTTGATGGTAAAAGGCTGGGACTCTGAAGCCAATCTAGTCGCATGTGAAAACACGTGGTCAGGAAACTAAAGAAAAAAACTTGTCATAGCAATTGCCATGAAAATAGTCGTAGAAAAGACAGAGGGAAGCCACGTCATGTCAGTGAAAAAGTGACTGAAGGCAAGCTGCCAAGTCAGAATTACAATCGATTAGATTGCAGATTCTCCTTTGGATTTTGACAAGAATTCCTAAATGAATAGCAGGAGCATCTGACCCGATATGGCAAAAGTACCCAATGCACAAACAGTAGATTTATAATTGTGAAAAGATGGATTCCAAGGAGAAGAACTTTCTAGACAGACACAAAGAACCAGTGTTCTGAGAAGTAGATGCAGCTTTACTATTTATTGTATAATTAAGTTATAATTGAATTACAAAAACTTGAAATCATTGCTTGATGGTCCTTGAACAAACAATTAATATAATTTTTTACACTATTTGCATTCAGACTATTATCCTCATCTTTATTGACGTTATCACAATAATTCAGGTGTCACACTCTCTGGTATTCATCAGGTGTATATTGATCTGAGTAACCAACAGGGTTTTTCAAACTAAACCATTTATTTAATCTACTAAGGTACACTTATCTTAGGAAGGTGAGAGGACAAAATGGCTGAAAAATTGTGAGAACAACAACAATTATGAGGATAATAGTATGAATGTAAATAGGAAAAGTAATGAAAGCTCCTCATCTCTAAAATGCAGACACGTTAATGACATATCATTTGTATTATTGGATTTTGTTAAAATTTACAAAAATGGCAATGATTATAATGAAACCCAAATGAATATTGACTTGCTCTTTTTCTGTTGCCATTATGTTATTCTAAAGATGTTTTGTTCAGATACATTACAGCGGAACAAAGTAAAGGGGAAATGGATGCATGCCTTTTCCAAGTTTATTAATGTAAAAGTAATATACACCTCAGTCAGAATTTGTAATTCATTTACTGATTCTGTTTTATATGCGGCTAACTATTCGAACAATTCAAAAAAAATATTTACATATGAGTGGGCCAAAACTAAGGGTAAAATATTTATATCAATATGCTATCAAAAATGAAGGAAACATATACATTGATGTACTTACTATTGAGTATCTTACCTTAAGACATAAGAAAAAAAATCCAAACCTCTGAGGGCTTACGGCCTATCATGTTCAATACACCGGTTTTCGCTCGATCACTGAAGTTAAGCAACGTTAAGCCTGGTCAGTACTTAGATGGGTGACCACTTTGGAATACCAGGTGCTGTAAGCGTATAGTGATGGATGTGTGTTGTGGTGCAGTGGATATCAGCTCGGAAAGAGAAATCGGTGAGCCAAGTTCGAATTCCAGTTGAATACCCTGCATTCCCTTAAGCACTGGTACCCTTTGGAAAGGTACTAATCTGTACCTTCCCTCCAGTTATGGGTTAAATAACAAGGTTAGGATTTGGAGACCCTGCCATTAAAAACAAATCCCAATGAATCTTGATACTCGAAAAGAAAAACGTTGTAAAAATAAAATAATCTTACCCAAAAAATCATTTGTTATGACCTTAAATGATTCCATAAGGATTGTTAGGTTGTTAAACATCAAAACAAACAAACAAAACCAAACCTTTGAGCATAAGAAGAATCAAAATATATATATATATAAATAAAAACACAGCAGTCTTTATTATAATAGAGAGGATATATATATATATATATATATATATATATATATATATATTATTTACGACTCAACAACATAATTATTGCAAGAAATAAAATAAGGCATTGTTAAAAAGCAAACACATGACAAGAGATTTTATAACTGGTAGGAAAGTTTAATAACTAGCTGTAAAGAAAATGATCTAAACCAGTGCTACATCACTGTTTTCTCTCTAATAAACTGAGCTGCTGCTGCCTCAGTATTGTCTTTCTTTTGATGAGCATGACAGGAGGGAATATATATATACATGACAAGAGGAAAATTTATTTTTGGAAATCTTTTTGTACAAGGTAAGAATATATTAAAAAACTAGGGGGGAAAAAAAGAGAGCAGAAAAAAATGAGAAATCAAGAAAAGGAAAAGACAGAGGAAAGGAAACAGACAACAAAGAGGAAAACAAGAGAGAAAGCACTGAGAAGAAAGAGCCAATGAAAACGACTAAGAGAGAGAAATTTAAAATTTAGGCAGAAAGTGAATTGTAGAATTATATATGATATTATTTTTATAGGAAAAACTACTAAAAAGTTGTAAGTTAAAAATGTATTTTTTTGACAGTATTTATTTATTTCTATTATTATATTTCATATTTCAGACCGTCCTCGGCCTTTCATCAAAAACAAATGATTTTAAAATTTAAATTAGAAGCGTTTTCACGAGGAGAGTTTGTCTGAGAGATTGTTTACATCACGTGACGCAGAAAGCGACAGATTTTTGAATATTTGTAAACGTAAACCTATCTTTAATAACACTTATAAAACACCTAAGTCCCTATTTAACCCTAGCCTGTATAAATAAATAGGGACTTAGGTGTTTTGAATCTTTATAAATATTTCAGTAGTTAAACATTTTTTAGATACACTTAAAAAATTTTTCTTTAAAACAACATTTAAAAGTATTATTACAGTTAGATTTATGTTTAAAAATATTCAGACTCTGTTGCTTTCTGCATCATGTGACGAATGCTTCTCACGACGGACGCTTCTAGTTTAAATTTTAAAATCATTTGTTTCTGATGAAAGGCTGAGGCTGGTCTGAAATATCAAATATATATATATAATAATAGAAAGAAATAAATACCGTAAAAAATATACATTTTTAACTTACAACTTTTTAGTAGTTTTTCTTAGACATATTAAGACAGTATAGGTGGATTATCATTATATTATTTTTATATTATTTTTGTTCATCTGTAATACTTACATTTATATAATGTATATATAAGTTATATCATAGATATAACATATTTGTATCTGATAATAATTTATAAAGCCTGATATAGTGAATGATATATCTGATAAATCTGATTATATTTATAATAATAATAATTAATAATAAAATAACTTTAATAATGCTAATCAGATAATATATATGATATATCTGATGACTAGCAGTATAGCCCGGCATTGCTTGGGTATAATGAAAGCTTTAAAACTAATCCATGTTCCTGAAGCTCAGACTTTTTGGATGTTGGCACAAAAACTAAAAAACTAATAGTTGTTTCCAGTCAAAGAAAAACCATAGATTGAATGAAAAATGAATGGATTAAGTCAAATTATGATTTTTGGTATCACTGTCAAATAAGTTTTCATTGCAAACTGAATTTTGAAGGCTAAATAAGTCCTCTGGGTAAATAGTATCATGGCTGAGACTAAGAACTACAATTATACCTACTTAGAGCAAAACCTGAAGCAAAAACCAAAATAAAAGGGCTGAAAACCTGATTTTGATCAGACCTGATAAGATATCGGGATATCAATTTCCAATATTGGAGTCAAATAAATCATCCATGGATTAACTAACCTAAGTAAGTTCATGAAAACTTATCACACCTATCGGAAGTAAAATTGGTAAAAATGAGCCATATTGATGGCTGAATATTGGTTTTTGATCAGATTCGATAAAATATTAGAGGTACTGATTTCCAATATTGAAGAAAATGAGCCATCTGAAAAGATCTATTAATGTTTGAGACTAAAAACTATAATTTTACCAAGTTAGAGCAAATTCTGCAACAAGAACCATGATAAAAGAGCTGAAATCCTGATCTTGATCAAACCTGATTGGATATCGAGGTATCAATTTCCAATATTTGGGGTGGGGAAAATCAGAAAAAATAAATAGCCCATGACCTGACCAGAAGCCTAAAGAATATATGTCTGTTGTTTGGTGAAATTCAGATAAAAATTGTGGATTTGTATAGAGGGCATACAGACAGACAGACAGACACACAAACATCTTGCCTTTTATATATATAGATACTCATGATAATAATATTCATGATAGTCTATCTGATCACAATCTGATAGTTTATCTGATTTATCTGATAATATTCATCATAATAATTCATCATAAAATAGCATAATAATGTTAATCAAATATATATATGATACATCTGCTATTGTTTATGATAGTACATCTGATAATAATCTGATGATATAAAATATAACTCAATATGTTCTGGGCCTGACACATAGATGTCACCACTAATAAAAAATCCATACAGTTTTTATGGAGTATTACTCTTCAAATGACATGTGACAAAATTTGGGCTCAACCAGTTTATTAGTTTACAAATTACAGTAATTTAAGTGAAGCTACTGTTGCAAATTTTCAAAACAATGGAAAAGTCAGAAATTCTTGTATTGATAAAGCATTGCTTTCTGATGAGAAAAAATATTGTGTTATTTGAACTCTGCTCCATTGGAAACAGCAGTTAAGAGATGGTATGCTGAGTTTAAACGCAGTCGTACAGACACAAATGATGCCGAATGCTCAGGTCATCCAAAATTGGCAATTGTCCTGGAAAAAATAAAAAAATCCACAAATTCATTTTGACCAATTGTAAATTGAACATGTGTGAGATAGCAGAGGAGTTGAATATAGCAAAAAAGCAGTGTATTCACCATTTTGCATGAAAATTTGTCAATGAAAAAGCTGTGTTCAAAGTGGGCGTGGCGCTTGCTCACAGTCTATCAAAAACAACAATGCGTCAACAATTCAGAATAATGTTTGGAACTGTTTCAACACAAGAAGTTTTTGTGTAAATATATGACAATGAATGAAACATGGATTCACCACTTTACATTGGAAACAAATTGGCAGTCAGCTGAGTGTACAGCAGCAGGTGAAATCCGTTCAAAGTAATCAAAGATGCAAACATCAGCAGGCAAGGTTTTGGTCTCTGTATTTTGGGATGTGCAAGGTATTTTGTTCATCATTTACCTTGAGAAAAGAAAAA
The DNA here is from genome assembly GCA_037127315.1 of Ascarosepion bandense. NCBI lineage: Eukaryota > Metazoa > Mollusca > Cephalopoda > Sepiida > Sepiidae > Ascarosepion > Ascarosepion bandense. Next base: position 125,680 of record JBBBDQ010001032.1, on the reverse strand, counting down.
CCATCAATCACGAATATTATATCACATTATTGGTGCATTTGAAGAAAAAATTGCCAAAAAAACGACCACAAATGAAGAAGAAAAAGTGATCTTTCATCAAGACAATGCACCAGGTCACAAATCAATCACAATGATGGCAAAACTGCATGAACTGCACTTTGAATTTCTTCCACATCCACCCTATTCATCAAATCTGGTCTCCAGCAACCACTGGTTGTTTTCAGTTCTTAAAAGAATGTTCCAGGGAAAGAGATTTGGCTCTAATGAAGACGTGATATCAAAAACTGAGGTGTATTGTGAGGTTAAAGGCAAATTGTTTTAAAAAAATGGCATTGTTAGAGAAGCATCGTAATCAGTGTATCCCTCTAGAAGGGGACTATGTTGATGAATAAATTTTCATTTTGCCTAAAAGTTGTTGTTTTATTAGTTAAGCCTGCGATTTATTGAGTGATATGTTATCTGATGATATATCTGATATATCTGATAATAACTCATATCATATATATATATCATAGTTGTATTATATATAATTTATATCAAAGGTAATGACTATATTTAATAGTCAATCATGTTGAGAAAATGATTTTCATTTTGGAAACGAACAGTAAAGAAAAACTAAATTGTCTGTCCAGCAGCAAATGAGATTTACTTGTAAGACATATTTTATTTTAGCAATACAGAAATAAACTTTTAAGGTCATGTCTCCGTTAATAGTGTTTCATTTGACACTAACTCAGGGTCAGGAGAACAAGTTACTTAAATTGTTAAGTCCCTTCAGTGTCTTACTTTGTCAAAGTGGCTGACCTTAACAGATGCAGGGTTTGTTATGCTTAGTATACAAGAGATATTTTATTGAGAAAATCTGTCCACAATATTTTCATGTCCTTGTGGAAAATTGAATTTCTTGTGCAGACAATCTCACATTGTGTTAATGACTTCCTCGTTAGAATTAGTTTGGTGAAAAATCACGACTATGACAGCAAACACAAATCAGCAGCATCTTTTCAAGTAACGACTTGAATAATCTTTAGTGGCTTGAAAAATGTGGACTTGTAAAATGCTTCATCACAATATTTGATTAAGGGAATTAGACTCCAACAACTTTTAAAATGGGATATTGAAGGGTTTCTAGTGATTTAAATTCTGTAAATGAAATGTGTGTTGCAGTCCAGTGGATATTGACTTGGAACGAGAAATTGGAGAGCTGCGTTCGAATTCCAGTTGAATTCGTTGCAATCATATATGCACAAATACCCTTGGGAAAGGTATTAATCCATCTCTTCCCTCCAGCTATGGGTCAAATAACAGAACAGAATGGGTTCTATAGCTTTGGTTGGCAACCAGACTACCGCAGAAAGCAATGGCAAACTACTGCGGGATAATCTTCTGCCCAGTCAGTCATGTCTCTTTCGAGATGTGATCGCCCAAGTGTGTATCACGTACAGCACTTAACTGACTGAAATGAAATTGACTGTGGCAGCTGGAAGAGTGTGAAAGTGAATGATTTGTGAGGATTGTGATGATAGATTAAATTCTATAATTCACATGATTTCTGGAAGTTTGTAAAGAATCATCATGAAGGCATGATCATTTAAAATTCAAAATACAAATAAAAAACTGTTCTGTTATTAATTTACACAAGCTTATTATGTAAGTTACTTGAACAGGAATTGAGGGTTATAAAAAAACAAGGCATGCTAATAGCTACAAAGGATAGGGAGGGTGGAAAGACATGATCTTCCACGTTATGAAAAGACACAGCACACAGAGAGAGAATTTCCTTATACACTGTGTCAGAATTATATGCAAATCGATTTTTTTGTTCTATCTCTGATAGTTTTTAATAAGAATTAGTGAAACTTGGCACGTTATATGGCAACACTAACACATGTGCAGATCTAAAATCCTAAGCTAATCTGTGCAATAATAAACAAATGGCAGCCATTTTTGTGACTTGCAGCCTGTTTCAGCGTGCCAACTTTATATGCAAATCATTGCTAAAGTGTCAGATATGGTGAAGTGGTGACAGAAAATTAGAACATTGAGTATTTTAGGAATATGTAATTTGAGAACAACAATAATACAGAACAAACATCTTCAATATGGTTTCATAGTACAATCAATATTGTATATAATTGCCATTTTTTAAGAGAAAAAACCTTTGGTTCATTGAAGATGTCAAACTTTCGATTTCATCTGATGAAATTTCTTTGGCAGCAGTCAGAATGGCATTCCAGAGGACGTCCCTGGAGGTGTACTGCCTTCATCCAGAATAAATCTTCCTTTTCAAGATGCTCCACAGATTTTTGATGGGATTTAAATCTAGAGAACAGGCTAGCCATTGCATTATTTTCCCATGTCTGGCAAAAACACTCTCCAAATATTCAGTGGTTATCCTTGCAGCATGAAACGATGCATCATCATGCATGAATACCATCTTTTTCCGGAATGACAAATTCTTCTTGTGTCAGGGTTTGAAGTGTTCCTTAATGAAGTCAGTGTAGAGTTTGGCAGTCATTTTCACTCTATCTGTGACTCTGAATGGTCCTACCAGCTCATTACCAATGATTGCAGTCCAAAACATCACACCACCACCTCCTTGTTGATGTCTGATCCGGTGGGGAATTGAACCCTCATTACAGTATCATTCTTTCCTCCACCCATCGGGTCCATCTAGGGTTGCTCGACACTCATTGGTGAACAAAACAGTTTGAAAATTTACCTTCATGTGATTTCTTGCCTACTCCGTCCTCTTTGTCTTGTGGATATCCTTTAATGGAGGGTGAATCTCTGGCTTTCCACATTTTGCAACAGTCCTCAGGATACGGCATCAAGTTGATTTGGGTACATCAGGAACACCAGCATTTTCAAAAACTTTTTTGCTAGTTTCAAGAGGGTTACGGTGGACTTCTCTCTTGATCCTACTCATGGCTCAATGTGACACAGGTGCTTTCTTATGAATTTTCCTTTGTCAGAACGTCTGTTGCAAAGTTCAGGGTAAGTAACAAATTTTTTAATTGTATGATAATCATGGGCCAATTCTTTGGCTATTTCTAAGGTAGATACCTTATTACAAACCCGTTGGACAATTTTAGACTTCTCAGCTTGACTCAAAGCACCTTTACGGCCCATCTTGCATATAAAGTTGGCATGCAGAAACAGGTTGCAAGTCACCAAAATGGCTTCCATTTGTTTACTATTGCACAGATTAGCTTAGAATTCTAGATCTGCACATGTGTTAGTGTTGCCATATAACGTGCCAAGTTTCACTAATTTTTATTAAAAACTATCGGAGTTAGAACAAAAAATCGATTTGTATATAATTCTGGCACACAGTGTATAAGGAAATTCAGTCAGTTAAGTGCCATATGTGATATGTACTTTGGGCGATCATGTCTCAAAAGAGACATAACTGACTGAGCAGAAGATTATCTTGCAGTAGGTGGCCATTGCTTTCTGTGGTAGACTGATTCCCAGCAAAGGCTATAGAACCCAATCTGTCCTGTTATTTAACCCATAACTGGAAGGAAGAGACAGATTAATACATTTCCCAAGGGTATTTGTGCGTAAGTGAATGCAATGAATTCAACTAGAAGTTGAACTCAGCTCTCCAATTTCTTGTTCCAAGCAGATATCCACTGCACCACAAAAGCACATCCTTTATAGTTTAGTTGGTTTAAATTTACTGGTCTTAATGATCCAATTTTTTATTGAATTAGTAATAAATCTTATGAATTTAAACTCTATAAAAAAAAGATAATTTGTCTTTATAAAAAAAAAAGGATTGAATGTAGAGGAGATGATCAAACCAGAATGAACAATCCTTTCCTTAGCTGCATAGCATGTGCTTTGCAAAGGCTGCATACAGTTTTGAATACAATTTTTTCTTCTATTAGACTGATTGCCAGTTAATAGGCTATAGGACATAGCATCTCTAGCTACATTGCTCATAGTTTGAGGTGAAGAGTTGGATTCATGCCTTTCCCAAGAGCATTAAACGCATAAGTGAATGTAATGAACTCAACCGGAATTTGAAATTGGCTCTCCAATTCTTCAATCCTGTTAACCTGTGCCCTTTTCCTTTATATAACATCATATCATCTCCATTTTTTAAAGCCAGGTAAATTGAAAAAAATTACTTACAGAAGTTACATTGTAATGACTTGTAATATTAAAAAGATGAATCATAAAATAATATTGTCTCAACAACATAGATTATTACTTGAATGCTTCAATCCTCATACAAACAGAAAATGTTATTTATAAATGGAACTTTGTCTATGTGTGTGTGTGTGTGTGTGTGTGTGTGTGTGTATGTCTGTGTGTGTGTGTCCGTTACCTATAGACTCCGAAACGGCTGAACCGATTTTTGTGAAAATTTACACAGTTGTACTATAAGCGTCTGCAAGTGTTCTTAGCTAGGTTTTGTGTCAAGGTACCCCCGATAAATATCGAAAATTGATAATTGAAAAAATAGGGTTATAGAAAGAGTGGTCCGATTTTAATCAAATTTGATACACTCATAGACAAAGACATAAGAATTGATATTCAGAAGTTTCAAGTTTGCAGTTCTTACAATAGTGCAGAAAATTGATAATATATATATATATATATATAAAAGGCAAGATGTTTGTGTGTGTGTCTGTTTATCTGTCCTTTATACAAATCCAAAATTTTTATCCAATTCTCACCAAACTTCACACAAATATTCTTTAGGGAGAGTCTGTGCTCAAGGACCATGGATTAGTTTTAAAGTTTTCATGACACCTGAGCAACACTAGGCTATACTGCTAGTTAATTATAGTAATGGATTTAGAACAAGTTAAATCTTAATAAATAGGAAGATGACGAATAAAATTATAACAATGAATTGATATTGAGTCCTGAAATCTATTAGTGTCTTATATACATCACATGTTTTACAGTTATAGCAAGGTATTATGATGGTGCTCATCCCACTTCTGGTTAGTTTTGAATTCAGAATATTCATTCTCCTAGACTGGCTACATGCTCAAGGTAAGAGAGCCGAGCCAACCTTGTTATTTAAGGAGGTGAAGATATGGTTTTATACTACCAAGTTTATTCGTTAAAAAAGGGAAGGATAACTCTGAATTTAAACCACCACTGTCTTGTGGCCACGCACAATCATCAAAAGACTCCAGAAGTAAACCATGAGAACAAATCCAGAGCTTGAGTCCCTAATGCATCTGGTGTTCAACTACATTCTGGCAACTTCTGCGACAACACCAGTGCTGTATTAGACTCTACCTTTCCCTTGGACACCAATGGTCATATGGACAGAAGAGACTTGCTGCGTGGGCAACTACCCAGGCCTGTTCAATTGAAGCAACAGTTTTTTTTTTATAATCATATCGCCCCAAGCAAGGCATTATACTGCCACTGTTGTGCAGGGGTTTACATCGAAAGAAAGTTATGAGAAAGAGTGACAGGTTATAGGGGGTGTCAGGAAGTGGGTAAGTGATTGTGGACATAAAATGAGGGATCAGTTTATATATTGACTGGAATGTAGAATTGATCCCTCACTTTATAAGCACATTATAATAGTGTAGAATTTTTTTATTATAATCATATCACCCGAAGCAAAGCATTTTACTGCCACTGATGCCACTGATGCCACTGATATTTATTCAGTTAATAGGAACCATTTTGTTGCAGAACCTTTCTCCATCTTTCCCTCAATTAAAGATTTTGTTTTCCCAGAATCTCATTGATTTCTTGGGAAAAAACTCATTAAGGTTTTTTTATGTCATCCAAAGAATTAAAATTTGTGCCATTGAGATTATTTTGCAGAGAGCAAATAAACAAAAATTCAAAGGAGTAATGTCTGGTGAGTATGGCGGTTAGAGTAACACATCCCAGCCAAGCTGCAACAATTTTTGCTGGGTTGCCAAAGAAACATGTTGTCTGGCATTATCCTGGGTATGAAAACATTGATTGAGAACAACCATCATTGCACAACATAGAAATTAGCAGAAACACTAAATTTATGAAATTCCATCATCAATGAGCAATTAGTAAAGATTTGATACTTAAATGACTACAATGTTTCAGTAGAACATGTTCTGAGTGGAAAGAATCTTTTAGATTAGATTTATGTCTATGATTTGCTGTATAAGCACAAAATAAACAAATAAACAAAAATGTACTCTTTTTGAAGTAAATTGTGACGGATGATGAGAAATGGATTGTTTACAACAATGTTCAGCAAAAAAGATTCTGTGGTAAGCAACATGAGCCAAAAGTAGATCTTTGCTCTAAGAACATTTTGCTGAGCATCTGGTTGGATCAGAAAAGAATTCTATACAATGAGATTCTGCTAAGTAACCAGTCAATTGATTCTGAAAAGTACTGCTCGCAAACTGAACGAATTAAAAGAAAAATACCCAAAAAGATGCGCATTACTTTCATCTGCAGACATAAAACCTTCATTTTATTGTTAAGCTCAAATATATACTGGAATGTTAATTTGATCACAGTGAATATTAGATTGGCAGCATGTGCATTGTGGTGCAATGAATATCAACTCGGGACGATAAATCGGGGAGTCGAGTTCAAATTCTAGTTGAATTCCTTGCATTCACTTATGCGCAAATACCTTTGGGAAAGGTATTAATCTGTCTCTTTCTTCCAGTTATGGGTTAAATAACTTGTCAGCAACAAGTCTACTGCAGAAAGTAATGGCAACCTACTGCGGGATAATCTTCTGCCCAGTCAGTCATGTCTCTTTTGAGACATGGTCACTCAAAGCGTGTATCACATATGGCACTTTACTGACTGACTGAATATAATAGTTGAAAAAATGATTAAGGCTTCTGCTGGACATAAAGTGGGGGATCGGTTTTCTATTGTTATGAAGTAATAAACTGATCCCCCAATAATTACTACTTAATAATATAATACATCTCTTCCCCTCTAGCTATGAGTCAAATAATAGGAGAGATTGGGTTCTAAAGACTTGGCTGGCAACCAGTCTACCACAGAAAGCAATGGCAACCTACTGCAGGATAATCTTCTACCCAATCAGTCATGTCTTTTTCCTGACATGATTGCCCAAGTGTGTATTATCTATGGCACTTAACTGACTGAATGTTTGAATACCAGTTAAGTTCTTTACATTCACTTAAGCATAAATACTCTTGGAAAAAATATGAATTAATCTTTTCTTCCCAAAGCTAGGGGTTAAATACTAAAATTGTATTTGAAAAAATCATTGTTATCTTCAAAAAATTGTTTAAGTAACATTTTCTTGCAAAAAATAAGATTTATTCTTAAAATTTAAAATATGTTTAAGATTTAATTAATACAGAGAGGGTTGATAAGCTATAAAAAGAAAAAAAATCAATCAGTTTATCAACTAATTAATCCCTGTTTTAGTTAATCTGATTAGATTAATAGATTAACACTTTCTTATATTTTCTATTTTATTAGCATATTAAAATTAATTAATGCAATCTATTCAAGATATATAAATTAACAGAACTACCTTAGTGTTGTATGTGTATAGCCAATTTCATTTTGAGCATGTTACACTTTTGTGTAACATGCTGTGCGTGGTGGTCCAGTGGATATCGACTCGGAACAAGAAATCGGAGAGTCGAGTTCGAATTCCAGTTGAATTCATTGCATTCACTTACACGCAAATACCCTTGGGAAAGGTATTAATCCGTCTATTCCTTCCAGTTATGGGTTAAATAACAGGACAGATTGGGTTCTATAGCCTTGGCTGGCAACCAGTCTACCACAGAAAGCAATGGCAACCTACTGCAGGATAATCTTCTGCCCAGTCAGTCATGTCTCTTTCGAGTCATGATCGCCCAAGTGTGTATCATGTATGGCATTTAACTGACACGTTTGTTTAAATTAATTGAAACAACTGCTTTAGTTTTCTTTCTTTCACCATATGGTCAGTTTTAGATCCACTGGAGTGACAGGGTGTAATTGATTACTATTTTTCTCATCAGATTAGGTCATTTGCAGTGGTGTGCAGTAATATGATTCCATTCTCGGAGAGTATGATGAAATTTTTTGGCCTTGAAAAATATTGCATCATCCGTTATTGCATCTGACTTTTTCATCCCAAGACACTATTGTCACACAGCCATTGACTGTGATGGACCTTACTCCAATGAAGTGTACAAAAATTGTAATGTTGCACTAAA
>JBBBDQ010001032.1:0-112500 GCA_037127315.1 Ascarosepion bandense | reverse complement strand
GATAACATATTTGAAGGACCGAAGCAGGTGGATGATGGAATGAGGGTTGCATGGTATAACAAGAGAAGGTGTGCTAAGAGCCACCAGGGATAGGGAGGCATGGAAAGCCATGAACACCTACGTCCGGAAGAGGCAGGGCACATAGAAGAAGAAGGAGAAAGAATTATTGAATTAACACACTTATCTGATGTTGAATCAAGTATTTCAGTTTTTTTTATTATAGCTGAATATTCTCGCTTCATGAAATATTTTTCAAACAATTTAAAAACATTTATTTTAACTAATGAAATTTTTCTAGATCATCAGAGAAAAATATCATGGAATCACACAATCTTGAGGAACAAGTATAGATTCAAAGAAAAACATTTTAATCAGTCCATTGTTTCTCATCAGGTCCTCATTAAAAACTGATTTTTTGCAGGCATGGATTCCACTAATGAAAAACAATATCAAGATCATTCTAACTGTTTTTTGACAGATTAGCTTTGTGGATAAAGAAATGTGATGAACTATTTCTTAATTAAGTTTCCTCCATATACTTTCATTCAGATTATCTGGATTGTTTGTTTGGTTAAATCAGTGATTTGTTTTGATTTAACTTTCTTTGTTTTGTGGCAAAATTAGTTATCATCCCCAAAAATGACTTTATAGTATACAGATCCTATATCATCCATCAACTAACTAAAACACACAAAATAAAATTGCAGACCTGATTGGATTAAAAACAGAAAATTCACATAAAATGTATTTTCACTCCTATGTGAAAAGGCCTGCTGGAGCTGGCATCGTGAGAAGCTTCACTATTTAAACCACAACGTTAACCTGTCAAAGGCAGTCAGTCAGATGGGAGGGGTATCTGATAACATCTCGTCACCATGTATTTAAGAAAATTCAAGCTGACTCGCCTTTGCTGCCAATTTTCTTTTCTTCTTTTTTACTCCACGCCAACCCGGACGTAGTGCATGCCACAGTTTCATTTGACCTCTTCTTCCAATGTTCTTTTCTTTATTTTCACACTACGCCACCAAAGAGAACAACAACAATGACAAAATGAACATGTTAAGCACTACTTTTTTATTTGTTTTGCCTTCTCTCTCTCTCAACCTGTCACCAATTTAACAAAAAGAGGAAGGAACAAAGACTTTATATCCTGCTACTACACAAACATAAACTCTAAACTTCTGCAGACATTTTAAATATCTCCATTCCTTTACGAACAATTTTAACTGCAAAACTGCATGCATTTTCTCAATGAACATTTTTCTTCTTAGAAATATATTACAGTGTTCAGTTAACAAAATTTCACTTGTATTTTCCTTCTTACACTTTTCTCATTCTGTAAATAAATCTTTGCTTTAATGTACACACAAAATATTTATCCTTTCACATTTCAACAACCAACTTTCAACCTTCTGATATTTAAATTGTGGGGACTTTGGACGTGTTTGACACAAGGCCAATTTACATCACCAAAGCCCCTACAACTTCATCATTGCCAAATCTATTTTCTATCAGTGGAATGAAAAAAGAGTCCAAAATTTCAGTGTAAAATTATATATTGTCTGTCAAGATAATGGCTGATAGCTTTCTAGGGATTCATGCAACATGTAACAAATTGAACAACAATTTCATCGCAAGTACAATCATGAGAAGAAGCAATAAAGAGATCTTTGTTTTATTTCTCTAACATAGCTTAACACCATTCTTTTTTCATCGTTGTTTTATTTGCAAGTTTCTCGTTTAAGTCTCTCGGATTATCTTTAAATGACAAACTATGTAAAAAGAAACAGGATGAATGCCTTGTGGCTTTTACAGACTGAACAAACAAAAGTTTATCGATTCCTCAAGTAACTTAATCCGTTCAATATTTATTGAGTCATTTTTAATTTCTAATGTACACTTAAGTAAATATCAATAATTAATAAGTCTTTTCTTCATTTTGTTTTGATCTTGAATCAGAATTATCTTGTGAATTTGCCACTTTTAAGTTCTTTTCCTCTTTTTATCATTGCTGATTGCATATTATGTAAGCATTAATCAAGACAGATTGAAGAATTTTTTTTATTTTTCTTTCTCTTTTCATTTTCAACATTTTATCTTCTAGAGATTTATTTGTTATCATCTCTTCTCTGTGGAGGTTTTGATTAAAGAAATAGAAATTAGCTATCAAAGAATAATTACATTTATTAATAATTATTTGTATTTTATGTTCAAAGATTTATAACAAATGTATCGATTTCATTGATCATGTATGTTATGTATTGATTTGATGTTGCATGTTCTCTTCTATGTTACATATAGATTGGATAATGTATATTCTTTTGAATGTTATATATTGATCTGATATTGTAAATGTCTTCAATGTTATGTTTTGAGCAAATGTTGTGAATTCTCTTGTGATATATGTATTTATCTAATATCATATATCCACTTGCCTGTTATGCTTTGATCTGATATTCTATATTATCTTGTGATACATGTATTTATCTAATATCGTATATCCACTTGCCTGTTATGCTTTGATCTGATATTCTATATTATCTTGTGATACATGTATTTATCTAATAACGTATATCCATTTGCCTGTTATGCTTTGATCTGATATTCTATATTATCTTGTGATACATGTATTTATCTAATATCATATATCCACTTGCCTGTTATGCTTTGATCTGATATTCTATATTATCTTGTGATATATATATTTATCTAATATCGTATATCCACTTGCCTGTTATGCTTTGATCTGATATTCTATATTATCTTGTGATACATGTATTTATCTAATATTGTATATCCACTTGCCTGTTATGCTTTGATCTGATATTCTATATTATCTTGTGATATATATATTTATCTAATATTGTATATCCACTTGCCTGTTATGCTTTGATCTGATATTCTATATTATCTTGTGATATATATATTTATCTAATATCGTATATCCACTTGCCTGTTATGCTTTGATCTGATATTCTATATTATCTTGTGATATATATATTTATCTAATATCGTATATCCATTTGCCTGTTATGCTTTGATCTGATATTCTATATTATCTTGTGATACATGTATTTATCTAATATCGTATATCCACTTGCCTGTTATGCTTTGATCTGATATTCTATATTATCTTGTGATATATATATTTATCTAATATCGTATATCCACTTGCCTGTTATGCTTTGATCTGATATTCTATATTATCTTGTGATATATATATTTATCTAATATCGCATATCCATTTGCCTGTTATGCTTTGATCTGATATTCTATATTATCTTGTGATATATATATTTATCTAATATCGTATATCCATTTGCCTGTTATGCTTTGATCTGATATTCTATATTATCTTGTGATATATATATTTATCTAATATCGTATATCCATTTGCCTGTTATGCTTTGATCTGATATTCTATATTATCTTGTGATATATATATTTATCTAATATCGTATATACATTTGCCTGTTATGCTTTGATCTGATATTCTATATTATCTTGTGATATATATATATTTATCTAATATTGTATATCCACTTGCCTGTTATGCTTTGATCTGATATTCTATATTATCTTGTGATATATATATTTATCTAATATCGCATATCCACTTGCCTGTTATGTTTTGATCTGATATTCTATATTATCTTGTGATATATATATTTATCTAATATCGCATATCCACTTGCCTGTTATGTTTTGATCTGATATTCTATATTATCTTGTGATATATATATTTATCTAATATCGCATATCCACTTGCCTGTTATGTTTTGATCTGATATTCTATATTATCTTGTGATATATATATTTATCTAATATCGCATATCCACTTGCCTGTTATGCTTTGATCTGATATTCTATATTATCTTGTGATATATATATTTATCTAATATCGTATATCCACTTGCCTGTTATGCTTTGATCTGATATTCTATATTATCTTGTGATATATATATTTATCTAATATCGTATATCCACTTGCCTGTTATGCTTTGATCTGATATTCTATATTATCTTGTGATATATATATTTATCTAATATCGTATATCCACTTGCCTGTTATGCTTTGATCTGATATTCTATATTATCTTGTGATATATATATTTATCTAATATCGTATATCCACTTGCCTGTTATGCTTTGATCTGATATTCTATATTATCTTGTGATATATATATTTATCTAATATCGTATATCCACTTGCCTGTTATGCTTTGATCTGATATTCTATATTATCTTGTGATATATATATTTATCTAATATCGCATATCCACTTGCCTGTTATGTTTTGATCTGATATTCTATATTATCTTGTGATATATATATTTATCTAATATCGTATATCCATTTGCCTGTTATGCTTTGATCTGATATTCTATATTACCTTGTGATATATATATTTATCTAATATCGTATATCCACTTGCCTGTTATGCTTTGATCTGATATTCTATATTATCTTGTGATATATATATTTATCTAATATCGTATATCCACTTGCCTGTTATGCTTTGATCTGATATTCTATATTATCTTGTGATATATATATTTATCTAATATCGTATATCCACTTGCCTGTTATGCTTTGATCTGATATTCTATATTATCTTGTGATATATATATTTATCTAATATCGTATATCCACTTGCCTGTTATGCTTTGATCTGATATTCTATATTATCTTGTGATATATATATTTATCTAATATCGTATATCCACTTGCCTGTTATGCTTTGATCTGATATTCTATATTATCTTGTGATATATATATTTATCTAATATCGTATATCCACTTGCCTGTTATGCTTTGATCTGATATTCTATATTATCTTGTGATATATATATTTATCTAATATCGTATATACATTTGCCTGTTATGCTTTGATCTGATATTCTATATTATCTTGTAATACATGTATTTATCTAATATCGCATATCCACTTGCCTGTTATGCTTTGATCTGATATTCTATATTATCTTGTGATATATATATTTATCTAATATCGTATATCCACTTGCCTGTTATGCTTTGATCTGATATTCTATATTATCTTGTATTTTATGGATTGATATTGCTAGTTCTATTGTGTAAAGATATATGGGTTCAAATCAATTGATGACATGAGAAAACTAATGTATAATCATTTCACTTAATCACTTATTTTACATTACATTTTATTCCCCCCAATAAGGTGCAAAATCATTCTTGGACAGTATGTTTGCTTGTGTGTGTGTGTGTATGTGTGCATGAGCATGCATGGTTAGAGAACACTTGCCTGAAACATGGAGTTTACACACTTGTTTTTGATATCTGGGCAACTGCACTATCCACTATTAGAATGTTTATATGTAGCATCTCTGTCTTGTCAGACACCCTGACATGGTGTAATGTTTAGCAAGTTCATACTAGAACCTATTACAACTGAGTGGTGAATTCGATCCTCACTGCGTACCTTTGGCCTTGTGGCACATCTAAGTGGCACTTAATAAATCAACTATCTCTGTCTTGTGGTATGTTCCCATGTTTGAAAGCCAACATAAGTTCACATGATTTTGTGTTTTGCTGGGAGGGCACCACATGTCAACCATGTTTTTAGCTTCCTTAATGATCTGCTATAAAATCTTTTTTAGAATCATCCAGGGAAAACCCCATTATAAGCATATATATATATATATATATATATATATATATATATATATATATGCTCTGAGACTTCATATTCTGTGCTAGATCTTATTTTTCATTTCAATTACTCTATGTTGTGTATTGTGTATTGATCTTATATTTTACACAATTTTTTATTTTATTTCAGTATGAATTTCTGGGATGAGGAGTTATAATAATTTATATTGTTTTCATGCAAGCTAGTGTCCTCGATATTTTGGCTTTTGCACCCTTCAGCCTTTATCAAGTGTTTGTTAAACTGGGTAACCTTTTGGATATTTCAAATTGAATCCTTAATTAATTTGTTCTTTTTTTGCTGACCATATCTAAGGATAGCTCATCTATTTATTTCTCAGTTATTGCTTGCCAATTACCACTGATATCAAGTACACACTACCAAGCTAAGGGATTGAACTCACAATTACTATGTCAATAAGTTCACAAACCAATGCTTTAATCCACAAGGTTATTGACCTATCAGAAAATTCTGATTAGAGAACTTGGAGCCTTTAACCTAACCTATCTGCTGATGAGTGATGCTACTGCTACCTGTCATACTTGACTACACTCACTGTGGTTTCACTTTTACAACAGCTGTTGAAGTCTTGTTGTTAATATTCATTAATGGATCCCATATCATATTAATTTCTATGCTAGACTCAGTAAGGAGGGCCTTATAGAATAATGTACATGCTGATTCTCTCAAATGTGTGACATTTTGTCCTGTATTTTTACTTTATTCTTCAGGGCTTAATGACTACCTTTTTCCCTCCATACATGATCAGCCATTCCTGATTTCATTGTCTCATCCCTAGTTATGTGTTTTTTATGTTTCTTTAGCCTTATCTTTTGAGGGCAACTAATTTTCTCTTTTTATTCTTTGCCACCACTTCATGGTTCTCACCCGCTTGTTCGGCTGCCATTGCCCACCGGAATCATTTCTTCCGACTTTATCGTAACTATGCGTCGGAACAAAACAGGCGCCTTTTCACTTCAACTCGTAATAAGTGTAAAAGGGTACTTAACGAAGCTAAGATGTTGTTTGCTGCCAGAATGAAGCAACGCATAGCATGCTCTAAATTCGGCTCTAAAGACTACTGGCGACTCTGTAAAAGAGTACTTAACAAGAGCAAGTCCACAATACCCCTGCTAATCAACAAATTTGAGGTCCTCACCTCCCCAGAAGATAAGGCTGAATGTTTTGCCCGCAGATTCTCGAACAATTCGAGTCTGGACTCGTCTGGAGTTTTTACACCCGACTTCTCACCTAGAACCGAGGCACAACTGAATGATGTCCACATTACACCTTCGCTTGTCTCTAAGATAATCTTAAAACTTGACCTTCACAAAGCGAGCGGTGGTGACGGAATCCCAACCATAGTCTTAAAGAAATGCGCCCCTGAACTCTCCTCTGTCCTTTCTAAGCTCTACAACCTCTGCCTATCTGCTTCCTGCTTTCCTGCCTGTTGGAAATCTTCCTCTATAGTTCCTATATTTAAAAACACTGGAGAACCCTCTGACCCTGCAAATTACCGCCCTATCAGCCTTCTTCCGATCTTTGGCAAAGTGTTCGAAGCCATTATCAACGCCGAGGTGGTTCACAGCATCTCACAGCACACAGGCTCCTCTCGGACAAGCAATATGGTTTCCGCTTCACCAGGTCTACTGCTGATATGCTAACGATCATCACCGAGTACATATACCAGGCACTCGACAGGAATGGCGAAGCTCGAACCGTTGCATTGGATATATCTAAGGCGTTCGACAGAGTTTGGCATGCTGGCCTTCTATGTAAACTACGGAGCTATGGTATAACTGGACATTTGTTTGAACTAATCCAGTCATTCCTCTCTAACCGCACAATGAAAGTGGTATTAAACGGACATGCCTCTCAGAACTACCATACAAACGCAGGTGTCCCCCAAGGCTCCATCTTAGGTCCTACACTCTTCCTGATATATATTAATGATCTCCCTGATTCCATAAGAACCCAAATAGGTTTGTACGCCGATGACACCACAGTTTACTCTCGCCTCCAACAAAAATCTGGTGTAGGCATCAAAGCTAAACTCGCAGCTGAGATTGAAAAAGACCTCCAATCCATATTGGACTGGGGTAAGAAATGGCTAGTAAATTTTAATGCTTCTAAAACGAAGCTACTCTCAATTAACCATCATCGACAATCTCACCTACCTCCCATTAGCATGGACTAGGCTTGCCTCCCAGAGAGTAAAACACTACGCCTCCTTGGTCTCACACTTTCAGCGGACCTCAAATGGAATGACTATATCGAATCCATTGCTAAATCCGCTGCTATGAAAGTCGGTTCTCTGTGTAGGGCCCGGAAGTTTTTTCCGTCTAAATCTATCCTGCACATTTACAAATCTACCATCCGCCCGTGCATTGAATACTGCTGCCATATCTGGTCGGGTGCCCCTGCTTTTCTCCTCGGGCTTCTCGATAAGGTTCAGAGGAGGGTCTGTAATGTGATAGATACCGACTTGGCAGACCGCCTGCAGTCTCTCTCCCACCGGCGAGACGTGGCTTCGCTGTGTCTCTTCTATAAATACTTTCACGGCTTCTGCTCCGATGAACTTAGATCACTGGTGCCACCTAAATACGAATTTGCACGAGATACTAGATTAGCAACTAGATCCCACCCTTTTACAGTGAAATCGATAAAATGCAGCCGTAACTTCTACTCCAACAGTTTCTTTCCTCGCACTTCCCGACTGTGGAATTCTCTTCCAAACGATTGCTTCCCCGACGGCTACAATCTCCAGGAGTTTAAATGTAAGGTCAATAGACACCTCCTAACACACTAACCTGCTCCCATTCTATCAAACACTCTTCCCATCTGCCCGACACTCATCCTCGCTATCCTTACTCATCTATCACCTTTCTCCTGACATTCCCTATGTCTATCCACTCCTTCTCTTTACCTTCCCCTATGTAGCCCCATGCGCAATAGTGGCAGTGGAATGCCTTGCTTGGGGTGAGATGATTAAAAAAAAAAAAATATAGTAGTACGCAGTCATTTGTTCATGGTCCTCTTTGTCTTAGGAGTGATTTTCCTTATTGTCGAGCTCCTTTTTCATTACGTATTGAACTCATATGCCCCGTTTCATATATGTATTGACTTTATGTTATAGATTCTTTTGTATTATGTATTGATCTAATGTATTATCTATTGTATGTTATATATTGATCCCATATTCTATGCACTATTGAATTGATGTATTGATCATGTTATATTCTGTGTTAGATCTTATGTATAAAATCTCATATTGCATACATTGTTATATTATATATTGATTTCATGGTGTGTGTTCTGTCACATGTATTGATTTTGTTCTTTGTCACATATTGATCTTATATTGCAGCAAACTTTTCTTTTGCAGTCTCTATCTTGTATTTTTCATTAATGATTATTTTAATAACTCTACTTTAGAAATGGAAGCATATTTAATAATGAGAATTTACATTGTTAGTGATTAGTTATTGTTTGTTCTTTTCACATAAATATATAGTATATATGTTTTGTCTTACTTCATTTTTCCATTAGAATTGTAGGATTTAAAATTGTCTTTTTTTCATAGAATCAGTTCTTGTTTCTGTGGTTATATTACAATAAATAGAAAAATATTTGAAAATCTTTTCAGTAAATATTTTAAAATGTTTCCAATTGAACTTTTATTCACTTTTACATTTAAAGCCATCAGTGGTTTCTCTATTTCATTTTTATTATTATTTTTTTTCATTCTGCATGAATCACTTGAAAATGCCTGCCTTTGCAAAAATCCATTTGGCAATGTATTTTTTCTCTTTTGCTTTACTTCTAAAAGTTTTCCTTTTTGAATAGTCAACATTTCATATTTTCAGGTTCTTTTTGAGAAAACAAAGATTAAAATATAACAAACAATTGAAATGATGATGATGGCGATGATCATCATCATTATCATCATCATTATAATGATGATGATAATGATGATGATGATGCTGGTAGTGGTGGTGCAACTGCTGTTGCTGATGATGACAATACAGAGAGAAACCTTTCAGCCACTGGCAATTTTTGGTAATTGAAATATTCTAAAATATTTTAATTTGATTGCGGTTGATAACAAGTTTATAATGAATATTTCCAATATCAATCATTGAAAATGCTTTTATTTTTCAAAAGCTTATTTGGTGACCTACACAAAGCATTTTACTTGGATTTATTAGACCTTTATATTGATCTTTTAAATTAGACTACACTTCCTTGGCTTCACTCTCTAAACTGACCTGAAATTGAATTTCTCCAGTGAGGCTATAGCTGCATCTACTGCTAGGAAATTTGGGTCACTCTATCAAGCCAGAAAGTTTGAGTCACTCTACAGAAGTTTGGGTCACTCTATCGGGCCAGAAAGTTTGGGTCACTCTATTGGGCTAGAAAGTTCTTTTCTTCAAAATCCATCTTGTGCATTTATAAATCTACCATGGATTCTTTCCCTACAAAGGGACACACAGGTTTGATTCCTGGTGTAGTGCGCCTTTTCTTTATGAATATTTCTCAAAGGCACAGACCAACAGATGTAATACACACTTTTTAAAATAGAATAAAAAATAAGCCAGCTATTTCAAAAACAAGTATCCGCTATAATCATTTTAAAAGTAATATGCTGCATTTGAACCAGAATCTGTTTTCTGTAGTTTTGGAATGAGCATGCATGGTTAGAGAACACTTGCCTGAAACATGGAGTTTACACACTTGTTTTTGATATCTGGGTAACTGCACTATCCACAATTAGAATGTTTATACGTAGCATCTCTGTCTTGTCAGGCACCCTGACATGGTGTAATGTTTAGCAAGCTCATCTCACTAGAACCTATTACAACTGAGTGGTGAATTCGATCCTCACTGGGTACCTTTGGCCTTGTGGCACATCTAAGTGGCACTTAATAAATCAACTATCTCTGTCTTGTGGTATGTTCCCATGTTTGGAAGCCAACATAAGTTCACATGATTTTGTGTTTTGCTGTCAACCATGTTTTTGGCTTCCTTAATGATGTGCTATAAAATCTTGTGCAAAATCTTTTTTAGAATCATCCAGGGAAAACCCCATTATAAGCATAAATATATATATATATATATATGCTCTGAGACTTCATATTGCAAGAATTGTTCAGATAGTTGGTCTTAAGTTCTTTTCAGTACCATTTTTCAACTGATACAATCTTGCATTGAAATCCAGACAGTACTCCGTGCCATCAGTCTTGTCACTGGCTTTAAATAAACTTAAAACCAGTCTTTTGTACATTAGAGACATAAAACACTATGTCTGATTTACATGATCGTACAACCCATAAATAGGTTAGCAATCAAAAACAAGTTTACAGAAGTGAAATGGTTTTCTAAAATAACCTTTGTCCATATATATACAAGTAGAAATAGAGTTGGTGAGACAACAGGCAACAACTTGTCTATCTTTCCAAGAAACTATGGCAATTCATAAATAATAGAGAAATAAAGTTTGTAGACATAGATTATCACCTAAATATCTTAAGGAACATAGATTTTTAAAAAAATAGTTTAAGAAATTTATGTAAGTTGTAGTAAAAAGCAAATATATCTTTCTGGAAGTAATTGGTATATGATCATGGCAAATCAGAACTCAATTAACAGGGTGTTTCATAATTTTTAAAACAAAATTACAAATCAAAAACCACAAATAGTAGAGTAATGAAAATTATATTTATTGAAAGGTAAAAGGATAATATTTTAGGATCTTCAACTATTTAATCTCAAACATGAACAAAAGACGTCAAAATGTCTAGTGTTCAGTTGAAAGCACTGCTGTATACGGTATGCAAAGTTGCATAGCATGCACATTCCTTCTGGATAATTGCTTGAATTTTCTCAGTGATGGCTGCCTTTAATGCAGCAATGGTGCAAATATTGCCCTGGTAGATATTGTTCTTGAGGAAACCCCAGAGGAAGAAATCTGGAGGGGTTCAGGTCAGGCAAATGAGGTTCCTCTCCTACTTCAACTTTGTGGTTGATGAGATGCTTACCAAACATAATACGTCTTCACCCATAAGATCTTCTGCAACCTCATACAAGATATGATTTCACTATATTTGATTGAATATATCAAAATGTTAACTATTTCCCAGCAATAATCTGTAAAGAAAAAGAGAATAATATCAGCTAGAAATATCTGAGAGATCGCTGCTTTGTTTCAACAATTGTAAAACACCCTGTACTTCCTTACTAATTATTGCTGTATAACACAGTATTACCAACTGTTTGCTTCTTAGTGAGCAGAAAAATAATATTCCTTTCTTATTAAGATGATATGAAAGACAAGATGTCAGTTCCAGACTATTCAGTCAAGTACTATAGCCTGATCATCTTTAGAAATTCGAAGGACTACAATTCATCAGAGAAATCACAAAGAAGCTCCAATGAAATACAAGACAGTATTTAAAAAAGTCTGATATTATTCAGATACTCCAGTTACTCCCTGACTGGAATAAAATATGAACTACATATATAATGATCCATGCAGTTATGGCTTACAGTACAAAAAATTGTGACTCCCAAAAACAAAAATAGGAAACTAAAATATATAAACAAAAATAAAAAGAATTCAAATTAAAATAAGGCATTTGCTTTCTATTAAAAACGGTTATATTTTTCTTTATCTTTCTTTCTCTCGATCCTTCTCCCTATATGTTTCTCTCTCAACTGATGAGAGAGTGACCGTCAAATAAAAAAGAGGAAAAAGAAGCAGTGAACCTGGCCAAAAAATGGTGGACATTTGCAGGACCAGAGTCTAGCTACTTGTGACTAAAATCTACCAAAAATCAGTCAGGCTCCAAAAAGATTAACACAAAGAGACTGGATGTTATCCAAAACCAATGTTTGTGCCAGTAGTCTTGGAGCCTGGTGAAAACGACATAAGCTCACAGCTCTAAGCTAGATGAGAAGCAGGGTCAGCAAGAGAAACCATGGAATAAGTGAAGCAACTGACAGAGAAACCAGCCACATGAGATGCATGAAGAAGTTCAAGAGGTCATCTGCTAATTATATTTTTTGCTCTTCTCGGAGCTGATAAAAACACAAATGATCAACACTGACGAATTTCTAAGATGACTGCTACCATTAAGTTCTGATGTCTAAACTTTCAAATATGTAGCTGAAACAGACTTTCTCCTGATTGCTACCAAGATTGGACCTCTTATGAATTTTTGTCATCACAGATATCAAAGGATTCAATCCAAACTAAATTAAATAAATAAATATATATTGTTTATACTCTTTAGGCAGTTCATTTTATTCAAAAGTTCTCAGTAAATAAATACCAATAACCCTCTGGCACTTTACGTACACACTACCGGCCATAAGTATTAGGCAACCTCTGTTTAAAAAAAAATGTATTTCATACTATTTTTAGTATTCATTGCCAAGTGAATAATTCTAAATGAAAATAGAATGGTTCTTTTGTTATTATTACTTTGCAAAATTTTACAAGGCAAATAGCGACAATTTAGGCATCGCATCCTATAGATTATATATATATATATATATATATATATATATATATATATATATATATATATACTACCGGCAATAATTATTAGGCCATCCCAGTGTTTTAAAAGAACTGATGTATTTCATACTATTTTTAGTATTTATTTCCAAGTGGATAATTCTAAATGAAAATAGAATGGTTCTTTTGTTATTATTACTTTGCAAAATTTTATAAGGCAGCCAGGAAGCCTTTGCTTCAGCCAGCCAATAATAAGAAGAGACAAGCATGGGGAAGAGAGCATTAAAACTGGACACCAGAACAATTCATTTGATGCACATGTTATGCACTATTTTTATTTACAATTATCCACTTGTAAATAAATACTAAAAATAGTATGAAATACATCATTTTCTTTAAAAAACAACTTGGCTGGCCTAATAATTATAGCTGTTAGTGTACATATATATGAAACTGCATTCCTTCTTTTAATAAGGCTTGAGGAATACAGAAAATGGAAACATGCAAAGACACTTTGAAAGCTGGTATAAGAAACAGAGAGAAATAGTGCTGTGAAGAAATTGTTCAGCATTCACTTTCATATAGGAGGACTGATCTTGTATAACATTTCTTTGTTTCTAATGAAATTTTCCTGTCTCTTTTTTTTTTTTTTTTTTTTTTTAATCATATCACCCCAAGCAAGGCAGTAACACCACTAATGCGCAGGGGGCTACGTAAGGGTAAAAAGAATGGAAAAGAGAAAGCAGGAAACCACATCCTAAACAGGAAACAAGGGATGAGCCTCTTCACCTGTTCAATAGATGTGGGTGGAGTGTGAACCGGGCGATAGTTTAGTCTATCTACTCCAATTGAAAAAAAATAATAAAAAAGGAAAAGAGTGAAAAGATTGGAAAAGAGAAAACCGGAAACCGCATCCTAAACAGGAAACAAGGGATGAGCCTCTTCACCCGTTCAATAGATGTGGGTGGAGTGTGAACCGGGCGATAGTTTAGTCTATCTACTCCAATTCTTCTACTCTTAATACTTTGCTTGCCTTTTGGAGGGCATCTTTTTTCTATGTGAATGCACATTCTATAATTTATAAAACACTTCCTAGATATTTAAATTGTTGTATTTTGATTTTGTTATTTCCAATTTGTAATTTGCATGTTGGGCTCATGCCTTTTGCAAACAACAATGCATTCCTTCTTCTTGCAGTTGATGTTTAGTCTTTTCTTCTTGCTTTTGATCTTTACTACATTCTTTAGGAATTCTTGTGATTTTCATTATCTGCTACCAACAATAAGTTATGCTGTTGAGATTGTGGCCACCAATAATGAATCCTGGTAGGACTTCTAGTTCCCTTGGATTTGTCTCGCCGAACAAGTCTGGCAAAATGACACATAGGGAAGCAAAAAACATAAAGTAGGATTCAACAATGTTCTGGAAAACTAAAGACATTACAATAAAGATGAATGGTAAATTTCTGAAACATTATGAAAAAAAAGACCAAGAAATGAAACAAACATACAATGATATATTTGTTATTTTCTACTTGTATTTTTGTTGTAAATTCACCCCTTCTTTTCTTTGTCAACTTACACACATCAGTTCACTATGACAAGATCTATTTCAGTAATCTTAAAAAGACAAACACCATGAGAGTGTTCTATCTCAGGTGTTTGTTGTATCCAGTAAAGTAATATTGGTTAAGAATCAAGGATTAACAGATACCACAGACACCTGGCTGAAGAAAGTTTTAGTCAAAACATTTTGTTAAATACATAAAGATTCTTAAAGAATACATTGTGGTATGGCCAATAAAAATAAAACAAGAGGTCAAAACATCATATTCAGATTAACAAAAAATGGAATACTGTTGTCATATTTGGGTGGGAGCTGCCCAGATCTCACTCTTCAGTCTTGATAGTATTCCTAAATTCTTGTGGGTGACAAATTATTCTCTACCCTTTAACTTCTATTTGACAGGTGGGTGCGACAAGTTTCCTGCAGCTTTATTGCTACTTCCAAGGAAAGTTCCCAGATTAATTACATTCCATGTTTATGCCAGTCCAAACCTTCACATCATGCCATTTACATAGTTCAAACAACACACATTCCCTTCATATTCAGTTGGTGAGAAATAAGTTCTACTCTAACAGCTTCCCATGTGTGCTCTGTAGAACAGACTCCCAAGACTAGTGTTAATCATTACCTTCCCCTCCTATCTGTACAAATTGCCTCTTAACATAACCTCTTTTACTTCAAGTGTCCCCCGCCCCAGAGCCTTGTATCGGGTGAAGCATATTGTAAAACGAAAACCTTCATATAGAAAATATATGACAATAAAAAAGTTAAATCTATAATAGCAAATGAAGCACTATAATACACAATCCAAATTATGGATTTGATTCTTCGCATAATAAAATATAATATTTTATTTTCTAACTAGAAAATCATCTCTCTACCAAAGTTTGAATAAAGATGTAAACATATGTGTTGTGGGGACCTACCTACAAATAGACTTGTCCACACCTTTATAATATGACTACCAACTCTAAGTGGGGAGTCACTGAGTAGTAGACTTGCCTCTGCTGCTGTTGACACTGTTGACACTGTCAGCACTCTGCCTTCGGTAGAGGGCGCTCTCTGCTTCCGAGCAGAGAGCACAAACCCAGTCGTGGCCTTTTGTGGGGAGGCTAGTGAATATAGTCACTGAGTAGTAGAAGTCACAGACTTGCTTCTACTATTGACACTGTCAGCTCTTTGCCTTTGGGTGGAGAGCGCTCCCTGCCTTTGGGCAGAGAGCACTAACCCAGTCGTGGCTTCGTTGAAGAGTAGAGTCACGACTGAGGAAAGATAGACAGATATTTTTGGCTGGGCTATATGGTCCGGAATACCCACATTAAAAAGACCTTGTGTCACATTTTGCCTTAAGTGGGGAGGTGATTAAATACTGTCACTGCGTAGTAGCCACAGAGTGAGTGAATGTGTGAGTCAGGACGCCTGCGAGACAAAGTACTCCCCAGTCCACGTTTACCTTTGTACTACGTTTCCTGAGAATATACTATTCAACCTTATATCCGAGTCCGTGTTATCTTTCTACGGTCCTTTGGTCATAACAGAAATGAAGACCAGGACCAAAAGAAAAGTTTATTATTGCCTGCTCTACAATCCATTTTACACAACCTGCAATCGAGTTAGATTTAAAGGTTACTCCTGGTTTTAATAAGCATGTGAGCTGATTTTAAATTGAAGGTTCTTCTTCTAGTTACCAACCACAGCTAGAAAGCTCATTTTACTCTACTATTTGATGTATAGCTCTAGAGTTAGAGAACTGCTTTGCCTTGAGCATGTAGCTCTAGTGAAACATAAACTATACAACCACTGAAGAGATTATAGTCTTCACAATAGAGACAGCAATGTGATTTTACCAATGATTATCATGGAGAGAGCATGTGACATATGAGAAAGTTTTGAAGAAAGGGGCAGATACAATTTCTGTGTTTGAATCAGTTGATATCCAGTGGGTACACTAAATTAAAAAAAATTTATATTCTAGATTTATGAGCTTAGCTAGTGGATGGTAGAACCGGGTTTGGGTGGTGTAAAAGGACAAGGCATGCTACAAGCCAACAGGGATAGGAAGATGTGGAAAGCCATGATCGCCTACGTCCTGAAAGGACAGGGCACATAGAAGAAGAAGAAGTAGCTTGAAGCATTGTGCAAAACTACTCTTAGAAGATCCTCTTCTATGTTCAATTTCCTTATCTTTAAATTCATTATAACTGATCTACACACTGACGTATATGAATTCTTCTATTTTCATGCATAAATGAATTGATTTACACAAGCAGCAGAATTTAACAAGCAAAACGATGATTAAACACAAAGGTAATTAATTAATAAATTTATGATCAACAATATACACAAGAAGAAAAAAGGTGATTATAAGATTTTAGTTGAGCTTGCTAAGCCAAACTTATGTCAATAGAATAGTTTGCTTAACTTAATTCAAGGTGTTAACTTTATGCCTACAAGATATGGCTCTCACCAAATAAACATCTTTCTCCATCAGCTTCAGTAAACAAAAACACTGAATTTTATTTTTTTTTTGGTACCAACTGAAGCTAGCTTCTGATTGGCTGGTAGAATGTGTGACTGTAAAATAGGGAAAGATGACTTTTTCTATTTTTTATAATAGTGTTTAGTATTAATTTCACAATATGAATTTTTATGATCTGTTTAGGGTAGGTGTCATCATTGCATTCATTTAAGTTTCAAATCATAGTTTGTGTTTTAGAAATGTTTCTTTTGAGTGCTAATTCTTAAAATACTTGGTAAAGAATGTTGAATTTTTTGTTCAAGGTCATTCATATCTCAAATGTCATAAGCATAGTCCTTCTGTACACTGGCCCCAGAAAGAAAAAAAAGAAAAACTGTTTTCAATAAGTTCTTTTTTTTATAATCATGTCGCCCCAAGCAAGGCATTTAACTGTTTTGCAGGGGTTATATAGAAGGAAAGTTATGAGAAAGAGTGACAGGTTATAGGGGGTTTCAGAAAGTGGGTAAGAGAAGAATGAGAATACTGATGAGAGTGGAGTGGATGGAGAAAAAACATGAGAGAGAGGATACAGGTCAGTGAGATAGGAGATGACTATTGACTTTACATTTAAATTCTTGGAGATTGTAGCTGTCGGGGAAGCAAGTAAATAAAAGGGAATTCCACAGGCGGGAAGTGAGAGAAAAGAAGCTGTTGGAGTAGAATTTGCATTTATATTTTATTGTTTTCACAGTAAAAGGGTGGGACCTAGTTGCTAATCTTGTGGTTTGAGTAAATTCATATATAGGAGGCACCAGTGAGCTAAGTTCATTGGAGCAGAAGCCATGAAAATATTTGTAGAAGAGACACAAGAAAGCCACATTGCACCGGTGAGAAAGTGACTGTATCCGAGCTGCCAAATCGGGATCTATCACATGACAGATTCTCCATTGGATTCTGTCAAGGACACCTAGGTGGATAGCAGGAGAACCAGACCAGATATGGCAGCAGTATTCAATGCATGGGTGGATGGTACATTTATATATGTGCATGATTGGACAATGTTGCTATGAATTTATATAAATAGAACATTTTGTCAAAATAAGATTGGAAACTTTTGTACTAAACAGTATTTTCTCCTCGAACTTCACTGAGGTATTTTTGCTTCTCAAAGTTAAAATATTTGTTCATTAATAAGCAAAGATAAATATTTTGAATTGGAATTTATATCCAAACTTACCAAGGTTAAAAAAAAAAAAAAAGAAAAAAGAAAACTTCCTTAACAAAATTGCGTTCTGGTCTAAATCTTTTTCAGACTAGAAAGTTGATTTAGTGTCATGTAGCATTTTCAAAAAAATATCTGGAAATATTCCAATCATTCCAATGTATTTTTCATGTGTTCAATCAGATATTTTTGGTAAAAGAAGTAATAAATTCTTTAGAAAACTTTTCCATAGTACAAAAATTTGAAATAAAGAGTAACGGAAGGTAATAAAAAGATTATTATAAAATTATTTACGTTATATCAAAAAGTCTGAAATATAATAATTGTTATATCATTTAGTTATAAATTTTGTATTTTGACCAAAGATTATTAATTTTGGGATTCTTTTATCCATTTACAAATTAGGATCAATAAGGCTGTACCCTGATACAGTTATTAATTGAATTTTCATTGAATAATGTTTTTTCACTCTATAACATTTTCTAGTGTATAATGTTTTTCACTGTATAATGTTGTTTTCACTGTATGATGTTATCACTGTATAATGTTTGACTTTTCACCTGAAACAGTTAATAATTGAATTTTCACTGAATAATGTTCATTCTGTATGAATAATGTAGCCTTACCGAAATGACAAAGAAAGAGATTAAGCTGAAAAATTAAATAGAAATAGAAACTTATTGATTTGCTTATATAGGGTCAATATTTCTTATTTCTTTGTTGGGTTTTTTAAATACACTTTAAGTTTTAATTTGGTTTAAAAAATGACTGACAATCAACTATATTTGACAGCAAGGCCTCTGATCAGGAGATATGAGGTTTTGAAAAACATGGAGACAATTCTTAATTGCTGTTGTTTCCAGGTCCCTAACTATGGGTAAATAGTGCACCTGCATGTGCGTGGGTGGTGCAGTGGATATCAACTCGGAACAACAAAATGGGGAGCCAAGTTCAAATTCCAGTTGAATTCCTTGCATTCACTTACGCACAAATACCCTTAGGAAAGGTATTAATCCATCTCTTCCCTCCAATTATGAGTTAAATAATAGGACAGATTGGGTTCTATAGCCTTGGCTGGCGAACAGTCTACTGCTGAAAGCAATGGCAACCTACTGTGAGATAATCTTCTGCCCAGTCAGTCATATCTCTGTCGAGGCATGATTGCCCAAAGCGTGTATCATGTATGGCACTTTACTGACTGACTGAATATAATAGTTGAAAACATTATTAAAGCTTCTACTGGGTATAAAGTGGGGGATCAGTTTTATATTGTTATGAATTAATAAAATGATCCCCCACTAATTACTACTTAATAATATAATACATCTCTTCCCCTTCTAGCTATGAGTCAAATAACAGGACAGATTGGGTTCTATAGCCTTGGCTGGCAACCAGTTTACCACAGAAAGCAATGGCAAGCTACTGCGGGATAATCTCCTGCCCAGTCAGTCATGTCTCTTCCGAGACATGATCACTCAAAGCGTGTATCACATATGGCACTTAATTGACTGAGAGCACCTGCAAACAAAAACAAAACCCTATAAAAGTATAACAATAAATTTTTATCCTAAAGATACCAGAAGACATCTTTATATAAAGCATTTACCAACAATACCTATTTATGATAGAATTACCAACAAGTCATAAAATCTGTAGTTGAAGGCATACAAATGTATGAAAAATATTTAGATTTCAGCATTACTTAAGCCACAGAGGTTGATATGCCACTAAACAAAATCAACCAATCAACCAACATGAAAGGATTCATTCATGATATTAGTCCTTATGATATCCTGCTTAAATCAAATTGTATTCCAAGATTTAACTTCAACAAAACTACAA
This sequence comes from Ascarosepion bandense, assembly GCA_037127315.1. Classification (NCBI taxonomy): domain Eukaryota; kingdom Metazoa; phylum Mollusca; class Cephalopoda; order Sepiida; family Sepiidae; genus Ascarosepion; species Ascarosepion bandense. Next base: position 92,204 of record JBBBDQ010001032.1, on the reverse strand, counting down.
CATATATCACTGCCTCCAGTAATTATATTCACACAAATATGTTGTAGGAAGCAGTGGTTATTCTTGAGAAATGGCCTTATGCCATTAACATAATTGAGCCCACAACATTCGAAAGGATTTAAAGGTTGAACAAAAGTAAAAGAGTCTCATTTGCATTAATAAGTGTAAAATTATTTAATGAGAAAAATGACATCAATTTTGTTTTGATAGAACATTTATGCTTGAAAGTTCTGCATAAAGTTTTTCTTTTGAATGTGTGTTTAAGAGTTTGGTTTGCATAAAGTCAGATGAAATGTATTTTGTGAAGAAAAAACAAATTTGATGTTGCTGCGAGTGTTTACAATTGTAATAGGCAAACAGAAATGGTGTCTTTTTTCCTTTTTCTTTTTTGTTGCCAACAAGTAAATGAGGAAAGTGTAGAAAAAATTAGTGTAATGTGGAAGAGAGAGAAAGACAGTGGGAAAAATTGCCAATCATCTAGGATTGGCATTAGTCAGATGAATTGTAGCTATCTGTGATGTTCTTTCTTTTAAAGAGAAATCAACGAATGCAATGTGAAAGAGAAGGTGAGAAAGTAAAAAAATGCAGGCTACCTGGACTTGGCATCTGGTAAATGGCCTAGACTCTCTGAAAAGAAAGGCAAAATCACATGTACTTAACTGTGTTTGTGGAAAATAAAAATGGATCAACTTTTGAATTTTTCCCTGTTCCTGATTGGCCAAAAAAAATAAGAGGATGTATTTATTTTGTTTTTGCAGATGTCAGCATGTGGTAAAATTTAGTGAACCAACATTTTCATGATAAAAGCTTTTCTACTGGTGAATGTATAAATGTATATGCTTCTTTATTGGCTCATGAAAAAGTGTAGGAGTGTGTAAGCTCAGATTTTTCAATCAAATCTTACAAAATCTGACAATACATTGAAGAAACATTGAAAATGTTTATGAAAATCTGATATAATTTTAAAAATGTTTCAGCCAGTGTGCTTTTCTGCCAGATTTTGTGAATTGGTTGGTGTGTCACTGTTTTTCTAAAGATTTTGAAAGCAGTATTGGCTTAGATGTGGCACAAGGATAAAATTATGGAGCACACAGTGAGAATTGCACTCATTATTAAGTCGTAATTGATCTAGAAAAACAAACTTGCTATTACATCACATTGAAGTGCCCTGGGAATTTTTTTAAGTATACAAGGCCAAAAGTATGGAGCACTTAACTGGAGGTCTTAATGCATTACTCAATAGTCTAATTAACAAGTTTGGGTCAATGGATGTCAGATAGGGATAAGAAGGTATAGTAAAAAAACAAACATTGATAGGAGCTACAAAACATAGGAAGTAGTGGAGAGATATGATCAACCACATCATGAAAGGAAACAGCACATAAAAAATAAATATATATATATAATAGATTCCAATTTTTTCTATTTCTATTTTAGAACATATTTAAAAAAATGACTACATCATGTAATCAAGTAATGGGATCTGATGTTTGCAATAAGGCGCATTTATTTATCTTTTGCTTTTGTAAAATTAAATCATCACTGCACTCGGTGTGAAAGCTGGTATTTTAATGTCTTAAATACTGACACTGAAACTTAGCTTCATACCTTTTAGAAACTTTTGAGCTTTTAGTTTTAAATTTTATCTGAAAAAGTACAGAAGTACCTAATTGAAAGCAGTAAAAATTTCTTTGGTGAAAGATCAGTAATAGAAATGTCTTTTTAAGCTGGCTCCAATCTACCAATGTTGATGGTATCTTTAACATTATTTTTAATATATTGTAAAATATTTTGCATTTCTTTGTAAAACTTTGAAAGGTCCCAAATATGTCAGACAGAAAGTTTTTTTTAATTATTCTGTAGGAAAATCTACTCACATATGCGTAAGTATTTTGGTATGTAAATAACTGTCGTGTGCATTTTTGTAATTGTGAACATTAAATCTTTTATTTTTTGTTTAACATTTTGAACAAAAGAAGTGGTTAGTTGAAAATTGTTTGCATGTTTACAAAAATTATCCAAGTAGTGTTAATGAGTCCCAAAAATGATTTCTGATGTGGTGCCTTTCAAATCCTTCTTAATTGCATTCCTGATGGATAGCAGAATTAGAAGAATATTTTCCGACCATGTGCCATTATAGTTGTTTGCTGTAAGTGCTGTCTTTAACTTTCTGTGAAACTCTTCAATCATCTCATTTGTACAGGGGTGATATGCGGTGGTAGTCATGTGTTTGACCCTAAAGTTTTGTGAATTCACTGAAAAGGACTGATTGAAATTGTGCACCACAGTCGGTTGTTATAATGGATGGACAACTAAAAATAGCTATTCAATGTTTTAATATAGGTTTCACTACTGACTGTGCAGATATATCCTTTAAAGGAATGACAACAGGCCGCCTAGTAAATCTATCAATGATTGTTAAAAGGTAAGAATGATCGTTTGCTCCATATAAAGGTCCAACCATGTCTACATGTAAGTTTGTGAATCTCCAATCTGGTGGAGTGAAATGTCCTAAACGTGATTTCGTATGTCAGCCTACTTTCCTTTTCAGGCAGTTTAGATGGGTTTGTGTCCAATTTTTATATCCTTGTGCATGTTTGGCCTGACAAATTGATCAGTGATTAAATTAGCTGTGTTTGTTTGACCAGAATGAGAAAGATTATAAAAATGTCTGAAAATTCGCTGTCAAAGGGATGGTGGTATTTAAAGCCAGATTGTCTGTGGAATCAAATCTTACAAATTCTGGCAATGCATATTCATAAAAGCTGAGTAACATCTACCATGTATGCAATTTTGAAAGCAGAATAACATATTTTTATTACTTCAAAGCTCCCAAGAAAATTAAATTTCACCATTGAAGGACCCATAAGGAGTTGATATGATGTTAAACAAACAAATTGATCAAACAATCAATCAAAATGAATGTATCTATATTATTCTTCTTCTATGTGCCCTGTCCTTTCAGGACGTAGGCGATCATGGCTTTCCACGTTTCCCTATCTCTGGTGGCTCTTAGCATGCCTTCTCCTGTTACACTATGAAACCCTCGTTCCATCATCTACCTGATTAGGTCCTTCAAATATATTATTCGTTGCTTTCCCCTGTCTCTTTTCCCCTCTATCTGGCCTGTTGGTATCAGGTTCTCCAAGCCCTCCTTCCTCATTGTATGTCCCAGGAACTTTGGCTGTCTCTTCCTGATTCTCAGTATTAGTTTCCTTTTCGTTTCCATCATTTCCAAAACCTCATCATTGCTCACATGCTCGATCCATGATATTCGCAGAATCCTTCTGTAGAAACACATTTCAGTTTCTTCAAGTTTTTCCTTCATCTTTGATGATATTGTCCAGCATTCACTGACATATTGAAAAACTGACAACACATAGCAATCTAGTACTTTCTTCTTTGTTTTTAGTGAAACTGTCCTGTTTCTTAATACTTTACTCAACTTCTGAAATGCTTCCTCTGCCATGCCAATCCACCTTCAGATCTCTGTGTGGCACTTTCCCTATTCTGTTATAACACTTCCAAGGTATTTAAATTTTTGTACCTGCTCGATTCTAGTATCCCCAACCTGTATTTAGCATGTTAGGTTGCTTTTTTTTACTGATGACCATGCAATCGGGATTTCTTGCAGTTTATTTGTAGTCCTTTCTTATCACTCTCTTCAGCTACCTTGTGTAGGAGGTCTTAAAGTTTCCTTTCTGTGTCTGCTATCAGCACTGTATCATCTGCATACCTTAGGTTGCTTAAACTGTGGCCTCCAATGACAAATCCAGATATAACTTCTAGGGTTCTCAAAACACTCTTGCTGAACAAGTTGAACAGATCCGGTGAAAAGACACATCCTTAAATGGATCCATTTTAGTTATTGTCTTAATCTAATGCATCATCAGAGCAGTTTCAACTTGAAGGCACACTGTAAATCAGTTTGATTTCTCATTTTCAGTCTTGTTACTCATCTCCAGATATGTGCATCTGTGTTCATGAAGCAGGGTTATGGTTAAGCAGAACAGCAACTATTGTCCCCAATAACAATAAAAAGAGGGGGAAGAACAGAGAAAAATATTACAAAATGTCAATTTAATGCAAAATAAAGTTAAGCAACTATAAGAGAGGAACAAAGTAAATAAGTTCACATGCAAAAGAGATAGAGTTCAACTTCATGGGTAAGACCAATCTTTCATTTATATAGGTTAGAAATCCCAGGATTCACGAGTATGATTTATCCATAAATTTGGGAAGTGAATATTTTTAATAGGCATTACCTGAGAATGAAACTGAGTATTTGGAGAATTGGAATGGGCCTGAGGAAATTGTTGTTTTCAACATGTAGCTTAAACTGAAAATATGCCAAGAGAACCTTAGCTAGAGTTCAAGTAGATGCCTCACTAGGAGCACATAAGATTTTGAGTTCAGAGTTGTCATTCTTCTATGCTGGTTGCCAAACATGGCTAGACAGTCCACTGTGGTCTGCTATTTAACCAATAGCAAGTTGGACAAGAGAATGGATAAGATATGGATAAGAAGGTATTTGTGCAAAAGTAAATGCTTTGATCTTGACTAGAATTTGAACATGGCTTACAGATTTGTCATTTTGAGTTTTTATTATGCCAACTGCACTTCCATGTTTACTACCAAATTTATTTTGTTACTGGAACCAAATGCTGTGGAAGTAACAGAATAATATTCTTTCTTATTTATTATCAATTTGTATCCTAAATTGTTTTACCAATACTGAGTAGATTATTTATACTATTTACATTTAGGCTATTGTCCACAGTTTTGCAGTTGTTTTGTTCATTGTGGCTTCAAGACTGCATCAGGTGTACATCAGTCTGGTTAACCTATGACATCAGCAGCAGCAGAAGCAGTCAAGCATGTCAGTAGCATGAATCAGCAGGAAGGCTAGGTTTAAGGCTCCAAGTCACTACAGAAAATTATCCCACCAGACAATAGCCTACTAGATTAACAATTGGTTCCTGAATTCAGTAACATAGTAATTGTTAGTTCAATCCGTAAACAAGAAAAATCTACACCCATGGATTAAATATAGGGTTTGGTTCAGAATTACCTATAAAGTTACTCAGATCGATATACAACTGGTGAAAATCGAAGGGCAAAACAGCAGAAACATGATGACAACAACAATGGTGATGATAATAGTCCAAATGTAAATAGTGTAAATAATGATAACTCCTGATTGTAGGAATTTGGACAGTAAATGAGTAGATGCATGCCATCAAATTAAATTTTGAAATTCTAATAGAAAAAGATAAAAAATATGGCTAATTATCTACATATATGTGTGTGTATTTGTGTGTGAATGTGTATGCATTTGGATATGCATACATGTATGCACACACACACACACACACACGTTCACATATGTATATATATATGTGTGTGTGTGTGTGTGTGTGTGTGTGTGAGAGAGAGAGAGAGAGAGAGAGAGAGAGAGAGAGTGGAAATACTATAGTACCACTGGGGGATTGGAGAGTCAATATCTAAAGCAAACCTATAAGAAGACCCCTCCCCCCAGCCAAGAGAGAAAAGACATCAATAAAAAATTGGAAACAACAAATAAAATAAATTCCTTGCCTAAAAAGAACTCTCTCTTTCTTGTTTAAACTTATATACATATGAATCGAAGTTGCTCTTCTTTGAAATAAAAATTTACTTTCATCTTGACAATTTCAATCAATAAGTGCATTGCACTGAGCAATTGTAAAACTGAAAAGCATTTGCATTTTGGAAGATGCTAAAAGCCAAGTTGAGAAGGTATTTTCAAGGAAATTTTCATCGATGACTGATGCACTTGTTGCAGAGGTCAAATTGGAACAGTGTTTGTCAGTAAGAAGTAAGCTACTGATTTGATTTGCAATTCTTAAATAATTAAATCATTTGAATTTTAAGGAATTTTTCTGCTTATTTTAGTATATCTTCCATCTGAGAAGGCAATTTTTACATTTTATACAATAATTGGATTTTCTATTTTTATGGCATTTATCAATTTCCTTTGGCATTTGTTTTTCTTTACTATTTGATATAAATAAAACTTTTTTCTTTTACACCTGCTGTTAAGATGTTTGTTGAAGACTTTCAAATGCTTTTCACTTACATACAATCAAAAATTAAATTTATTTGACAAACAGAAATTTAATTTTAATAGTAATTATTTGGTGAATGCAGAACAAGCAACTACTAAATTTGCAAAAGTGAAATTAGTACTTAATATATATATATATTAATTATTTAATATATATAAGTACAAAGAAAAAAGAATATATATAGAGAGAGACAGAGAGACAGAGAGTGAGAGAGAGTTGATTTTCTAAGTGCCACTTACATGTGGCACAAGGCTGAAAGTTTGGAGTATCTAGTGAGGATCAAGCTCGTGGTGATACCGACCGAGCAAAAGCGACAAACCGGATGTTGGCTCTATACTGACTAAAAAGTAAATGAATAAAACTCGTCATGCGCATCTGAGTTTGCGCAGATGTTCCAGTTGAAAAATAAAAATTAATCAAATATCAAATTTCCATTTCGCGAGCATACGCGAATTTTATTTAGGAGCCGATGGGAAGCCCGGAATCAAATACAAGTGTGAAATTCAAAACGAGCTGTTTGATCTAAAAAGCAGAGACAAAAAGCATCGTCAGACAGACAGACAGACTGACGGTGACAGGAGAAGAATGTAATCATATCCCCTTCACTTAAGTCGAGCTGCTACTATATTCGCCTCCCTTCACTTCTCATCACTCCTTCCCTGTCTCAAAAGTACTTACTGACCTCAGGAGTGACCTCTTCAAAGACATTCCTCACAAACCAACTTACTGACTTATGGACCTTGGAAGTGGCAACTTCAAAATGAACATTCCTCTGCTCTCCACATTCCTAAGTCTTTTATCTTTTTCAGCATTATTATTTGTCATGAACACTCCGTTGAACCTTTATTTCAAGTATTATTTTAATTGTAAAAACATTACTTGATATGTATATATATATATATATTTATATATATATATATATATATAAATGTTATTTTATGCTCAAATTGGCTTTCTTGATTTTATAATCATTTTATGACTTATAGTGGGCCAAATTCTGTTAACCTGCAACGGCATACAATTACCCTTTACTAGAATGGAATCCTACTACAGCTAGAAAAAGAATAAATAAGATAAGAGATACCCACTATAAGCTCACTACTCAGTTGTTATAGGTTTTAACAAGATACTTTTGTTCACCATAACACCACATTGATGTGACCAAAGAGAAAGAGAGAGAGAAAGATAGTAATTTTTAAGCTATTAATGGATTCTTAAAAATCAAACATTATTTCTTAACTATAGCAAAAGTTTTTTTCCCTAGGCCAGTTGATATTAATTTTACTGTTTAAAAATAGAGATGTCTACTTGAACATACATACCTCGTAAATATAACATTTACAGTAGAAATATATATATATATATATTTATATGTATATATAATCACCAGCTGCATAACTCAAATTTACATGAACAACACAATTTTCAGGTGTAACTGTGAGTTGTTTAACTAGTAAGGTATAATATGTATATTTATTAATATATAATTAATAGATTGCTCTGTTATATTATATCAAATACTATTTCATCAACATCAGAACTCAATATATATATATATATATATATATATATATATATATATATATATATACATGGCCGTATCTGACTACCGGGCACACCAGGCACGGGTCCGGGCCGATCCGTGCAATCATAGTGAAAATTCGGGCAAGGAAAAATGTCTTCATCAGAAATCAAACTAAACAATTCACAAAGAAAGAAAACATCTGAATGAATGCAGTAAAAATCTGTTTATTTATTTATTAATTTTTGGAGAAAAGACTGGTTATGTTCAGAAAGTCCGAACCTGATTTCCTATTTTCATTCACGTTCTGTGCCTAATTTCCAAATCCGCAAAAATCATAGTTTCTGGAAATAGATGACACTGATGACATCATCACATTGTTAACTAATAAATCCGGGCAATTTTCTCTGTGCCTGGCATTTTTTTAGCATCAGCTACGGCCCTGTATATATATATATATATATATATATAGTACTAGTGTTAAGAAAACAGGGCTTGATATAATATAACAGAATTATTAAGTATATATTAATGTACATATGAAACATAAACAACAAAGGTAACCTTTTAAAAACTAAATGTAACTGCCAAAAAAAGGTCTATCCATTAAATAACCTATTTATGCTTGAGAGTAGTGTATACTGAGCTAGCAATCATTTCAGTAATGATGTTAAATTTTATTTTGGTTCCACTTAAAATCTTTGGAAATTTCATTTCTACCATCATTAAATGACCTTAGGCAATATAAAATGCAAGAACTACACAGCTCTTTCTACTTTTAACAAAGAATAATAAAAAGCTTCCTTTTTCACCTGGGATATCATAACAAAAGCCAATTCTTACAATGAGAAATGAAATAGATGTAATTTATGTCTTGCTAAAAAATTTGTTTTCTAAAAACACTTAAATAACCCTAGCTTATTAAACAAGAGATATGAATTGATGATTACAAGCCCGCATAAAAGTAAATATCTGTTTAAATACTTTGATCCAGATTCATTTTTTAATACAGATTTAATTCTTTAATATTTAATTTTTAATATAAATGATGTTTTTTCGTTTTTCTTTAAATGATACGAACAAGTAATCTCCCTTTATAATTATTAATAATCATATTAAATTAATATTCGCAAATCTAAAAAGGAATATTTTTTTCATGTATATTCAAACCCTGATTATTTTAAATATCAAATATATATTGAAAATTTAAATTGAAAAATGATATCCCAGTTTACGCTGAGCACCTAAAGATTGCATTGTAATTCTGAGTCATGATATCAGTGAAGGATAATATGCATATTTAGTCGATGATTACAAGAAAAAGGGGTGATGGGATGTGCTTATTTTATTACCATAATGGATGGTAATAATTTGGATGTGAAGCATTATAACTTCTTCTAATTTTGAAAATTGCATGTTCATAAAAAATCCCTGTTATGTAAGCATTCTTAAAAAAATGGTTAAATCAGTTATAGTAAATCGCCTGAAGACACCACATGGTAGAAACCTAGGTCGCATAATACCTCATTTTCAAATGAAAAATATTCAAAAGTTCTACAATATAATTGCATTGAACACTTTTGAATACAACTGTGTACTTGTCTAATTTAATTATGACCAAAAACAAAGTAATTCAATAATTATATATATCATCTATTTTAATGAGATCTAATTTAGATTGAACATACAAAAATAAAAAAATATGAAGATTAATAAAAATTAGAATGAAATACTGAAAAATGAAATATTGACAATTTTGAAGTTGCTGATGTCAGTACTATATATCAAGGAACTGAATTTTTTAAATTTGAACAATTAGTGTCTTGAAGAACTTAATATTTGAATAATTAGATGTTTGTTGAATTGAAGTTTCAAGAATTGCATATTCAAAAACAGATGTCTGAGGAAATGAATTTTGAAAATTTGAATAGTGATAAATATAATTTTAATGAAATGAATAATGAAGGATTTAAAGCTGAAGAACTGGTTGTTCTAGCATCGAATCTTAATTAATTCAATTTCAAAAAAATTAATTTTGAATAATTGGATATTTAATAGGATATTTAAAGATTTGAATTTTAAATATTTTGAATTTTGACAAAGTAAATATTGGAAATTTCAATTCAGATGAAATTTGAAGTATTGCTTATTTGAAGATTTTAATTTTGATGAAGGAAATAGATGAATAATTGAATCTTAAAGAAGGCAATAATGAAGAACTGAATTGTGAAGAACTTTATATCTAAAGAAATGAATACAGAACAACTGAATATTAAATGATTGCATGTAGAATATTTGAATACCAAAGAGTTGAATCATGAAGCAGTAAATACTGAAGAACTCATGTTAGAAATGGAATATTAATGAATGGAAATGTTAGGGACTCAATATTGATGAAATGAATGTTAAAGAATTAGGTACTGAGGAATTGAATATTGAAGAATTCAATTTTGAAGAATTGGTTAATGAAGAATTTTATATTGTAGAATTAGATTTTAAAGATCTGCATTTTGAAGATTTGAACTGATGAGTCTCTGTGTGAAGCGGTAGCCTTCTGTTCCATTCACAGACTGTTGCCTTAATAAGGAGTCTACATAAAGAATAGGGTTTTCTTTCAAATATATTATGTCGAAATCATACGCCATGATTTTTATTGCTCAATACAGTATCCTTGAAGATGTCACCCTTGACAATTGTTTCCTTGGATTGAAAATAAATTCCAAAGACTTGTGGTTTAACTTCAACCAAAATCTTTTCCCTAACAAAAATTCCACACCCTCTCCATGCACTATATGGTCCCTAATGCCTCTTTCTTAATATTTGAATCGTTAATCTCTGCCAATGTTAACCTCTTTGACAAATACATAATTGGATGTTCCTCTTGTGATAAAATGGCAGTGATCACTTTTTCACCTGCATCAGTGGTTACAGATATTTCTATTTTAGGATTGAACACTTTTATTATTAAATCGGTTCTCTGTGTAGGGCCCAGAAGTTTTTTCCGTCTAAATCTATCCTGCACATTTATAAATCTACCATCCGCCCGTGCATTAAATACTGCTGCCATATCTGGTCGGGTGCCCCTGCTATTCTCCTCGAGCTTCTCGATAAGGTTCAGAGGAGGGTCTGTAATGTGATAGATACCGACTTGGCAGACCTCCTGCAGTCTCTCTCCCACCGGCGCGACGTGGCTTCCCTGTGTCTCTTCTATAAATACTTTCATGGTTTCTGCTCCGATGAACTTAGATCACTGGTGCCCCCTAAATACGAATTTGAATGAGATACTAGATTAGCAACTAGATCCCACCCTTTTACAGTGAAACCGATAAAATGCAGCTGTAACTTCTACTCCAACAGTTTCTTTCCTCGCACTTCCCGACTGTGGAATTCTCTTCCACACGATTGCTTCCCCGACGGCTACAATCTCCAGGAGTTTAAATGTAAGGTCAATAGACACCTCCTAACACACTAACCTGCTCCCATTCTATCAAACACTCTTCCCATCTTCCCAACCCTCATCCTCGCTATCCTTACTCATCTGTCACCTTCCTCCTGACATTCCCTATGTCTAACCACTCCTTCTCTTTACCTTCCCCTATGTAGCCCCATGTGCAATAGTGGCAGTGGAATGCCTTGCTTGGGGTGAGATGATTAAAAAAAAAAAAAAGTTTCTCCTCATGATTGTCATTATTATTTCAAAAGCACTATTTTGCTTTTGCATCCATTCAAACTCACTGCTCTTCTTGTGTAACTCTGCAAATGGCTGACTTATTTCACTGTACCTTGGAATATACTTTCCTATAGAAATATATTAACCCCAAATTGACTCTAATTCCTGTTTATTTGCTGAAGTCATTATATCTGTAATCTTTTCATCGGGTGCTATAGTTTTTTCAATATCTGAGCTCAAATACAACAAATTCTTACAATCAAAATTGCATTTGTTGCTGGTCACTGTTAATCCTACCTTTTTTAATGTTGTTGAAGGAAGCATTCCAGAAGTTGAGTAAGACACTGAGAAACAGGTCAATTTTGCTAGAAACAAAGAAGAGAGTAATGGATTGCTATGTGTTGTCCATTCTTCAATATGGCAGTGAATGCTGAACAATACCATCAAAGATGAAGGAAAAACTTGAAGCAACTGAAAATGTGGTTCTACAGAAGGATGCTGCGAATATCATAGATTGAGCATGTGAGCAATGATGAGGTCTTAGAAATGATGGAAACAAAAAGGAAATTAATACTGAGCATCAGGAAGAGACAGCTAAAGTTCCTGGAACATGCAATGAGGAAGGAGGACTTAGAGAACATGATACTAACAGGCCAGATAGAGGGAAAAAGAGATAGAATGAAATAGAGACAGGGGAAAGCAGCGGATAACATATTTGAAGGACCTAATCAGGTGGATGATGGAACGAGGGTTTCATGGTGTAAGAAGAGAAGGCATGCTAAGAGCCACCAGGGATAGGGAAACGTGGAAAGCCATGACTGCCTACATCCAGAAGGGACAGGGCACATAGAAGAAGATATATGCTAACTGTTTGTAAGAAATTATGTGGATATAAAGTGGGAGATCAAATCTATATTGTAATGAATACACAAACTGATCCCTCATTTTGTGGCCATGCTAGTTTCTATACATTTATATTCTAGATTTATGGGCTTGAGCTAGTGGATGACAGAACAAGGGTTGCATGATGTAACAGGAGAAGGTGTGCTAAGAGCCACCAGGGATAGGGAAACGTGGAAAGCCATGATCACCTATGTCCTGAAGGGACTGGTCACATAGAAGAAGAAGAATATTTGTTCAATTTTATGTTTTAATTCTTCCTTGTTTTTTGCACCTACCCTTATATCGTCCTAATATATGATTATGTTGCTTATTTTTTTCTAATAACACTCCTTCAATCGCATTCTGAATAATGTAACTGGAGATTTTAATCCCAAACGGTAGATGAGTCCATCTTAGCAGACTTATAGGGGTGGTTATTGTGGCGACTTATTTGAACTTCTCATCAATCTCAATTTGGTTGTATGCAGACTTAAGATCAATTTTGCAAATTTTGCAAAGTATTCCATATTTACTCGCTCAGGGCTGAGCATTTTTGGTCATTTACTTCTACCTTTATAATCATCATATATGTGTGTGGGTGGCGCAGTGGATATCGGCTCAGAATGAGAAATTGGGGAACCGAGTTCGAATTCCAGTTGAATTCATTGCATTCACTTATGCGCAAATACCCTTGAGAAAGGTATTAATCCATCTCTTCCCTCCAGTTATGGGTTAAATAATAGGACAGATTGGGTTCTATAGCCTTGGTCGGAAAACAGTCTACCACAGAAAGCAATGGCAACCTACTGCGGGATAATAATCTGCCCAGTCAGTCATGTCTCTTTCGTGACATGATCGCCCAAGCGTGTATCACGTATGGCACTTAACTGACTGATATCCTTATGTCCCATCAGCTTTTTTTATTGCAACAATAAGTGACGCCCAGTTACTTCCACCTTGAGTCACCTTTTCTAGAATTCCTTGTCGGATCGTTCTGTTTAACTTTTCTATCATGAATGGAAATCTATGAACTGGAACCGTTCTCACCTTTATATATTTAGGGTGATAATTCTCTTTTAACAGAATGTTCGCTTTATATCCTTTCAACAATCCTATTGTACTTTCTCATGTCCCCATGGAATTTATCAGCTCCATCTTTAATACGTCAATCCCTAAAAATCCATGATCCATACAGCACACTACCACCACAATTGAAATTACTTCAAATCATGTACCTGTTACAAAGATGTCCTGAAAGAAACCCATTGTCTTTATGATTGATCCATCAAACTGCTTTAATTTCACAAAGCTTTTTTTACTTAAGGTTATCCCAACTGAATTGAAAATTTCTTTGGTATTAAAATAATTTTAATACCAGTTTCCACCTGAATACAAAATACATGACCATTTATTCTCATACTGTCTTGACCTTTCTTTTGCACATTTACTGTAAATATTCCACCTTCTTTTTCTTCAAAGGACGTTTTTCACTGTTTGCAATTTTTTTACTTGCTTCTCATACCTACAAACACTCTGAAAATGATTCCTTCTTCTGCAATTGGACATTTCTATTTATTCCTTTCATGCATTCTTCCACAATATTTGCATTTCATTCTGAATTGTCATATTCATCCGATACACTTTGAGCTTTTCTTTTGGCAGATTGAATTCTCTGATTAACTCTTGTAAAAATTCTACAATTGTTTCCAAATTCATTTGGCTGCTTTGCATGCACTCCAATATTTTTTCCTTCTGACTTTGGTTTTGTAACTCCTCAATCAAACTATGAAGAATCAATTCATCTCCAACTGAATGACAATTTTCATTTGTTCCAACTCCTTTGGATAAGACATGGTAGAAATTCTCATTAAATCCTCACATCCCATAGTAGCCAAAATCAAATTCGTTATCTGATTCTCTCCTCCTTCCATCCTTGAGACCAAGCTCTTGTTTATACTTTAACATGCTCTGGATCATCCAGTGAATCCAAGGATCCTCGGTGATACCATAGTTGAGTCTTGTATAAGTCTGTGTGTAGCAATAGACGTGATGTATCTCTACGTGTAGCAATAGATGTGATGTATCTGTACGTGTAGCAATAGACGTGATGTAGCTCTCCTTGTTAAGTGTGATGCAATTACTGTCAGTTACTCACTGCTTAAATAGTGCCAGGCTGATTTGCATAAGATACTACATGAACATTAATGAATTCAGTATTTTCAGATTGAATATTAAAAAAAGAATACTAAATAATGCAATACAGAAGAATTGAGTTTGAAAAGAACAGAATATTAAATGACAGAATATTGAAAAAATCGATATTCCAGACTTAAATCATAAAAAACTGAATATTGAAGAACTTAGCATTGACGAAATGATTTTGTTATGATGGAATATTGTAGATAAACTAAGCATTTTTTTTTATATATTTGATCAACTTGTAGATTTTGAACTAATTCTGTGTTCCTCATTTTTAAATTAATTGGCTGTAAAGTTGTTATGGGGAAACACACCTATTCCTCAGATAATGGACTCTCCCTCCTATATTAATAAGGGTTAACATGAAGTTCTTGAGAAGTTTTTGGGAAGTTCATAGGATTTCTTTAGTGTTCTATAGGAGTTCAGTAGAACTACTAGGCAGTTGATATCAGTCGGCAGTTAGCCGAATACTAAGGAGTCAGCTTTCAGTAGAAGATTATCAAGTTTCTAACATTTTGTGTATGTTAAGTCAATTAGCAACCAATATAGCATGATGATAACCTTCAGTGCAAAAACTATTCCACCACAAAAGTCTCATTTTATTTGAAAATAGTATTTTTAATAATTATTTTCTGTAACAACAACCACAATGTTTGGTATTTCCTACTAACAGTAGAAACATTTTTGAGCTTCTTGGAATATGCTGGATGCAATATCTTGGAATTCAAGGTAGACAAGCAAGAGAGAGAATTTGGATGATAGTGAGCAATCTTTGATTCTTTCCATAATGGCCTCATAACAGATTAAGCAAATATCAATAATTATCACATGTACTGACAGCTTTAGTTTTTTTTTATTTACTTACCTTTATTATTCATTGTTTAAAACAGTACAGCAGCAAAAGTGGGACTAAACCTTTACTTTCATGTTTCAGGAAAAACTTTTTTACTTTATGAGGAAACTTCATTAGAGAATTTTGATAAATCCCCTTGATTCCTGTTTATAAATCTGCCAAAAAGATACAGTCTTTCCTTAATTAATTCTGAAATCTTACAGAATATATTACACAAAAATGCTTAATGAAATATGCAATGTTAAATAATAAAAAACAAAATTGATGACATTCAAAACATTGATAAGTTCTTCATTATCTGGAGGTTTCAAGAGGGAATTTTAAGGTACATCTGAAACTAATTATAAAACTGAATTTTGTTTTTAAATTATAGTTAGCAGCCAGTTCTGCTTTAGGTTTGACCCTGCTTTTGAGGTGGAGTGATCTAATTTGCCCAAGATCCTGTTACCAATTGTCAATACGGCAAAGGAGATGACAACTGTTCAAGTCTGATTGCATGGCTTTTGCACATACAAGCTGACCACCTGCCTGGTTTTGTACGTGTACTTAAGCCACAGCCAAACCTGTTTTCTTTGGACTACAATCAAAGAATTCAGTATATATACCAAAATAGAAAAGGTTTAAGATTTATTATTGGCACCTCTAGTCTTAACAACATGCTGATGATACAGTGTTGATAGCAGACTAAAAAGGAACATAAATTCTAAGAAGATAGAATCTATTGCTGTGAGCAAAAGAAACAGCCCAAGATGTAAATTACAAATTCGGGCAAACCTGAAGAAGATTACCACCACCTTTAAATTTGTTGTTTTTCATTTTTTTTTTTACTTTTTTCAGTGCAGTCTTATCAATTATTACATTAAGTTTCTGATTATCAAAAGAAATTTGGAAAAATTTCAATAGTTAAACAATTTTAGTGGGGGCTCAGTTTCTCATACAACGTTATAGTAAATCAATCCTGTGTTTTAAAACCACTTGTATTGGGGTCGCTTTTTTTGTTTTTTTTTAGAACGAGTTGTTGCTCTTGTTTTTGTCTTTTTCAAGTTTTCTTCAGTTCCTATGATGGCATTTTCCTCAGAAACTCTCAAAATGGCTTTATTGAAAAATTTTGCAAAGGATTCAGTTGTTGAATATGCACAAGCAGAAAAGTTAATTGCACAGGAACGATCTACTATACAGATATATGAAAAACTGAGCTCCCCCAGCAAAATTGTTTAAATATTGAAATTTTTCCAAATCTTTTTGTCAGTCGGAAAGTTTAGGGTTTAATTGATAAGATTGCACTAAAAAAAGTAAAAAAAAATTGATAATTTACAGGTGGTGGTAATGTCATATTGGTGAGTGCTTTCAAAATGAAGGATCGATTTACTATTCAATTGTATAAAAACTGAGCCCCCATTCCATTTGTTTAAATATAGAAATTTTTCCAAAAATCTTTTGTCAGTCGGAAAGTTTAGGGTGTAAATTGATAAGATTACAATGGAAAAACTAAAAAACTAGAAAACAACTAACTTAAAGGCGGTGGTAGTCTCCTTCAGGTTCACCCAAATTAGAAATGCCAAAATCAAAAAAGTAAAAAAAGTTAAGTATCTAGAATGGAGATACTTTCCAAAAGATTAGAAAATTATTAAGAAACAAGAAAATCTCATCAGAAACAAACAAAACAGCGCTGAAATGTAAAGTAATATTGCTCCCCACCAATATAGCAGTAAATGCTGAAAAATTATCATCATATACGGAAAAAGAAATTGAAGCAACAGAAATGTTAAGAATACCATTGACTGAACTTGTGAGCAATGGCAAAACTTTAGAGAAAATGGTGACAAAAAGGTCACGTATACTTAGAATCAGAAAGTGAAAATTGAAATCTCTTGGGCACAATCAGGAAAGGGTGCTTAAAATATTTGACACAGACGGACATACGAAAGCAAGAGGTACAGATGAAAGCAGTGAATTACCTACCTCACAGGCTTATGTAAATAGTTGGTGAAACATGGATTAGGAGTGATAGTGTCATGGTGGCATCACCCACAACAGAATGAACTCTTCCAACAATTGCATATACCTCCCCTCACAAGAGGTGAGAGTCGGTAGCCAGTGAGATAGCCTGGAAGTAACCTGAGAGAGTAGCCTGAGGAGAACACCCTGAACATAGCCGAGAGTCATCTACAAACACTGCTACCATAACAACCATTATGAGTCCCAGTTCGAGGGTCGAATTAATACTAACCCGTATTAACGTTCTACTAACAAAGTTCCAAGTGTTGTATTTTGCCGTGTTTAATATATATTTGTTATTTCCTATTTTGGATTGTTTTTGTGTTATTCTTGTTGGACCTTTAACCAGGTCCACGACAGATAGTAAAAGAACAATTTTTACTAAAAGCTAAAAGGAGAGAATTTTGCAGGGACCCATGATCATCAATATTCCAAAAGAATTTTAGAATCCCTTTTAATGTTAAAGGTCAACTACTATAAATCTCTCTTTTTCTTTGCCCATCTTTTCCTGTCCTTGATGATATACTGTTCTTTCTTTGAATAGATTGACATAGAATCTTTTCTTTCTTACCTGATTTTTACTGACAGCATTTGTCCTTCACTCTTTTTATTTTAATCATTTCTCTTTCATCATTATTCTGATTAATATTTAGTCATAAAATGCATTCCGATCCAATCTATTTCTTTTGTCAAGTTTATTTTCTAAATTGTTTTTTTCTATGTTAGTATATTCAATCCTCTTTTCTAAAATCCTCTCATAGAACCTATATTTTTTTGTGATTAATTTTTACTTTGTAGTTTTTAATCTTCTAAAGTATTGCTAGGCAATGTACTTGAACAATCCTACATTGTTTGATTTGTCAAGCATCAAAACAAAAGCTTTCCTTGGAAGAGGACAATTGAAAAATTGATGAAGGAAATTTGGACAATTTTTAGAAAAAGTTTTTCTTTAATAAACTTTTCTCAGAATAATTTTTCCCAAACTGCATTCAGATTCCATTTTACTAATTTTCTAAAAATTCCAGCTACTGTTGAAGAGTAAAAATACAGTTTCATTGATTCATGTTAGTTGTATATTTTAGTTCTACCCTTTAGTTTTGCATATTTGATTTACTATTACAGCTGCTGAATGAAATAATGCATCAAATATGATTCCTGACGAAAATATAGTCCTTGATGAAAAAAGTTTTCATTTATTTACATTACTTACAATGTCTGAATTGTTATTCCTATCTTTGTTGCCATATTCACATGGCTTCAGGTGATAAGAATTTCAAACCAAACACTTTATTTCTTCCACTGGGATAGATTGTTCTAGTTCCACATTCCATGCATCTTCCAAAATGATTGCAAAGTGAACTTACATTGTCACAACACAAGCATTTCCCTCTCAGTTAATATTCTAGAAGTACATTGTTTTTTGGATTTCTTTCATTTGGTTGTGAGCTTCAAATATCCTAATCTCAAAAATTCTATCACTGATCACTATTTTATATATAACTAAGATATAGTACTCATGACTAACACTATTACTTGATACAATCCCATTGCAAATTGACATATGTCACATTTTAACAGGATATTATATACTTTTACAGTAAGGTGCACTCTGCACAAGGCTCAGAAGCCATTCAAGGTAGAGGGATATATTAAGGGGCTATTTATATGGATAGGAGGGGAAGATAATGGCTAAGGCTTGAATAAGTTAAGATTGTAGTGATCAGGGAAATATCCTCTTTGTTCCTTGTGAGGCAATGATCTTGTTCCACAGATCATTGCCCCACAAGAAGAAACTTTTCAAGTGGAACTTTTCACCAGTGGACTACAGAGGGAGTATATTACCAAATAGATGTTTAAATATCTAATTATCTTTTATTTGTGGAAGCACAAGCCTGAAAACCTTATCAATAAACATGAAACATTTGAAGAAAAAACAAAGTTTGTGTACAACTATGTTGTACCAAAATAAACTGAATGTAATGGTTTCTGTGTGCAATCAACTGCGTCATTTTTTTCCTACTTTTTTCTGATCAGGCCATAAACTGCAGCCGAGCAAATAAATAAAAATATGTGAATATCAGGAAAAGTAATTTGAGAAATCAATTGTGTTTTAAGTTGATCAAAAGGATATAAAACTGTTTTAAATAGTAAAAGAAAACTTCAAGATCTGTCTATATCTCTGAGATGAGGTATTGTAATTATTTACACTATTTACATTGTTCAGACTTTTGTCCTCATCATTGTCACCATATTCACCTTCAATATCTCCTTAAATTTTTAAATGAGGTATTGTAAATATTTACGCTATTTACATTGTTTGGACTGTTGTCTTCATCTTTGTTGCCATATTCCCCTTCAATATCTGTCTATATTTCTGAGATGAGGTATTGTAATTATTTACACTATTTACATTGTTCGGACTGTTGTCCTCATCTTTATTGCCTTGTTCGCCTTCAATATCTGTCTATATTTCTGAGATGAGGTATTGTAATTATTTACACTATTTACATTGTTCGGACTGTTGTCCTCATCTTTATTGCCTTGTTCGCCTTCAATATCTGTCTATATTTCTGAGATGAGGTATTGTAATTATTTACACTATTTACATTGTTCGGACTGTTGTCCTCATCTTTATTGCCTTGTTCGCCTTCAATATCTGTCTATATTTTTGAGATGAGGTATTGTAACTATTTACACTATTTACATTGTTCAGACTGTTATCTTAATCTTTGTGGCCATATTCACAACAAGTGCATAAGGAAGAGCTCATAGTAAAATTTGTTATTATTGTTTTTTTCTAGCCCTCCACATTTTACTGTTTTCTATATTGTATTCATGTCTTTGCTTGACTGGTTTTGGAGATGTTTGTAGCCTAACATATGTGCTGATTCCTTAAGTTTTCATATTATCTGGTAAAAAATTGTTACTGAGACATTAGATTTATAAGTCCCAAAAATCCATACACTGATGCCCCAGTAGATAAAAGTATTGGTAATCCAGTGACTTAACCTAAAGATTTGTGAGTTCAATACCTGGCTATAGTAGAGGTGAACAAAACTTGGGGAGTTGAGATAAAGAGAAATAACTGATACTGAAATCTAGAAATATTTCCAATCTAGAAATATTTTCTGGCTTTAAATAACCAAGAAAGGGTTGATGAATTGTAGAAAATAATTTCATCAATAAAAGTAAAGCTATTTGACCGTTGCCTTAAAAAGAAATGTTTTCCAAGCTGTTGGAAGATGTCTAGTGTGTGTCCTGTGTAGAAAGATTTAGTTGAGCGAACTCCTAATTATAATATTGCTGCAGCAGTCTTTGAAGCTATCATAAAAAAGAAAATTGTTGAACAGCTTAACAAAACAGACTCCTGAGTGACAAACAGTATGTTTTTCTCTCTTCTAAGTCCACTGTTGATATTATGGGCCTTGCATTCATTGAAAAAAGAGTAAAAAGAAAAAGAGCACTAGTTTGTTCACAAAAAATGAAAGGTCAACATTTTTTTAGTTGATATAGGAATTAAATTTGTTGTGTGCACTTGACAAAATTAGAAAATTACTTCAAGGATGGAAGGAAAAGTGGATAGAATCTTTGAAAATGTGAGTAACACTAACTGGTGAGTTTGTTAAAAGATAAAAAATGGAAAAGGAAAAACACTTGATTTTGATATTACTTTCATGATTCTATCTGATCTAAAAATTATTTCATAGGAGTGAAGATTTTACTTATGAATTAACCAACATTTTAAAGAGAAATATATTAACTTCCTTTTAATACTAGTTTCATTACTCTATCTGATCAGAAACTTGGCTTATATGATAGTGATACTATTTTTTGTTTAACATTTGTAATTCTGAAAAGAAATATATCTATTAAATTTTCATATTAGTTTCATTAAAGTATCCGGTTTAAACTTGGTTTATATGATAGGCACATTGTTTGTTGTTCAACTTTTGTAATTCTGAAAAGAAATATATGTATTTAATTTTCATTCTAGTTTCATTAAAGTATCTGGTTTAAACTTGGTTTATATGATAGAGAGATTAGTTTTTCTTCAACCTTTGTAATTCTGAAAAGAAATATATTTAACTTAAGAAATCTTCATCTTCTTCATATGCCAATGTCCTTTCATGATATAGGCAATCATGGACTTTCACTTGGCCCTGACTCTTGTCACTCTTTATATTTTTCCTCTTGGTATCTCTCCAAAACCCATTTGATCAAGCCTATTAAATATGTCTCATGCTGCTTTCTCCTCTCTCTTTTTCCTTCTATACATCCTGTGAGTATTAAATTCTCCAGGCCCTCCTCCCTCATTACGTGTCCCAGAAACTCCATCTATCTCTTCCTAATGTTAAGTGTGTTTTCTTCTTGCTTGCATCCTCTCCAACACCTCTTAATTGCTCCTGTACTCAGTCCATAGTATCCTCAACATCCTTCTGTAGAACCACGTTTCTGCTGCCTTGAGCCTCTTCTTCATTTTTAAGAAGATCATTCGACATTCACTGCCATACAGAAGGACAGATATCACACAGCAGACCAGCACTTTTTTCTTCGTTTCCAGTGAGACTTTGCAGATGTCACAAAAGCTTCTCTTAGCGCATGCCATTTTGAGCTTTCTGTTTCCAATTTGTCCTTTGTATTTCATTTTCACATTGTTTGTGTACATTTCCTTAATACATTTATTTAATTTTCATAGCAGTTTCAATATACTATCTAGTCTAAAAATAAGCTTATATGATAGGCGCATTATTTTCCATTCAACCTTTGTAATTCTGAAAAGAAATATATTTTATTTTCATAGCAGTTTCATTATTCTATCTGGTTTAAACTTGGTTTATATGATAGGGACATCATTTTCAGTTCAACCTTTTTAATTTTGAAAAGAATTACATTTATTTAATTATCATACCAGTTTCATTATTTTTATCAACCTTAAATAAATTGATAGAACTTATTCATCAATAGACCCTCATGAACAGCGTAGTGCAAATAAACCTAGAAACAATTAATGGTTTGTTAAAACAGTTTTAATAAGAAATTAATATAATTAAATGAAGCTTTGTACACAGTTATGGACAGAAATAAAGAACCAAAATCACTTGATGTGGTCATCATCAGTGCTCACCAATTTTTCCAGGCAAAATCAGAAATTAGAATAGACTTTGGTGAGGGCATCCTTCTCCTTGTTCGCCATGGCCCTAATGGCTGCTTTGAGAACCTCCTTAGTGTTCTAGGACCTGGTTTTCATCTCCCACTTCAGTATGCTCCTCATAAAAGACTTGAGATGATTGCGGTCTGGCAATGAGGGGAGACATAAGTTGGCCCACCAGTGATATGGTGAACAAGCAAATGACATCTCTTGAGTATATAAGATTTATAATTCATGTCCTCCTTGACAATGTACCCCATTTTTCATCCGCTGGTACTCATTTTGGTGCCAATTTTCCTTATGCTATTGTGGAAGATTCCCTTGACAAAATTAATAATGTTGGAGACAAACTTGGGAGTACTGGTGGTGCTGGAACACTTCTAATAATTTTTGCATTCTTACCTGAAATTGTCGTTGTTGTCTAAGGTTTCATAAGCAACAGCAAGGCCATAGACGATGGCTTTAAGCCATTCAATGATCTCTTTGGATTTGTGGTTAAAGCAAAGGCTCTCTACAATAGCAGCTTGACGGTCATATTCTGAAGACGTGTCAGTTGCTAAGCACCTTATATGTCAATGGCCAGGCAACCACTCAGGTATTGTACTTTTTAATGGTTCACCTTGAAATGTTGCTACACTCAGACATCAGGGTGCTATTGCCACATAATTCTGGTTTATTTGCAACAGACTGTATTAGTATTGCACAAGACAGTATATGAGAAAGTGAGTGCTAGAAGATCGTTTTGTGCCAAGTTCTTAATTAAAGAGAGCATGCTGACTTTGAAAATCATTCTTTGCAGTTCTGGCTTTTGATCTTAGCTGTGATAGTGGTTGTTGACACTTTTGCAAAAAAATAATCTAATTTATCCAACAAGTTAAGCCTTTATCTCATAGAATATGCTCTTCAGGTTTCTGAAAGAACACATCTTTGGCCTGACATAAGATTTAGTGGGAGGAGTGGTTTTCAACGGGTTAACAGCAGGGTATTTTTTATTTGAATATTTCAAACTGATAAATGAAAAATAATTTTTTTATAGGTGTGCTAAAACGTTTTGTTCATCAAAGAAATTAAATTCTCTGATCTTCTACATTTTATGTAATGAGCATAAGTTATCTTTTAAGAGGAGAGCTCTTCACAGTTGGAGTTACATAAGATTTTCTAATCATGAAAATACCTTGTGGTTGAAACAAAAAAAATATGAAATCAATATATATTTAATTGTAGAAAAGAATAAGGCTCCCACTGAAGAATGAACATAATAAAAATGAATAAATAAATAACAGTTTCATCAATCAATATTTCATTATACTTCGGCATATATTCTAAAGATATATAAATGTACATTAGAATATTAATTCATAAAATTATCATGATGTCTGGATTGGATATATTTCATTAGTATATTCAAATCCAGGTGAAAATTTTCAATGCTGCTTTTCAAGGCAAAATTTTTTCCATTGATAAACTTACTGACAGTTCTACAGTATAGTTTTTAAAGAATCAATAAAAAAAAAACAAAATACAAAATAAGATGAAATCTTTTAGAAATTTATAATATTTAGTGACACATGGAACCCACATTTTAATGGTATGTAAGACGAACATTTTAAGGGCATATGAAATGCACTTTTTAATGGCATATTTTTTTTAACTATAAGTGTATTCATGTAGCGTGTGTCTTACTCAAGATCATGCCAGAATAGACTCAGCATCTTTTCAAGAAGCCAGAGACAGAGTTGGCCAGTGGGATGACCTCCAAGCTTGGAGTGTAGATTGACTATTCACTCAATGACAGTGGCTGTCCTAACATATGAATGCATGATCAACTCATGTTCAAAAATGATGAAAGATATATAAACACCCATTTCAAAGAGAAAGCAATCTCTTACATGCAAGATTTGACAATTTAATTCCTAGAATGACAAAGTGAAAGTAACATTTACTTATCTGGAGTAAGAGTTACCTTTAAAGTACACCATACTCTGTAACTCGCTTCCTTGAGTGGATCTTAAGCCTCGTAAAGTTTAAGCATTATTGTAAAAAAATATTTTTCCTTTCAGGCCATTTATAAATTTTTGAAATATTAAAAAGCACAGGAGTCAAACTTTGGTGAATGAGGTAAATGGTTTATTTTTGTTATAGATTTTTTAACCAAAAACTTTCTAATGCATCATTTTGATCATGACAATATTTTGATAAATCCGCCATAGTTTCCTTTTTCCTATTAAATTCTTCTGTTATCAGTCTCACATTTAATTTTCAATCTAAGTGTACCTTTGTATCTGTTTTTGTTTTGTGTTTCTTTGGCTCTCCACTTCCAGCAACATTGGGTATATTTCCTTACTCTTATTTAAACCATCTGTATTACTCAAAAAACATTCAATTCCTTTAGTTTACCATAAGCTGTCTTCATTAAGACTAAATTTTTGCTGGCACTTTTACTAATCCTCAGACAAAACTTGATGTCAATTTGCTACCCTAGATTCCTTTCTCGCTGAGTTCCCACTAAGTATAGCATGAACACATGGAACTTCTACTGCCCAAAATGGATGAGTCACCTGGTCAGCCTTTCAAAAAAGCAGAAGTAAAGAATGTTTTTTTTTTAGTTTTATTTAACGGCATATCAACCTCTGTAGGTTATTTAATGCCAAAAAGGTGGGTTTTAAGGTATTTCTTTTTAATGTTCGGTTATAGTGAGAAAGTTGATTTTAACTAAAATTTTCTTATTTTTTATTTTTATTTTTATTTGAGAAAATTGATGATGTTTTCTTGTTTTGTATTCAAAACTTAATAATTATAGCAATAACTTTTTCAAGATGTGCTGGTAATATTTTTTCTTTCAAAAATTTATGTTTTTTATAAATGTATATTTTTATGTATATATTTCTGTAAAAGTCTAACAGGTGCTACCACTCTGGGTTAGGGTGGATCTGGGAACAACAGCAATTAAGAGGTGGTTCCATGCTCCTCACAGCCTTTCAATCTGAGGCCTTGCTGCCATATGCAGTTTAGCGTCATACCCAGGACCAAGTAAAGAATGTAGCTTCTCAGAAGATTTGCCATGGAAATACCAATAAAGTAGTGAGAATCTTGCAATGTTTTAATTTGTGGGATAGGTGTTGTAGAGTGAAAAATAATTCATCTGTCTCAAAGACATGATGATACTTTTAAACTTGAAAGTGATGGCTAGGAAGCTACACTTTTGGTTTGGTTTGGCTCTTGTAAAAGTAGAGCATAGTGAGCGGAGTCAAGTACTGGAGCAGTATTAGGAACCAACCACTCTTCCAGTAATGGATGGCATATATGAGTTCTGTTTTAGCTCTTGGGTGAACTTGAGTCCTAAGTGGTGCAAGGACTTCTGAGAAGATAACCATTCCTGATGAAAGGTAAAATAAAGAGCCTCCTGAGTGATGATGGAACATTATGAA
Organism: Ascarosepion bandense; assembly: GCA_037127315.1. NCBI lineage: Eukaryota > Metazoa > Mollusca > Cephalopoda > Sepiida > Sepiidae > Ascarosepion > Ascarosepion bandense. Next base: position 66,396 of record JBBBDQ010001032.1, on the reverse strand, counting down.
TTTGGTTTTAATGTGTCATAATGATAATAATTAAACGTTTTATATTTTTAATATTCCTTTCCATAATAGTAAGGCTTTATAATGCTTGTAGTTCTTATATACCATCAAATGTAACATTTCTGTTATCTTCTTGCTAAAAGATTTCTTGTAAATTTCTGTTATCTTCTTGTTAAAAGTTTTCTTGTAAATGTGTATATATATATATATATATATATATATATATATATATGTAGAACAGTTCTGCTTTTCAAACATACACTAGTAAAGGCTGTTTGAACCTCCTCCCGGCAAAAATATGGATTTTGAATGGCAGTTTTCAATATGAGCAGCTCCTGAAAATCAGTACAAAACAATCAGCCTCTCTTTTAATTATACCTATTTTTAACATTATGGAATATTTACAGTTGTGCATTTGAGACTAATTATATCCACATTCGTTTTTGTTTTATTCATGAGCATTACTCTTTCTTCTTCCATTGCATTCTTTTTTGGTATATCAAGTTTTGCAGTTCTCATAGCAGGAGTTGGCATCACATCCGTTAAATCCAAGGCCAACCATCAATTGGAATCCATTATCAGCTGCAGAGTCATGACAAATCTTTTGCTTGGTAAACACAGACTCCAACAGAGTAGTAAACTAAAACAGAAATTCATTTTTTGAACCCTAAGTGTAGCTAATCTAGTGTGTGTCTTAGCCAAGATCATGCCAGAATAGAATCAGTGTTCTTCCAAAAATCCAGAGACAGAGTTGACCAGTTGAATGACCTCTAAGTTTGGGGTGAAAATTGGCTATTCACGCAGTTTCAGTGGCTGTCCTAACATATTAATGCATGATGACAGACATATAAACACCTATTTCAGAGTGGAGAAAAAATATCCACATGAAAATTCAGAGGCCATATTTAGAGAAGGCCCCAGATCTGCATGTCCATTGATCCAGAATGAAATAAAATATATCATGTATGAGAGATTAAATTTTGTGTGTTCATTTGCATCGTACAACTGTGTTATGGTAATAACTTGCCAAATTAGTTTACAATGTTCATTTGTCTCACTCTGATAACTTTCATACAATCAAGATTAAATATATTTTCTGTTTGAATTTAAAATAAAAAATTGGATATGAATTTTTAAAATAAAAGGAATTATCATCATTATGCAGCAAACTGTTTGGACACAAGGCTTCAGATTAAGTTCTCTTCCTGTTTTCAGATTTCTATCCTATTTGGTTGGTCAAATGCATCTAATTATCTGGTCATTAAGAGTTTATTTTTTTTATCACTATTTCACCACAAGCAAGGCAGTTTTACTGCCACTTTTGCACAGGGGGTTACATAGAAGAAAGTAATGAGTAAGAGGGGTTAGTTATAGGGGATGTCAGGAGGAGAGTAATAGAGAGATGAGAATACCGGTGCAATGGGGGGGGGGTGGATGGAAAAAAGAGCTTGAGAGAAAGGATGCGAGTCAGTGAGATATGAGATGACTAATGACCTTACATTTAAATTCTTGGAGATTGTAGCTGTTGGGGAAGCAAGTATATGGAATGGAATTCCACAGGTGGGAAATGCAAGAAAAGAAGCTCCTAGATTAGAAATTGTGGTTATATTTTATTGGTTTCACTGTAAAAGGGTGAGACCTAGTTGCTAATCTAGCAGCTTGTGTAAATTCATAACTAGGGGGCACCAGTGAGCTAAGTTTATTGGAGCAGAAGCCGTGAAAGTATTTGTAGAAGAGGCACTGGGAAGCCACGTCAAATCGGTGAGAGAGCAACTGCAGCTGAGCTGACAAGTCAGTATTGATCACATTACAGATTCTCTGTTGGATTTTGTCAAGAACCTACATCTGCCACATCTGCCACATCTGGTCAGGAGCACCTGACCAGATGTGGCAGCAGTATTCAGTACATGTGCGGATGGTAAATTTATATATGTCCAAGCAGCAAATAGTTGTATCGCAAAAACAAATTAACTTAGAAAAATTAGCTTATAATTGTTATCTCCTCTTGTCTGAATAGCAAAATAAGAACAGTCTACTTCTGTTGACTGAATAAAGGGTTTGAACTTAATGTTTTAAGTGTCTGAATAGAGATAAATGGTACTGAAGAAGGTCAAAGGAGATATTGACAAAATGTTTTGGTTAACATGAAACAGAAGGGATGATGTTGTGAAGTTTTCAAGAAATATTTAATAATATTTCTAGGAAACATTAGAATAAATGAACAAAGTTTAAACAAATGATATATGTTTCTTTATTTGACTTCAATTAGAGTAAGTCCTTTGGAATTAAGGTTAGCAAAAGTTAATAGCTGAGTCGTTAATAGTTCATGAGTTAGATTTTGGTGCTAGTTGAGAATGTGGACACTTCAATAATATGTTATGGACACAAAATTCTGTGTTTCCTTAGCCTTCAAAAAACTAGAAAAATATCTTATGTAGATAACTGCTAGTTTTTGCTGGTTTCCATGGATGACTCTGTAGTTGATAAGAAATTAATTAAAATCAACTCTCTTATTCACTTTTACAAAAGTTCACAATGAAGTCTGAAATCCTGGTTTTCCCAAATAGAAAAAGGATTGACCATGGACTTAACGAAAAAGTCCAAACCAGATTTCGCAAGTAGGTGTTAAAATGATTTTTAACCAATGGGAGCAACTTGTAAGACTTGAAAGGACTTAGCAATCCAATGTAAAATTCAAAAGGACATATAAATGACTTTGCAGAATCAGAGACTTTGAGATGGGAGCAGCGAAAGAGAGACACACATCTAAAATGTAACATCAAACTTCAAGCGACCCAGACATTGTCCTCTTTCTCTTTCTACTTATCTCTTTCAACAATTACTACTACAAACATTTTGTATGAATTCTACCCTTAACCTCTTAATAATTTTTCTAACTGCACGTTAACTCCTACAACTTATGTTAGTCTTTCCCTTTAATAAATTTCTATTTTAAAATGCAAAATGTATATTTTATTCTTCTTACGCTATTCCACACAATTCCACATATTCCAACTTGCCGACAATCAGCCTTCTGATGATGAAAAACCTTCTGATGATTATAACTCTGCATAAAACTTGTAAGCTGTAGGGAGTTCAGTTAAGTCTGAAACAAAGCCGAATCAAAGAAACATTAACCAGCTCCCTACGCTACAACTCCTAATTGCTGCTGTCTGCCAGATGTCCCTTTCTACACACTTAAGAAAGGCTCCATACTACTTGGCGTGAAGCTTGGTTTTAACTAACATCAAAACTCTGTTTATTCATTTGATTGGCCAAAATTATTTTATTTAGTTTCTAACGTTCCTTTTTTGTCTTTGTTTGTTTTATAGTGCAATTTAAACATGAAGCCTCTCTTATATATGTATATTTCTAGTCACAGGAATTAGACCCTGGACGAGTGAACTCCAATTTCACTGCAACTTTTCAGTATTTTTATCTTTCACTTTTTTAATTGTGGGTCACCTTCTCATTAGTTGAACAAGAAGCATAGAGAGAGAAAGAAAAAAAGAGAGAAAGAAAAAAAGAGAGAAAGAAAAAGAGATAAGGCATTTTCAGAAAAGCAAATGCTTCCTTTTAATTTGAATTTATTTAAATATTTTATTTTCATATTTTTGAAAATTCATTAAAGCAAAATGTTATACTTTGAAAGTAAGACAATATTATTTTTACCATCCTTTCAAATGATAATTTTAACACTGTATAAACCTGTATCTTTTTTGACAACAACTCTTATGACTGTCTTCTGGGAATAATTTCTGTTATTGTCTTGCTAAAAGTTTTATCGTAAACTTTTGTTATCTTCTTGCTAAAAGATTTCTTGTAAATTTCTGTTATATTCTTGCAAAAAGATTTCTTGTAAATTTCTGTTATATTCTTGCTAAAAGATTTCTTGTAAATTTCTGTTATATTCTTGCTAAAAGATTTCTTGTAAATTTCTGTTATATTCTTGCTAAAAGATTTCTTGTAATTCTTGACAAAGGTCAAATTTTTTTATTCTCTGCTACTTGATCATTGTAAGCCAATGGCAAATCCATTTGTAGAATTTCCTTAATCCTTTTGACAAACACTTTTTAAGTGAATATATCAAGTTGAAAGAAAGTGATTTTCTATGTAACGTAAAAACTTAAAACACTGTTATGGTCAACTGCTGGAAAAGTTTGCAGCTGCCTCATAAGAACATCGTTCAAATCCACTTAACTGACTTTGCTGATTTATCTGATGGAGATTTCCATCAACTGAGGACAAAGGAAAATGAGAGAAGAAATAATGGATATGTTGATGCCATTATTTATGTCAACTTCAAAAATAAGAAACCATACAGCAGGAAAAGAAATCTACAAGACCTCCTAAAGAAGGTAGCTAAAGAAATTGGAATGAAAGGACTACATATAAACTGTAACAAAACTAAATGCATGATCATCAGTAAAAAGAGGAGCCCAAAATGCTACCTACAAGCCGAGAATACTAAAAGCAAACAAGAAATTCAAATACCTGGGAGGTGTTCTAATAGAGGACTGAAAGTGCAACACTGAGATCCAAAGTCATATTGTCATTGCAAAGGATGCATTCCAGAAGGTGAGTAGAGTATTGAGAGACAGGAAAATTTCACCGACAACTTAGATGAGAGTACCGAATTGTTATGTGATGTCTGTCCTTCAATATGGCAACAAATGCTGGAAAATATCATCAAAGATAATGGAAATACTTGAAGCAATCATAATGTGGTTCTACAGAAGGATGCTGAGGATACCATGGGCCAAACATGTGAGCAGCAATAAGGTTTTGAAAGGATGAAAATGAAATGAAAACTGATACTCAACATCAGGAAAAGACAGCTGAAATTTCTGGGACATGTAATGAGGAAAGAGTGATTGGAGAATCTAATACTCACAGGACAGATAGAGGGAAAGAGAGAGAGAGGAATGCAGTGTGTGGCATGTTTGATAGGTTTGAGAAAATGAATGGCAGAGCAGGGATTGAGAGGGGTAATAAGAGAAAGAGTTTTATGAGCTACAAGGAATAGGAAGATGTGGAAGGCCATGATCAACTACATCTTGAAGAGACACTGTACATAAAAAAGAAGAAGAAAAGCAGCAGACCTCATGAAAAGGAAATACCAAATTTTTCCAGAACATCTAATGAAATATTTTAGATTTGTTAAACATAGTGAACCTTGTTAAATTAGGTATATACATCTATAATGAACCTCAAGTGTGGGTGGTGTTACAGATAGTAATTTGAAATGAAAAAATGCAGAGCCATGTTTGAATTTCAGGTAAGTTCATTACATTAACTTGGAAAAAGTCTGTAACTGTTGTTAGATTGCAAATGATATAAAGCCTTGTTCTTGGGTTTGTTACTTTTATCTGGGATTATGTCATCTTTCCATGTGTTAAATAAGTATTTCTGTACAATATTACATGAAAACATGAAAACATGAAATAAAATTTGACTATTTTTAGTGTTCATGCAACAAGATATAACATTTTTATTAAATGATTGATTTTTTATTAAACATTTAATTGTTTACTTGATTCATATTATTCACAGAACATATATATATATATATATATACTTTGAAAAACAGTAGCTACTCTAGCATCTACACATCGTTCATTCAGCAATGAATTAGACCACTCTCAGCTATTGGGCATGTGTATAATGATAATGTACATGCTAAAAAGTCTGCCTCATTCTACCGAGTGCCCATAGCTCAGAGGTAGAATTGCTGACTGACGCCAATTTGGTCGGGTTTCAATCCTGAGTTAAAAGCAATTGGATGTCTAACCATACTGATGAGCTGTGATACAGAAAAACAGATCTGTCTATGGATGACTATATATATATATATTGGTCATCTACATACAAGCTTGTTTTGCTGTATTACAGCTCATCAGTATGGCTAGACATATCCACTTGCTTCTGGCCACAATCGAAACTTGACCGATTTGGTATCAGTTGGAATTGTTACCCACTAAGCCATAGGCACATGGAATCAGGGAAGACAAATTTTAATGTGCTGTATATAAGCAGTGTATACACATAGCAGTCACCGAAAGGACTCAATTAATTTCTGAAGAGTCATGCACATATATATATATATATATATATATATTGTCCTATGTTTTTACCACAACTTGGAGTTCCATGCATTATACAATCATCAGGTGCATATTATAGACTGACTGTTTAGCAGGTTTGAATTTAAGTTCACTCAGTGTCCATGGAACTTAAATCATACGAAGTTAGGTTACTGCTTCTTAATAATAAGAGTAAAAATTAAAATGGACAAAGACTATATGGAGATAAAAATTAAAATTAAAATTTTAAAAGTAAAATTATAAAATTAAAATTTTAAAATTAAAAATACAGAATGATGGAATCAAAGGAGCATAAGTAATAATTATTAATAGTAATATTTGCAGGGGTAGGAAAGAAAGAAAAGGGAAAAGTAAGGGTGTGAGAAAGAAATTGGCAAATTTATAGAGGAATCTGTATCAATCAGGATCTAAGAATTTAATTAAGTATATTTTCTATTGAAGCATGTGGTCATTATATCGCTTTTTTGTTAAGTAGGTTTGGGTTATTTCTATGGTTTAATCTGAGAAGTTTTTCTAAAATGTATAAATTACATATGTTTCTTTTTTTCATTGTAAGATTTAGATTTACTGATGATATTCCATGAAATAATTAAGTTCTTGTTATTGTTTTTTTAATTTCCAATAATACATGGATAAAGCAGTGCTATTGCTATATTTATTGTTGTTTAATGACGACATGTGATTGTTAAATTGAAATTTCCACATGTCAGCAGTCGATCCAAAGTAAAATTTAACATCGTCATCATCTGAATGAATGCAAGCTCTATAAACAATACTTTTGGACATACCTTGGTTATTCAATGGGAAGGTCTTATTTTTTTGGCAGTTGCAATTTCTTTTTGAAGAGTTATGATTATAAATAACCAGTCTAGAATAAGGACAAAGCAATACGTGTATATTATACAGCTAAGGAAAGGAGTTCACATTGACCCAATGATCCTGTCTACAGTTGCCCTCCTTCCTCTTTTTTGTTTGATTTCCATGTTTATATTTTAGGCTAGTGTATTTCCCATGCAAAAATCATGTTCATGGGTGTATTTTTAAAAATATTTCATTAACTTGGAATTCTTGCTTCACTTACAATCTTAAAAAATTTCAACACACTAATTATTGTCATCATTATTATCTTTTCTTCTTGCTAAATTCTTGTCATTCTTTTTCACTCCCAGTTATCCCTGGCATCTGAGTAGCATTATCACCTTGCTTGTAGGGGTGAAATAATTAAAGAAAAAAACTACTAAAGTATTTCAAATTAACTGCAACTGTTTGTATAAAAATGTTGCCATGCTAATAATATTTCGGATATATCCTGGAAAGGAATGTCAGTGTAAAGATCAGTGGAAGAATGGTACTCGACACAAGAAATAGACATAATGGATTTATTGTACGAAGGTACAATTAACAATAAGATACAGATAAGCAATCAACGAGTAGGAGCGGAATAAACTATCAAATGGAGAATGCCTTCGCCTAAGACGTTTGTTCTCCCTCGTACCGCTTGTCACCGTCCTTTATAGTCTAGAGCATTCAATTCTCGGGGATGGCAGGATGTTCCACTATAACAATTTCATTAATAAGTTTTCATCAGTGTTTTGCATAAGCTCACATAAAGTATCAGAAAGTGAATACTGTAATAAAAAATATTTTAGCAACCAACCTGTTTTCCCATACTTAATCATTAAATACTTTGTCAGATATTTTTCTTATTTATTAAAGAATATTTTAAAAACACTTTCATACTTGTATTTGTCAATATTTCTAAGATGAGGTAGTATTTACAGTATTTACATTATTTGGACTATTGTCCTCATCTTTGTTGCCATTTGTACGACCTAAATGACACATGGCCCAGTGAATATAGACATTTTTTTTTTAATCATATCACCCCGAGCATGGTGGTAACGCCACTGATGTGCAGGGGACTACATAAGAGTGAAAAGATTGAAAAAGAGAAAGCCGGAAACCACATTCTAAACAGGGAACAAGGGATGAGCCTCTTCACCTGCTTAATAGATGTGGGTGGAGTGTGAACCGGGCGATAGTTTAGTCTATCTACTCCAATTGAAAAAAAAAGAAAAAAGAAAAGAGTGAAAAGGTTGGAAAAGAGAAAGCCGGAAACCACATCCTAAACAGGGAACAAGGGATGAGCCTCTTCACCTGTTCAATATGTTATATATCGCCGTACGACGACAAAACAACAAACACGTATATATAAAAATATAAGGTTATATTTTTATTAATGACGACGAACCATGTGGAATAGAGAACGGAAGGGTGAGAGCGCACATAGAATGGGTTGACGGGAGTGTAGTCTTGCCTGTGGTGTTTCTCTGCTTCCACTGGCCGTTCTCTGCTGGCGAATCCGTGTGTCGAGGTCTTTATATAGTCTTCTAGAACCGAGACTTTCCTTCCGGTTTTGCCTCGCCCACGCAACGCCCACGTAATTCCCAGAGACACCTGTTCTGTCTGCCTCCGCAGTCATTTCCGCCGCTGTCGGAAATAAGGTCAAACGATAGGATGTATTTCACAAACACCTGCCCCGCCGCTCGCCGACCCCCCCCACCGACGGGAAACACCATCGCTTGCATCACTTCCTCGGGTGGGGCCAGATTGTTATATTACAAATAGACATGAGTAGAGTGTGAACCGGGCGATAGTTTTGTCTATCTACTCCAATTGGTTAGTTACTGTGACTTGACCCAAAGTGTTGTGAGTTCAATACCAGGGTACAACAGCGGTGAACAAGTAACTTACAGGGTTAGAGGGAGACAACTCATGACTACCAGAAGAGGCTCTACACAAAGAATGGAGATAATATACCCCAGTGATAGTGATAAAGGGATCGGTTTAAAATTCCTAGCACCTGAAGAAGGCCGGAGCATAAACATTTTTCGTATGTCTTTTAAAGAATATGTTTTAAAAATTTGCATATGTACATTAAAGAAATTTTCAAACATTAGCATAAATTGTTGGTGGAACAATGGAGAAAATGTTCATGAAAAGATCTATAAAAATATAGTTTTAATTGCTTTTTACATACATTTTTCTATGAAATCATTTTATGATATTTATTTGAATGAAATAAAAAGTGACATGAAATTAACATAAAACACAAACAATCAAAATATTTATTTAAACATAAACAATAAAAATATTTAAACATAAACAATCAAACAAATATTTTAAAATATTTTAAGTATAAATAATAAATAAAATAAATATTTATAAAATAAATATTTATTTAAATAAATAATAAATAAAATAAATATTTTAAACATAAACAATCAAACATAAATATTTTAAATAAATATTTAAACATAAACAATAAAAATATTTAAGCATAAACAGTCAGAATATTTATTTATAATATGGGCTTGAGTCATATGTAATTCTGTTTTTAAGAAACACTTGTAAGAACAAATGCATCATTTTGACTAACCATTCCTTAAATATATCAGAACAGCTGGTGAAAATGAAAAATTAGTTCCATACGACAATGTTCAACACAAAAGCAGTGGAATAAAAGCCCACAACTGACTCCAAATACTGAGCTCCATGCAAAAAAGAAAAATAATATTGTGAGTGTGATGAGATCATATAGGTATTACTCATTTAGAGCTTTTAAAATGCAGTAAAACACGGAATGCACATTTACGCATCCAGCAGTTGTAACATGTCTATAAACGTTTGATTAATAAATGCTCTGAACTTGTCAACAGAAAAAGAAAATCTGTTCCCCTCTTTGACAATACAAGGCTGAATACTTTGAGAATAATACAAGAAAACATTTTGGAACTCGATTGGTCTGTTTTTTACTTTTTATACCAAAATCTTCAGGATTCTACTGAAGAGCAGCCTAATATGTGGCAACAAGTAACTATAAAAACTAAAATTGAAGAGATAGAATTGTACTTTATTTCTTTAAAGAATAAAGTTAATAAGCAAAAACAAAAGTTATTCAAGATATTGACCTAATAAATAATTTTTTTATTGTGTATTAATTTGAAAAATATGAATAAGAAGGCAGCGATATCATCATGAAAGGAATCACACATGATGATTAGAGTAAAAGTTTTTTAAAATTATTTGATGACAATACTAGAAAAGATATACTTTTATGTATTTTTCTAGTTCTATAATAAATAAATAGCATTGGATTAACCCAAAGGCTATGCAATAACAGAATATTACTGATACTAAATGAGATATGATAATATTTGTATGATAATATTTAAAATAATAATAATAATAATGTTATTGCCTATGTTATTATTTTCTTTTTATTTTATTATTATAATGTTATTATTTCTTTCTTTGATGAACTGATGAAATAATGCCTTAAAACTAGAAGCATTAATGGTTTTGTTTTGAGGCCTGCTTATAAAAATCTAATGAACTGATAACATTAAAATGAAATTAATTTGTTGTGAATGCAGAAATACAAGTGATAAGTACTACATGGAATCAATAGATAAAGAGAAGTTAATTTTAATAAATGGTTGAAACAAATTGAAAATAGAAAAAGAAATAAAATTGAATTAGAACTCTGATAAAGACTGTGAGAAATCTATAGAATATAAATTGTGTTGGAAATGACTGAAATAAAAAGTGAAACAAATCAAGATTTGCTAACCATGTTTTACTGACAGAAAATAAAGCTTTTAGCATTATCACTATAATATTATTTTTCCTACACATGGCTAGCGCAATAAGTAAGCCCTACTTAGCTAATTTCTAACCTCGAAAAGGAAAAACAATACTATACAAATGCGAAATAAATAGAAGCTGAGCCCAAATATCATTTTAGACATTTATTATGTGTCAACAAAATGTAAAGAGACATACACATTACAAGAAATAAAAAGTTTGTTAAACTCACGGCGTGGGGTGTTCATTTCTTTAAGCTTCTGGTAGGATATTTTTTTTCTCACATTTGAATATGTTCCAATATGGTGGAAGGCATGGCGGTCCTTTTTCCATCCCTCACGTCCACCATGGTCTTTTGTTTTCCTTAAAAAAATGTCTAGGTGCAAGGGAGGTCTCTCCGGTGTCTTTTGCAACTTGTGTCTTTTCTTGTTTGTCCCCACATCACTTTCAATTAATATTTAGCATATTAAATAAAATCCTTAAATGAATTGCTAAAAAGTCAGTGCATATATGATAGTTTTTTTCCCCCATTCGCAAATTGTTTTGCGGCTAGATTAGCAACTAGGTACCACCCTTTTTTTGTTCAAATTAAGCAAATGCAACTGCTTCTTCTTCTGTAACAGTTTCTTTCCTTGCACTTCACTTCCCTATGATTGGTTCCATGATAGCTGCAATTCCCAAAGGTTTAAATGTAACGTCAATTGTCATCTTCTATCTCCTTGATTTCCACCTCTCTCTTACCCTTCAATATCTCCTGTACCACATTTTTTTTGCTTTTCTGTCTTCTTTTTCCTCTCCCTCTAACCCCGCTGTGAACCAGTGGCAGTACTCTCTTCCTTGATGCAAAACAATTCTGAAAAAAAATAATATGTAAAGAGATAGTATAAATTCAGCACTGTACTGTAGCAGCCACAGAATTTACTTTCCTATATTCAAGAAAAATTTAATAGTAACATTTTTCTGCTAAATTTAGCAATATCCCTTTAAAAGTTTAATATTATAATAAATAAATAGCTTCATCACTTAAAAAAAAAATAGAGCATTTTTATTTTAAATAAAAATTAACATTATAATCTCTCTGGAATTGTATCATTAGCATTTATTAAAATTTATATTGTCATATTCAAACAAAATTTCAGAATATCATTTTCAAACAATTATTATCAAATTTTCATTATCATTTAAAAATATAAATACTGTAGTATTTTCATTTTAATGTGACATTTAGCATTATTGATTTAAAAAATATTTTACATTAGTAATTAAAATAAAATTTAGCATTGTAATATTTAAAAAGTATTTAACTGAATCAGTTTCAAGTGAAATTTGGTATTATCATTTTTCATTTTTATGATATGTTTATTCTTATCATTAATTTTCTAAAATGAAATTAGGTATCATAATTTTAAAAATCAATTCAGCATTATTTTAAGCAAAATTTAAAATTATGGTTTTGATATAAAATTTATTATTATATTTTTTATATGAAATGTAGAATTATAAAATTTAAACAATTTATAATTCAAAACAGAATTTAGCACTATGTTATAAACTGAATTTATTATTTTCATAAAAAAATTACATCACAGTTTTCCAACAAAACATAATATTAGAGTTTTGAAGATATATCTGACATTTTTGTTTTAAAGATATATTTGTACATTCTCTTACATCATTTTTGACACAAAGATCATAATTTTTGTAAAAAATCTAAGATTAAAACTTTCAAAAAATATAGTAATTTGATTTTCAAAATAATGTTTCTGGATTGCTGGCTTGTTTTTATGAATATTAGTTTTCATTATGATATAAGAAACAACACTTTGGAGACTAAATACTTATGGTTTCCTGGAACATTTATCCCACAAACAATATGGCTGAACTCAATGTTAGTTTGTGTAAAAATATGAAACACAAAACAATGAATATAAAACAAAGGACAATTCATGTTATTAATAAAAGGAATTACATGTGTACATAATTGTGATGAAAGGACAAAAAACATTAAAACAAATTATAAGAAATACATGCTTGTTTGTGTGTATGTGTGTGATAGACACGTGTGTGTATACATGCATGAGATAGTTCCAAAGTTGAAAGAGGATCAAAGAAGTGAATGTGCCTTGTAGGCAGCGTTTCTTTCTACATGCAACTACATCTGAAAGCCACAGCTAAAAAGACCAAAATGATTGTGAGTGAGAATATTATTGCCTATTTATAGGCTAAAAGAGTGCCCCCTAACAAGAAATTTTGGCAGAGCCAAGTTGGGTAACCGACAGAACCTCCTCCAGATCAATAGAATATTATTCTGCCAATACATCTATAAAGTTTTCATTTATTCTGTTCTGTCAGAATATAGCACATCTGGAAAATATATTGAATTAAAAACAAGATAGTGGGAGATCGATAACAGTAATAAAAATTTTGTGCTTGTTTTCCAGTGTTTCATGTTGAGTTGGTTTTCCTTTGAAAGGCTCGGTTGTTTTGCTGTACATGGATTCATCTTGGCAACACAAAAAATTAACAATTAGAAAAAGTTTTAATTTGAAAGTTGTTGAATTTGATCTGGTGATATTGCATCTTCTCCTTCTATGTGCCCTGTCCTTTCAGGACATGGCTTTCCATGTCTCCCTATCACCTCTTAGCACACCTTCTCCTGTTACACCATGCAACTCTTGTTCCATCATCTAACTGATCAGGTTCTTCAAATATGTTATCCGCTGCTTTCCCCTGTCTCTATTTCATTCTATCTGGCTTGTTAGTATTAGGTTCTCCAAGTACTTCCCCCTCATTGCACGTCCCAGAAACTTCAGCTGTCTCTTCCTGATGCTCAGTATTAATTTCCTTTTTGTTTCCATCATTTCTAAGACCTCATCATTGCTCACATGCTCAATTGATGATATTTGCAGCATCCTTCTGTAGAACCACATTTCAGTTGCTTCAAGTTTTTCCTTCGTCTTCGATGGTATTGTCCAGCATTCACTGCCATATTGAACAACTGACATCACATAGCAATCCAGTACTCTCTTCTTTGTTTCTAGTGAAATTGTTCTGTTTCTTAATACTTTACTCAATTTCTGGAACGCTTCCTTTGCAATGCTAATTCACCTTCAGATCTCTGAGTGTCAAATGTATATTTTGTGAGAAATTTCGAAGGTATCTGGTATTATTGTTAATTTTTCTCAGATGTGCATATATCTCCATGTATTATTAAATCATATTTGCACATGTCTTAGATGTTCTTGTTCATAAGTTTTCTGTTAAGACTATGAGAGACTAGTTTTTTGACTAGTCTGGAGAGAAGTTGACTTAATATAGCTTTCAGTGGTATTTTCTCGTATGGTCTGTGTAGGTTTATTTGTGAATTCAGGGCAGTATCCTGGCTAATTGAAAGTTACATTTTTCATTTTAGTGAAAAAAATTCATGTGCTGTATGTAATTGGGTTTAAATTTTGTTATGTCTGCTGGTGGAAGTAGAACCCATGAGTGATTGCACTTAAGAGAATGTAAGGGTAAAGCAATGTCAGTAGAGGTGAAGAGAATTTTGCACACCTGCTGACATCTTTATGTGCCGTGCCCCTTCATGGACATCTACTTGCACCTATCCTTTGTTGCCCTCAACATTTTTTCTCTTGGTAGCTTTCCCAAACACTGCTCTATCATCCACCTGCTCAAGTCTATCAGGTACACTACCAGCCATAATTATTAGGCCACCCCAGTGTTTTAAAAAAAATGATGTATTTCATACTAATTTTTAGTATTTATTGCCAAGTGAATAATTGTAAATGAAAATAGAATGGTTCTTTTGTTAATACTGCACAATAACATGTGCATCAAATGAATTTATAAATATTTCATAATTACCTATATTGCAGTTTCATCAATGAAAGGATGAAGAAAATTTAAGGTGATTTCAACAAGTTCATCTTTGCTTCCTTGCCTTGTAAAATTTTGTAAAGTAATAATAACAAAAGAACCATTCTATTTTTATTTAGCAATAAATTCTGAAAATAGTATGAAATACATCATTTCTTTTAAAAAACTGGGGTTGCCTAATAATTATGGCTGGTAGTGTATGTCTCATGCTGCTTTCTTCTTTCTCTCTTTTTCCCCCTATTCGTTCAGTGAGTATCAGATTCATTAAGCCCTCCTTCCTCATTACATGTCCCAGAAATTTCAGCTGTCTTTTCCTGATGTTAAGTATTAGTTTCTATTTCATTTCCATCCTCTGCAAAACTTTGTCGTTTGGTCCACGTTATCCTCAGCTTCCTTCTGTAGAACCACATTTCTGTTGCTTTGAGTCTCTCCTTCATCTTTGAGGCAACTGTCCAGTATTTGATGCCATATGGCAGGACATAACCATCCAGTAGTCTTTTCCAACAAAATCTGCTTGCAATGTGTCTTTGGATCTCAGTGTCACACATTCAATTCTCTGTCAGAACACTTTCCAAGTATTTAAATTTTTGCAGCTCGATTTTATAATCCTTGACTTTCAGTTGTCATTTTGGGGTTCTCTTTTTTTTGCTGATGACCATGCATCAGTTTTCTTGAAGTTTATGTTTAGTCCTTTCTTCTCAATTTTAATTGCTACCTTCTGTAGGGTGCCCTGAATTTTCCTTATGTGCCTGCTATCAATACTGTGTTCCGCCTTACTTAAAAATATTAAGTAAGAGAGTTGATTTAGTTGCTGACAGTTTGACAAAAAACTTATTCTATACAACATATACTAATTGAAAGATACTTTTTAACTCTATACATACTTATGTTGTTCGGAGGGTGGGGAGTAAATTTAGTACGACTTTGTTGCAAATGACTGTTTTATAGATCTGAATAAGTGAGGAAGTTCAAATATGAGAATATAAATTATAGGTTATTACTTAGAATAAGTCCAAATAACAATTCTTGCTTTCAAAGACAGATGTAATACGTAGAGAGAACAGAAATTTCTTTCATTCGGGAGGCTTCTCATGACTTGAATATAATTAGATGAATGCAGGAATTTATTAGACAAAATAAGTGTTCATGTTATAAGAGGGGAATTAAAAACTAAAGAAATGAACTTAGATTTCTTCAAGGAAACCTAACTAAAAATAGAATGGCATATCAAATAAAAAGTAACTTATCCTTACACAGACTCATTTTAAGTACCACATATGATACGCTGCTGTATAACTCATGCCTACCATCCGCCCGTGTATTGAATATTGCTGCCATATCTGGTCGGGTGCCCCTGCTGCTCTCCTTGGGCTTCTTGACAAAATACAAAGGAGGATCTGTAATGTGGTTGATACTGACTTGGCAGACCGGCTGCAGCCGCTCTCACACCGGTGTGATGTAGCTTCCCTGTGCCTCTTCTACAAGTACTTTCATGGCTTCTGCTCCGATGAGCTTAGATCACTGGTGCCGCCTAAGCAGGAATTTACACGAGATACTAGATTAGCAACTAGGTCCCACCCTTTTACAGTTAAACAAATAAGATGTAACCGTAAATTCTACTCCAACAGCTTCTTTTCTCGCGCTTCCCGCCTGTGGAACTCCCTTCCACAAGTCTGCTTTCCCGACAGTTACAATCTCCAGGTGTTTAAATGTAGGGTCAATAGACACCTCCTATCACACTAACTCCCAACTATTCTCACAACAATCTCATCTACCCAACCCTCATTCTCGGTATCCTCACCCGCCTATCACCCACCCTCTGTTATTTCCTATATTTAATCAGCCTTTCTCCACTCTACGTAGCCCCCTGCATAGTAGTGGCAGTGGCATGCCTTGCTCGGGGTGAAACGCTTATAAAAAAAAAAAAAAAAAAAAAATGCAGATTCATGCATTTCTCTGGGGTATTTGTGTAAATGCAAAGGCAACAAATTCAATTGGAATCTGTTGTATTCATATACATGCAAATATCCTCACAACTACTCAAGCCATTTTGAAAGAAATTTGGCCTAATATATTGAGTGTGATTTACGGTCATCTACAGCATGGGCGTGGGAAGAGTGGTCAGATTTGAAGAGAAAATGAAATTCCTCAAAATTTTTTTATATATACACTACGGGCAATAATTATTAGGCCACCCCAGTTTTTAAAAAAATGAAGTATTTCATACTATTTTTACTATTTATTGCCAAGCGGATAATTCTAAATGAAAATAGAATTGTTCTTTAGTTATTACTACTTAGCAAAATTTTACAAAGCAAAGCAGTCAAGATGAACTTGTCCGAATCACCCTAAATTTTCTTCGTTCTTTCATTGATGAAGGGCTTATGGCCTATCACGTTGAATACACCAGTACTCACTTGATCACCGAAGTTAAGCAACGTTGAGCCTGGTCAGTACTTAGATAGGTGACCACTTGGGAATACCAGGTGCTGTAAGCATTTAGTGACAGATGTGCATTGTGGTGCAGTGGATATCGGCTCGGAAAGAGAAATCAGTGAACCGAGTTCGAATTCCAGTTGAATACCCTGCATTCACTTAAGCACTGGTACCCTTGGGAAAGGTATTAATCCGCCCTTTCCCTCCAGTTATGGGTTAAATAACAGGGTAGGACTTGGGGACCCTGCCCTTAAAAACAAATCCCAATGAATCTTGATACTTGAAAAGAAAAATGTATTACTAGACACAAAAACTTATATAAACAACAATAAATTTTTGAAAGAAAAAGGTATTACCAGCATTAAATAAATAAAAAAATTTAGTTGGCAATAAATGACCCACTGAGGTTGATATGCCATAAAAACAAAACAACCAATAATTGATGAAACTGCATTGTAGGTCATTATTAAATATTTATAAATTCATATGATGCACATTTTTCAGTTTGTCATACTTTTTCAGTTAAAATTGTTCTTGATATATAAAAAATTATATATATTTTCCCATGTGTGTGTGTGTGTGTGTGTGTGTGTATGTGTGTGTGTGTGTGTGTGCGCGTGTGTGTGTGTGTGTGCATGTGTGTGTGTGTGTGTGCATGTGTGTGTGTGCATGTGTGTGTGTGTGTGCGTGTGTGTGTGTGTGTGTGTGTGTGTGTGTGTGTGTGTGTGTGTGCTTTGTTGAATTTGACAGAGAAGGAAAATTTAAATAATTTTTATTTAGTTTTTCCAGTACTCTTACAATTTTCCCTTCAGGTTAAATGAGTGCAAAAATTCTCCTTATTGTTCATTGTTCTAAGTGCTTTCTGCCACTTCCATAGCTATTTTCAAGATGAGTTTGTGGATGTTGTTAATTTCTCTTCATGTTTTTCTAATACGAGTATGAGCATTTATTCTGAGACTTTATGTGTTGAGCATGACTGGAATTGGGAAGGATCATCTGTTTATTTTTTTTTCAAATTTACCACACCATTCCTACTTCAAATGAAAGATGTGTTGTGATTTGAAATATTTATGTAAAGTGAGCATCAGACTAATTTATTTATATATTTACAAATCAGATTTTGACAATTGCCAGATTATGGAATGAGAATGTGTGAGGGAATCATTCTAAATGTTAGTTACTTTGAAATAAGGCTGTAAAAATGTTCTAGTGGCATTCCCGTCAACAGTGGAGTGAAACCTATAACAAGTTAACTAAATGTTAACATTAACACTCTTTTTTTTTTTACTAATATTAACCTTATACAAAACCCAAAAGCAATTCTGGGTAGTTAAAGATTATGGCCATATCACATTGAAAATTCTAGTTCCTGTATGATCACAAAAGTTAACTCACATCAAACCTGGCCAGTACCTATATGGGTGACCATTTGGGAATAACATGTTCTGTAAATTGAGATGTGTGGGTGATATAATAGATAATGGCTCAGAATTGTTAATTAGAGATCCAAGTTCCAATTCATATTCACTTCTGTACAAACAACCTTGATAAAAAGTATTAATCTACCTGTTCTCTCCCTAACTATGGATTAATTAGTAAGACTTGGGTGGTATAATGGATAATGGCTAGGAATTGTTAATTGGAGATCCAAGTTCCAATTCCTGATGAGTTTGTCATATTCACATCTGTACAAACATTCTTGGGAAAAAGTATGAATCTACCTCTTCTCTCCCTAACTATGGATTAATTAGTAAGACTTGTATCACTAAAGGATTATTATTTTTAAATATCCTTTTAGTCTAAAAATATTTTCTGGTTTTAAATAACCTGCAGATAGTTGATAAGTTAAAGAAAACAAGTTAATCAATCAAAGTAGACAGTTACTGAAGGTGGTGGTTGTGTGTTTGGTAAGGGTAAGGAGTGTAATTTATGTGAAATAGGTAGGAAACATAATGGTTAATTGTAGACGTGAATACGTTATGATTTTTATGGAGATTCTGTTCCATGAAGAAACAGTTCTTGAGAAAAAGCTATCTAGATTATGTTACTAAAGGAACACAAATTAAATGAGAGCTGTTTGCCTTAATTTATGTGGCAGGGTTAGGGTTTAGGTTGGAAGAACTAAGGAACATAGCTTTTTGAACATGCAATAGAGGAAATTGATTGTAAGTAGAAAAAAATTCATCACTCACACGGAAGATGATTTTAGTTACTACTAGCAGTATAGCCCGGCATTGCTCGGGTGTAATGAAACTTTTAAACTAATCCATAGTCCTGGAGCTCAGACTCTTTGGACGTTGGCATGAAAGACTAAAAAGCAATAGTTGTTTCCAGTTAAAGCAAAACCATAGACTGAAAGAAAAATGAAAGGATGTAAGTTACATTTTGATTTCTTGGTATCTATATCAAATAAGATTTTTTTGTCGTAAACTGAATTTTGAAGGCTAAATAAGTCCTCTGAGTGAATGGTATCATGGCTGAGACTAAGAACTACAATTATACCTACTTAGAACCAAACCTGAAGCAAAAACTAAAATAAAAGGGCTGAAAAAAATACAGACATACAGGCAGATAAACAGACACACACACAAACATCTTGCCTTTATATATATATATATTATCAATATTTTGCACTATTGTAAGAACTGCAACCTTGAAACTTCTGAATATCATTTCTTATGTCTTTGTCTATGAGTGTATCAAATTTGATTAAAATCGGACCACTCCTTCTATCACCCGATTTTTTCGATTATCAATTTTCAATATTTATCGGGGGTACCTTGACACAAAACCTAGCTAAGAACACTTGCAGACACTTATAGTACAACTGTGTAAATTTCCAAGAAAATCGGTTCAGCTGTTTCAGAGTCTATAGGTAATGGACACACACAGACACAGACACAGACACACACACACAGAGACAAAGTTCCATTTATAACTAGTTTGTACTCCTCACTCTTTTCTAATTTTTTTTACAGTTATGTAGCCCCCTGCACATCAGTGGCATTTCTGCCTTGCTCGGGGTGAAATGATTAAAAATAAATAAATAAATAAATAAATAAGTTTAGATATCAAGACCAGAAAGGGAAGACTGAAGAGTTTCAGCCCAAATATGGCAGTAGTACTTGATTGTTGGCACAATCTGGCTCTTTTAGGGCATAGCAGGAGGAGTAAGGTACTTAATGGAAGTCTACGGGGAACTAGTCATACTGCTACTACTAATTATTAAATGGAAAACAAACCCAGGCAATGTCAGGTATAAGATGGTGGAATGAACTAGAACAATTTTCTGGTAAGATGTGGCTGATAATAATGTAACAATACACTTGATATTAATGTAACATTATTGTTGTATATTTTAACGAGAACATGTAAATAGATCTCCTTTACATAACATTGCATTGTTGATTCAACTTTGAATATTTTTAAATAGTATCAGTGTGTAGGCGTGGGGCCCTTTCTGGATTTAATTTCTACATCTCACCTGGTGTTGAGAAACTCACTTCGCTTCCTTCTTGGGTGAGTGATTATATATCTACATGTCATACAGTTTTTTTACAAACTATCACATTGTTGGCATCATCAGCAATGTGTTTACATGTCAGAGGCAGACAGTGACACAGCGTGTAGTGCAGATCTTTCAAGTCAACCCACTGATTCATACATTTATATTTCATTTTAAAGAGTCTGTTTTTAAATCTTGAATAAAATCTTGTATTCCAACTGCTTTCTACAGATTATTTAAAAAGCTGAATGCAGATCTTTTAAACTCAGCCCACAAAAACACAGTCAGGGTTGTCATGTAAAGATTAAGAAATATCTTTCAACAAAAGTAGATTTGTAATTGTTGTTGTCACAGGTGAAGATGTGATTATTTATATGAATAAATCTTTCTTGAATCAGCTTTCTTGTAATAAATGTCATAGAATAAAATAAGTTCATTAAGATTTAAAACAAAACAGTATGTTTATAAAAAATATAATGTGTCATTATTACAAGCTGATTTGTAGATATTGATTCGGAATGAGAAACCAGAGAGCCAAGTTTGTATTCCAGTTGAATTCATTGCAATCATATACGCACAAATACAGTTGGGAAAGATATTAATCTGTCTCTTCCCTCCAGCTTCCAAATAATGGGACAGTTTGGGTTATGTAGGCTTGGTCCATGACCAGTCTACTGCAGAAAGCAATGGCAACCTACTGCAGGAAAATCTTCTGCCCAGTCAGTCATGTCTCTTTCGAGACAGGATCGCCCAAGTGTGTATCACGTATGGCAATTAACTGACCGACTTATTCGAGAAAATTTTATAACTTTCTTGATTCTACTTACTTGTAGTAACGACTTTTTTATACTTTTTTAAATGTTATATTTATTTAAAATTTTAACATACTTATTTTATTCTATGACAATTTTTGCCAAACTGACGAAAGGTCAGATTTGAAAGACTTGAGGCATTCTTCAATGAACTGTTACTGGAGGGTGAAACCCTCACTGGTTCTTGAAGTGAATGCTTCTATGCCAGTCATAACCTATTCTTGCAATATTGCAAGTATGCATGTGATGATCTATTCTCATCTATGCTGTAACTGGTGTTGTGCTTACCTGTTGAATTACATAATTAAGAAAATGAAATTTGAAATCCTAAGGCCATTCTTATAATAACAAACTACTATTTATTTTTGTCAATTACTATCTTCTTTCTTTTATTTTTTATTTTTATTTTTATTTTTTTTAATCATTTCACCCCAAGCAAGGCCACTATTGCACATGGGGCTACATAGGGGAAGGTAAAGAGGAGGAGTGGTTAGGTGTAGGAAATGTCAGAAGGAAGGTGATAGATGGGTAAGGATACCGAGGATGAGGGTTGGGCAGATGGGAAGAGTGTTTGAAAGAATGGGAGCGAGTTAGTGTGTTAGGAGGTGTCTATTGACCTTACATTTAAACTCCTGGAGATTGTAGCCATCGGGGAAGCAATCATGTGGAAGTGAATTCCACAGTCGGGAAGTGCGAGAAAAGAAACTGTTGGAGTAGAAGTTGCAATTGCATTTTATTGGTTTCACTGTAAAAGGGTGGGATCTAGTTGCTAATCTAGTTTCTCATCCAAATTCGTAGATTTTAAAACCATGAAATAATCATTTGCATATGTACATCAATTTTCTATTGTACTTCAGCATTGATTAATTAATGTGCTTCTTTAAGCGAATTTTGATAAACTGGATTGTTTTTATATGGAGATATTTACTTAGCTTAATTTAGAATGGCATAAAGCCATATAAATGTAGTATCAGGTAAAGAAGGAACTATGACCTATAATAATATCATGCTAAATGTTAATGTCTTGAAGCTATTCATTATTAAGATTTTTCCAAACATTATATTAGTGTAGTAGAAAGTGAGTGCATTTGTCTATATTTTTGAGATTTCTCCACCTCTGCAACTGTCATGACACCTATATTCCCTTCCTTCTCCTGCTCCTTTCTAACTGGTTTGTCCCTCTCTTCACTCTCTTCTATCTAATTTTTACTCTTATGTAGCCCCCTGCACATCAGTGGCACTACTGCCTTGCTCAGGGTGATATGATTAAAAAAATTATATTGTAATTATTTACATTATTTACTTTGTTTGGACTGTTGTTCTGAACTTGCTTGCCATATTCACAATGTTTTGGCCATTGTATGCTCTGACCTTTTTCAGGTAATTAAAATTTTAAAATGAATCCTTTATCGTGATCAACACTGAGGTAGATTGTTCTCATTCCATGAGTCATGCTACTTTCAGATGTCTTAGTTATGTCTATTTTACTCAACTCAAAAAGGTTTTTGTTCACCACTGCTGTAGCCAGGTATTGAACTCACAACTCTTTGGTTCCTGTCACTGGATCTGACCAATGCTTTTATTTAATGAGCAATGTGTCCTCAAGTGACCAAAATAAAGAGTTCAGTTCAAAATTCCAGTCTCCTGAAAAAGGTTGGAATGTACAACAGTTGAAACCTCATGAATATAGCAATCAAGATGAGCACAAATGTCCAAATAATTTAAATAATATAAAAATGAGAGCATAATGAGAATTTATGTTTGTCAGCAGTGATGACCTTTTAGAATGACGTACAAAGTATTATAATTATCGTATTTTAAGCCAATATTCATTATAGAGATACTTTTTGACATTATGTTATTTTTATATAAGTATAATAAGTAATGCAACACACAGTGAGAATCAAGCCCTGTAAAAATTTCCTGAGTGTCCAACTTAGGAAAAATCTTATTTTACAACAATTTTTCCCTGTGCATATATTTGATTGCACATATTTTGATGTGCATGTATTTGTATACATTTGAGTGTGTGAGTGCATTTATGTATATACATGTGTATGTAAACATATGTGTGTGTGCATTTGTAGGGTTTTGTGCATGTGTGTGTATGCATGTATGTATATATGTATGTCTCTGAGTGCATGTGGGTAAATGTCTGTATGTGTATGTGTGTGTGTGTGAGTATGTCTGCATGTGCATGTATATATGTGAATGCATAGGTGTGTGTAGATATGCCTATGTTTGAGTTTGTGTATGTACGTGAGAGCCTAATTGCATTTGTGAGTGTGTGTGCATATATGTAAATATGGACGTGAGTATGTGTGCACATGTGTACATGTGTGTGTATGTATGTATATATATATATATGTGTGTATCTATATCTTTGAGTGCATGTGGGTGAATGTGTGTGTGTGAGTATGTCTGCATGTGCATGTATGTATGTGAATGCATAGGTGTGTGTGGATATGCCTGTGTTTGAGGGTGTGTATGTACATGAGAGCCTGAATGCATTTGTGAGTGTGTGTGTGGTTATATGTGTTTGTAAGTATGTATGTGAGTATGTGTTCACATGTGTGTATGTGTGTAAGTGGGTAGGTATGCGTATGTGTGTGTGTGATAGTGCATGTGCTTGCGGGTGTGTATGTTTGTGGAAGTATGTGGATGTTTGTAAGTTTATGTGCATACATATGCATGTGTATGTGTTTGTGCGTGTTTTTTACATGCATTTGAACATTTTTTTTTATCCATTAATTTGTAAGCTATGCTTTCATCATTTAAATTTCCCATTGGTTGTGCTAAGAAAAAAACCCTTTTAGCTTTCATATGAATAGAATGGTAAGGTACCATATGTTTCTTAATGTCTACCAAAGAAACTATAATGATAAAGAAGATTTTTTATTATTGAAAAAGCAAAAATAAATAAAAATGATTTCTTTTCATATCGTCAGCCTTTATCTCATAAATACCACTTTTACCATTTCGACATTTCCCCATATTGTAAGGCTTTCACCTTCAAGAACAAGAGAAACATACATTTTTTTAAACTTTGGTTAAACAGGCTACAAAACTCAGATACTCAAACCTGAAAGTGAGATATAGAAAGAATATCTGAAAAATCAAATAATTGTGGCTTCTTTTCTATTATCAACCTAATGTGCAATGATATGAGTTTATTCAAAAAAAAAAAAAAATTAGAGAGCAAGATGGCTACATTTTGTATAAGATTTTATTTCACTTGCTTCAGACTGAATCAATGCTACCATGAAGATTTTTTATCAAGAAGATTGGCTCCAAAATGTTTAGTAAGTATAAAAACAAGGTTTTCAGTGCAACGCAGGTGTAAGAGTGGAAAGATACAGAAAATAAAGTTTGGAAGAAGAGAAAGAATTGACAGAAAGCAAACGAGTTTGAATCTCGGTCGATAGCAGGAAAAGAAAATGGAACATACAATATTGCACAGTAGAAAGCATGAAAAGAATAGATCAAAAGTGAGAAGAATTAGATTTTTACTATTTTTCCCATGTCATCAAAAGAAAGAAATCTAGAGATACAAGGACCAGTTACTCATTAATAAAGCCAAATTGTAGGAGATCACATCAAAGAAAAAAATCTTGTCAAAATCATTGATTGACTGCAGCAAGGTATTTGACAGGAGACAACTCCTAGATGGAGAAGGTCTTCTAGCTCTACATAAATCTGATAAATATTTTATAAGCCTATAAAAATCTCGGAAGGGCATTCTAAATGCCAACTATACATATATGGTGTGTTTGTTGATCATGTCCACCATAATTTATGAATATAGAATACAGTGCAGTATGTAATCTGTTCGATGAAACAACGTCAAAGATTAACACTTATGAATCAGACACTCTACTGAATCTGACTATATTGCCAATACTCGGGAAAATATGTTCACCTTTATACATGTCGCATTGAATATTTTGAGCCTTCTGATTGGTTAACCCTTCTATTAGTGAAATATAAAATGAGTCAGTTTATGGCTGGCTCATTAGTATACAAAGGTACCCAAAAAAACTCCAACAGTGTTTACATCAAAAAATGATCAGATATCATAAACTGTATCCTCTAAAAGGTATTAATGTTCTTCTTCCTTGCACTAAAACCACAACAGATTACAAAATGGCAACTGGATCTACCTGATTTGCATTTAGCAGTGGTGGACATCTGCCAAGGATGATAACCAGATGAAGAGTCTACTTGCTATTTATCTTGGGGTTCTCAACAAAATCCCCAAAAAATCTGCAATGTAATTAGTCCTGATTTGGCAAATCAACTGCAGTCAATTTCTCAATGTTGGGATGTGGCTTCCCTCTGTCTTTTCTACAAATATTTACACCACTTTTGCTCTGATGAGCTTACTTGAGCAACTAATTTGGCAACTAGGTACCCCTCTTTTACAAACAAGACAATCAACTGTAACTGCCACTTCTACTCTAACAGTTTCTTTTCTCACACTTCTCACCTCTAGAATTCCTTTCTGTATTTTTGCTTTCCTGATAGCTATAATCTCCAAAAGTTTAAATGCAATGTCAATTGCTCTCTTCTATCTCCTTAACTCCTTTCTCTCTTACCCTTTCTTTGACATCCTCAATACCATTTCCCTCACCTCCCACTGTAACCCACTATGCACCAGTGGCAGTACTGCCTTTCTTGGAGTAAAATGTTTATGACAAAAAAAATATAAAACCTTCAAAATGGTATTCAAAATTAACAATTATGCCAAAACCAGATTCAAAAAAAGAAAACATTGACTAATAGTGTAAACAATGATTTTTTCATCAAAGGCTTAGACCAAGTAAATTGAAATTAGAAAGTTGGGAGATGGCATGCTATAATGATTTTTGAAGAAGGAGATCAAACTTTTTTTTGTCTAAGTGATATGTGAAATAATAATACTCATTTGGCAAAATTTGGAAACTGAACAACTTCAAGAGATTGTGCACCAAAATCAGTCAGACAATGATGATGACGATGATGATGATGATAGTCAGTATGATGGTAATGATAAGAAAGATGCCCCACCTGAAGGCAAATGTTGACAAGCTCTATCTCTTGGGACTAAAGGAGAAAACATATCGAAAATTCACTTTCTGCCAAAGGAATTTAATATATAAGCTATTTCCAGAAATATTACTAAAATAAAAAAAAACACTTGCACGAGATAAATCAGAACAGAGATATTTTTCTAGAAATTTCAACTTTTCATTGATCTTGCTAATAAAAACTTGTTGCAATTGTCTAAGCTTATTCTGAGAAATTATTATGATTCTATTACTTAATTCTCAGAGATTTTTACTTTCATTCTAAGAACGTCCCATACTTGATTCAGAGTATTTGAAGAATAAATAAAATATCTGGTTTTATTGTAACTTTTTGTCTTTGCCTATAACAAGAATTAGAATTTAATTTACATTACATTCAGAATTTTAAGCCATCCCCATAATTATGACTAAAAATAAAATTACCAAGAGTAAATATTTGATGGTCTGTAAAATGTATTTTCATTAAGACACACATTTCAGCAAGGAATATTTCGTAAAAGTTTCACCAAGTCTAAATATTCATGTTTTTCAGATTTGCATATAAGACAGCTGTATGGTAATTAAAAAAAATAAGTTTTTCAAGCTAAGGAACAAATCAACAATGATTCTTGCTTACTTATATATTTCTTAAGAATCTTATAGTGCTATAAAAGAAGGCCAGTATGTAAGATATGAACAACATCTATTTTGATCAATGAAAACACAACTGATATAATGTCTACAAGATGTCATGACACTTATTAAATAAAAATATCTTCAGAATGAGTTTTGGTTAAGATTTTAGTTTTGAGATATACCCAATTTCCCTTTTTACTAAGATTAGAATTTTTATTGGTTTCATCTTTTCAACCTCTTCTAAGCAGGGTAATCGAAGAAACATGAAGAAGTTTAGCTGAAACCATTTTGAGAATCTTTGAGAGAAAATCAGAAATTCTAGGAATTATTTTTACCAACTTGTTAGCCGTTCTGAAATCAACAAAGATAAACCAACTGTGATATTTTTTTCTGTTTTTACTCATGAGGTGTCTTCTCAGCCCATGCCAAGGGCTTAATACATATATTTTCAATTTTATCTCACACTATTTTTTAATAATAACATTGCAAGATATAATAATTTTCATAATACTTTAGAAATTGTGTTTTTATAGAAATATGTACATATGACATAAATTTGAAAATATCAGCCAAAAGTCATGTATAATTTAAAATAAAAAAACAATTTTCAGTTTAAGTAGATACAAGTAATGTCATCTTGTGATATGTGGTCTTTGACAAACTGCAAAATCATTTTGAAAGGATAATAAACATTTGAAAGTATTTAGCAATTATTTCTCCAGAGTTTGCATCTTAATGAAATCTTCTGCATTAATGATTGACTTGTGATGAAAAAGAGAAAAATGTGAAAAATAGTAGAGAGGTGTGCAGAAAAGACGTCTTTTACTAACATCAACAGAACAGGTTTCATGTGGTGCTGAGAAAAAAAAAAAAGAAAAGAAAACACTCTAGAATGGTAAAACACTCTGGAAAGTGCACATACATACATTCTTTTTTATAGTATATTCCATGATATATTTTAAGCAGTGATAGGACATTTATACTCAAGTGCCACATTGATTCTTTTGGAAACAAAGGGTAATTTATCAAAAGATCCAATGGAGAGCCTAACAAATTCAGGACTAGATCTGACACATTTTTAACTTCAACATGATTTTTTCTATCAGAATAAATTATATTCATCACAGAAAACCCTCTTTCATGCTCTGTAGAACTTACAGCATACATCTGGCAGCAAGGCCTCTGATTGGGAGGTTGTGAAGAGCATGAAACCAACTTTTAATTGTTGTTGTTCTCAGGTCCACCCTGACCTGGAGTGGTAGCACCTGTTAGGGTCCCAGCTATGGGCAAATTGTTTATCCCCAAACTGGGGTCAAAACACTATGAAAATATAAAAATAGACTTTTATAGAAATATATACATAAAAATAGATTTATATAAATAAAATATACATTTTTGAAGGAAAAATATTACCAACAATACATTTCTGAAAAAAAAAATTATTACCAGCAATACATTTTTGAATACAAAACTGGAAAACATCTTCAGTTTTCTAAATTGGGAAAAAAAAACATTTTCATCAAAATTTGAATAAATCAACATTTTAACTATAACCAAAGATTAAAAAAAAAAAAGAAGACCTTAAAACCCTACCTTTTTGACATTACATAACCCATGGAGGTTGATCTGCTGTTAAACAAAACTCCAACACAAACTTACAGCAATGGTATTAATTATATTTTTAGCTATTATATATCAGTTATTAATATATAAGTTTATCAACAATCCAACCACTGGGTTGCTAAGCTTTTATAATTTCAAGAATCAGTTCACACAAACTTGTGCAAATTGGTAGGATGCCATCACTAGATGATGTCAGCAGAAGTTTTTCTTTTTTTTTTTAATCATCTCACCTCAAGCAAGGCATTCCACTGCCACTATTGCACATGGGGCTACATAGGGGAAGGTAAAGAGAAGGAGTGGTTAGACATAGGGAATGTCAGGAGGAAGGTGACAGATGAGTAAGGATAGCGAGGATGAGGGTTGGGCAGATGGGAAGAGTGTTTGATAGAATGGGAGCAGGTTAGTGTGTTAGGAGGTGTCTATTGACCTTACATTTAAACTCCTGGAGATTGTAGCCGTCGGGGAAGCAATCGTGTGGAAGAGAATTCCACAGTCGGGAAGTGCGAGGAAAGAAACTGTTGGAGTAGAAGTTACGGCTGCATTTTATCGGTTTCACTGTAAAAGGGTGGGATCTAGTTGCTAATCTAGTATCTTATGCAAATTCGTATTTAGGGGGCACCAGTGATCTAAGTTCATCGGAGCAGAAGCCATGAAAGTATTTATAGAAGAGACACAGGGAAGCCACGTCGCACCGGTGCCAAGTCGGTATCTATCACATTACAGACCCTCCTCTGAACCTTATCAAGAAGCCCGAGGAGAATAGCAGGGGCACCCGACTAGATATGGCAGCAGTATTCAATGCACGGGCGGATGGTAGATTTGTAAATGTGGTGCAGGATAGATTTAGACGGAAAAAACTTCCGGGCCCTACACAGAGAACCGACTTACATAGCAGCGGATTTAGCAATAGATTTGATATAGTCATTCCATTTGAGGTCCGCTGAAAGTGTGAGACCAAGGAGGCACAGTGTTTTACTCTCTGGGAGGCAAGCCTGGTCCTTGCTAATGGGAGGTATGTGAGATTGTCGATGATGGTTAATTGAGAGTAGCTTTGTTTTAGAAGCATTAAAATTTACGAGCCATTTCTTACCCCAGTCCAATATGGATTGGAGGTCTTTTTCAATCTCAGCTGCAAGGTTAGCTAGAAGTAGAAAGTAAGGGATTTAGTGAAAATTGAAAACAAATTACATCTTTTAGATTTTGAACTAAAATTATTGTTTCCTTTTTCTCGGCTGTGAACTGTCATACCACCCCCACACCTCCATGGGTAGCATTTTTTGTATTCTGTATTAAATTTGTTTTATGCCTCGTTTCCAATATTCTACTATATTGAAGAATAACCAAACAAAACTAAGTGCTAGTGGTTGTTAGACCTCATAATGTATGTTGCTTACTTACCATGTCATTACCTCATAATGTATGTTGCTTACTTACCATGTCATTACCTCATAATGTATGTTGCTTACTTACCATGTCATTATTCAATCATGCAAGTTTTTCAGTGGATTTCTGTAACATTTTACTTCATTTCACTTCAATCATCTTAGGATGATCCAACATTTCAAAGAGTTTTAAAAAACTTTTGTTCTTATAAGTTCATATAAAATTATCAAATTATATTGCTTAGCTTTTTATGGAATTATACAACACTTTCCTGAAATTGCATATTCTGTCATAGAAAAACAATTCTCTTTTAAGTCATTGGGGAATTTTTTTAATTAAATTGTTTGAATGACTGGCCAAAATGAATTGTATGAAGCAAAACAAATAATTGTCTAAAACAACATGCAGAAGAACTTCCCATCCCAGTTCTGTAATACTTTTTCTGATATATATATATATTAATGCACACTGAAGGAAACTACAATACCTCCTACAGAAGGTAGCTGAAGAAAGTAACAAGAAAGGACTAGAAATAAACTGCAAGAAAACCAAATGCATGGTCATCAGTATAAAGGGCAGCCCAATATGCCAAATACAGGTCAGGGATACTAGAATCAAGCAGGTACAAAAATTTAAATACCTAGGAAGTGTTATAACAGAAGATGGAAAGTGCAACACAGAAATTCAAAGGCAAACTGGCATGGCAAAGGATGCATTCAAGAAGCTGAGTAAAGTACTGTACTAAGACAGGAAAATTTCACTAGAAACAAAGAAGAGAATACTAGATTGCTATGTGATGTCAGTTCTTCAATACGGCAGTGAATGTTGGACAATATCATTGAAGATCAAGAAAAAACTTGAAGCAGCAGAAATGTGGTTCTACAGAAGGATGCTGTGGATATCATGGACTGAGCATGTGAGCAATGATGAGATGTTGGAAAGAATGGCAACAAAAAGAAAATTAATAGTGAGCATCAGAAAGAGACAACTGAAGTTCCTGGGTCATGCAATGAGGAAGGAGGGCTTGGAGAACCTGATACTGACAGGTCAGATAGAAGGAAAAAGAGACAGAGGAAGGCAGCGGACAACATATTTGAAGAGACTGATCAGATGGATGATGGAACGGGGTTTGTGTGGTGTAACAGGAGAAAATCTACTAAGAGCCACCAGGTATAGGAAGACATGAAAAGCCATGATTGCATATGTCCTGAAAGGACAGGGCACATAAAATAAGAAGAAGAGGAAAAAGAAGAAGAATCTTCAAAGAAAATTGGATCATCTTTTTCTCTTTTGCCCTCCTTGATGGATTTAAATCAGTCATTATCAGTGACTCTAAAAAGAAAAATAGCAGATTCTTCATAAATTCACTGATATGAAAACTCTACCACCTAAATATGCAGTGTTATGTCTTAAAAATAAATGCCTATTTCATGAGATTATTATTTTACTAGTTTTCTATTTTCAAATGTCATAACAAATTTTTCTTTATTAAAATTAAAAGTGTATGCCAGAATTTTAGTTATTCTACAAGTTCAGCCTGAATTAAAATTGGTTGAGAAACACTAATCTCGAGAGTAAAAATATTCACATAAACACAAGAACGTATTTAGAACAGGAGAAATGACTGCAAAGAAGTTATTATATAGCTTTGAGCCTGTGTTTAGTTTTGGCCTTAATCTTCCAGTGTTGTGATAATCTTTAATGCTTGACAAATAGCCAGTAATAGCTGGCAGTCTTGTGAAACATCTCCAAGATATTCCAATGCCAAGCTTCTCATAACCAAGTCAGAATTCTCACAGAGAAATGGTACTAATCAAGTAAACTGACATTCTTTGCCAAATGACGCCTGATTTGAATTCCTTTCACCAGTAAGGTGTAAAAGGCAATCTACATCCCGAGGACTTGATTTCTTATGACAAAATTGTTGATAGGAACGGAAGTGAGAAATTACGGTCGACAAATACGGTCCAGTAAAAGGGCAAAACAAGAAGTCAGAGCAGCAGTTTCATTATAAAAATCGTGGTTATAAAAAGTAATAAAAACGCAAGGAATATGCAAAATAAAATAAACAAATTTAAACAAATGAAAAACGAAAATAAATGTTTGAATAAATAAGACATTCACCTAAAAGAAAGCGTGTTACATGTGTGGTTAATATAAAAATTTAAGGCTGTTTTTGTTTCTTGATATTAGAGATGCATTAGAATTACTAAACAAAATTGTTTTTATGCGGAGAATTTTTTTGTTGTACCAAATTTTTAGTAATAACTGAGCTAAATGTTTTTAAAATTTCATAATAAATGATAATGCTACAGTAGTTATTGAAATCATTATGTGCACATCACATCAAAAACAACAAAAAAGACTATTAGCATTTTTTTTTTTTTTTAATCATTTCACCCCGAGCAAGGCAGAAACGCCACTGATGTGCAGGGGGTTACATAAATGTAAAAAGATTAATTAGAAAAGAGTGAGGAGTACAAGCTAGTTAGAAAGGAACAATAGAAAGCTGAGAAAGCAGGTGCAATGACAGATACATGGGCGGAGAGAAAGTGAAGATTATACAGGGGAGGGGAGAGAGCTAGAGTCCAGTGGTTAGTAGATGAGTATTAACTTTGCATTTAAATTTCTGGAGGTCGTAGCCGTCAGGAAAGCAAGAATACGGGAGTGAGTTCCACAAGGCGGGAAGTGCGAGAGAGGCAAGAATACGGAAGTGAGTTCCACAGGCGAAGAAAATATTTGTAGATCTTACCAAAATACTACACAGCACTCATTACAAGGTCCTGGGCATGATGGTAAACTGCATCTGGCAGCAAGGCCTCTGATTGGAAGGTTGTGAGGAGCATGGAACCACCTCTTAATTGCTGTTGTTCCCAGGTCGAGTCTGACTCAGAGTGGTAGCACCTGTAAGGGTCCCAGCTATGGGCAAATAGCTAAACCCCAAAACACTATGAAAGTATAAAAATACACTATTATAAAAATATTTACATAAAAACAGACTTTTATAGAAAAATATACATTTTCGAAGGAAAAACATTGCCAACAATACATTTTTGAATACAACATTATTACCAAAACACATTTTTGAAGAAAAAAAATGATTCTCAGCAAAATATTTTTGGATACAAAACTAGAAGACATTTTCAGTTTTCTAAAATAAGAAAGAATAAAAACAAAAATTTTTCATTAAAATTTGACAAAATCAACCTTCTCACTATAACCAAACATTACAAAAAACCCACAGAGGTGTTGATATGCCATTAAACAAAATTCAGATGCAAACTCATTACAAGAAAAGACTTAGAATATTCAAAACAACCTTCACTACAGTAAATGGCATTTTAAAGACAGTATAAGAAACTTAATATACACCCTTTTGCAAATTTTGCAGTAGATGGTATTTTAAAAACTGTATAAAAAACTTAATCTACACCCTTTAGCAAATTAATTGAAACAACTGCTTACAATCAGTTTTAGATCCACAGGAGTGATAGGGTGTAATTGATTTTTATTTTTCCTTAGATTAGGTCATTTGCAGTGGTGTGTAGTAATATGAATGTATTTTGGGGGTGTATGATGAAATTTGTTTGGCCTTGAAAAATACTGTGTCGTCCGTGATTTCATCACATCTTTATCTCACCTAGACACTATTGTATTGACTGTTGATTAGTTGTTCTATGACTATTGTCTGTAATAGACAGTACTTTAAGAAAGTATACAAAAATTGTAACATGGCATAAATACACTGGCAAGAGTGAGATCATGGATATTGTTGGTCTCAGCCTTTTAACTGTCAGTTGTGCAATCAAGGCAAAGAAATAAATTGACTCCATCAGTCTAAAACATAAATAAAAATGCAATCGAAAAAGAAAAATGATGCCAGAGACAGTGAATAAGGAGATAGATTCTAGGATGACATTATTCATTATGTTTCATTTAATCATCACAAGGTTGTAGGCATAAAAGGATGATAAGGCATCTAAAATAATTGATAAAAGGATGATAAGGCATCTAAAATAATTGATAAAAGGTTGATAAGGCATCTAAAATAATTGATAAAAGGATGATAAGGCATCTAAAATAATTGATAAAAGGATGATAAGGCATCTAAAATAATTGATAAAAGGATGATAAGGCATGTAAAATAATTGATAAAAGGATGATAAGGCATGTAAAATAATTGATAAAAGGATGATAAGGCATGTAAAATAATTGATAAAAGGATGATAAGGCATGTAAAATAATTGATAAAAGGATGATAAGGCATGTAAAATAATTGATAAAAGGATGATAAGCCATCTAAAATAATTGATAAAAGGATGATAAGGCATGTAAAATAATTGATAAAACGATGAATGAGGCTTCTAAAATAATTGATAAAAGGATGATAAGGCATGTAAAATAATTGATAAAAGGATGATAAGGCATGTAAAATAATTGATAAAAGGATGATAAGGCATCTAAAATAATTGATAAAAGGATGATAAGGCATGTAAAATAATTGATAAAAGGATGATAAGGCATGTAAAATAATTGATAAAAGGATGATAAGGCATGTAAAATAATTGATAAAAGGATGATAAGGCATGTAAAATAATTGATAAAAGGATGATAAGGCATGTAAAATAATTGATAAAAGGATGATAAGGCATCTAAAATAATTGATAAAAGGATGATAAGGCATGTAAAATAATTGATAAAAGGATGATAAGGCATGTAAAATAATTGATAAAAGGATGATAAGGCATCTAAAATAATTGATAAAAGGATGATAAGGCATCTAAAATAATTGATAAAAGGATGATAAGGCATCTAAAATAATTGATAAAAGGATGATAAGGCATGTAAAATAATTGATAAAAGGATGATAAGGCATGTAAAATAATTGATAAAAGGATGATAAGGCATGTAAAATAATTGATAAAAGGATGAGAAAGGCATCTAAAAATAATTGATAAAACTACGATACATGTAAAATAATTGATAAAAGTATGATAAGGCACAAAATAATTGATAAAGATGATACATAAAATAATTGATAAAAGGATGATAATAGCATCTAAAATAATTGATAAAAAGGTTGATAAGGTATCTAAAAATAATTGATAAAAGGATGATAAGGCATGTAAAATAATTGATAAAAGCGACGATAAGGCATCTAAAAATAATTGATAAAATATTAGTAGTAATAAAATAATTGATAAAAGGATGATAAGGCATCTAAAATAATTGATGATGATACAAAATTAATTCTGATAAAAGGATGATAAGGTAAAGCGGTAACAATTGATAAAAGGATGATGTTGGGCATGTAAAATAATTGATAAAAAGGATGATAAGGTATGTAAAATACCTGATAAAAGGATGATAAGGCATGTAAAATAATTGATAAAAGGATGATAAGGCATAAAATAATTGGAGGACCATATGATCTAAAATAATTGATAAAAGGTTGATAAGGCATTTTAAAATAATTGGATAAAAGGATGATAAGGCATATAAAATAATTGATAAAAAGATTATAAGGCATCTAAAATAATTGATAAAAGTGACGAGAAAGGCATGTAAAATAATTGATAAAAGGATGATAAGGGCATCTAAAAATAATTAGCGTGATGATAAGGCATGTAAATAATTTCGATGTTGGATGATAAGTAATGTAAAATACCGATAGTGCTGACGATAAGGCATGTAAAAATAATTGATGTGTTGACGATAAGGTACAAAATAATTGATAAAAGGATGATAAAGGGCATGTAAAATAATTGATAAAAGCGATGATACATCTAAAATAATTGATAAAAGGATGATGGTATGCATGTAAAATTGATAAAAGGATGATAAGATCAAAATAATTGATAAAAGGATGATAAGGCATGTAAAATAATTGATAAAGATGATAAGTGCGACAAAATAATTGATAAAAGGATGATAAGGCATCTAAAATAATTGATAAAAGCGATTATATGGGCCCAAAAACAATTCGATAAAAAGTGATGATAAGGTATGTAAAATAATTGATAAAAGGATGATAAGGCATCTAAATAATTATTAAAAAGGATGATAAGGTACCTAAAATAATTAGTAAAGATGAGGTGCACAAATATACTGACAAAAGATGATAAAGTATCTAAAACAATTTATTCAAAAGGATGATAAAAGTATCTAAAATAATTGATAAAAGCGATTGATAAGGCATCTAAAATAATTGATAAAAGCGATTATAAGCAGTTAATTGATAAAAGATGATATATGTAAAATAATTGATAAAAAGGATGATAAGGCATCTAAAATAATTGATAAAAGTTAGATGATAAGGCATCTAAAATAATTGATAAAAAGGATGATATGTATCTAAAAATAATTGATAAAAGTGATGATAAGGCATCTAAATAATTGATAAAAAGATGACAAGATCAGTACTGATAAAAGGATGAGAAAGGCATCTAAAATAATTGATAAAAGGTATGATCAGGTACAAAATTATTGATAAAAGGATGATAAGGCATGTAAAATAATTGATATAAGGATGATACATCTAAAAAATAATTGATAAAAGCGACGATAAGGCATCTAAAATAATTGATAAAAGGATGATAAGGCATCTAAAATAATTGATAACATTATGTTGTATAAAATAATTGATAAAATATTGATACATGTAAAATAATTGATAAAAGGATGATAGTATCTAAAATAATTGATAAAAGGATGAGAAAGGTATGTAAAATAATTGATAAAAGCATAGAGTAAGGCATCTAAAATAATTGATAAAAGGATGATAAGGCATGTAAAATAATTGATAGCATGATAAGGCATGTAAAATAATTGATAAAAGGATGATAAGGCATTTTCAAAATAATTGATAAAAGAAGTGCAGAAAGGCAAAGCAAATAATTGATAAAAAGTATGATACAGCATCTAAAATAATTGATAAAAGGACGATAAGGCATGTAAAATAATTGATAAAAAGGATAAGGCATCTAAAATAATTGATAAAAGGATGATAAGGCATGTAAAATAATTGACAAAAGGATGATAAGGCATGTAAATAATTGATAAAGATTGATATGCGTATTCAAAATAATTGATAAAAAGGATGATATGGCATTCAAAATAATTGATAAAAGGATGATAAGGCATGTAAAATAATTGATAAAAGGATGATAATACCTAAAATAATTGATAAAAGGATGATAAGGTATCTAAAATAATTGATAAAAAGGATGATAAGGCATCTAAAATAATTGAGGTGCGGATGATACACCAAAATAATTGAGTTAAAAGGATGATAAGGTATCTAAAATAATTGATAAAAAGGATGAGAAAGGCATCTAAAATAATTAAAAGGATGATCAGGCATAAAATTATTGATAAAAGTGATGATAAGGCATGTAAAATAATTGATATAAGGATGATGTTATCTAAAATAATTGATAAAAGGATGATAAGGCATCTAAAATAATTGATAAAAGGATGATAAGGCATCTAAAATAATTGATAAAAGGATGAGAAAGGTATGTAAAATAATTGATAAAAAGGAGTGATACAGTACTCAAAATAATTGATAAAAGGATGATAAGGCATTCAAAATAACTGATAAAAAGGACGATACAGTAATAAAGAACATAAAATAATATAAGTACATGTAAAATAATTGATAAAAGGATGATATACATGTAAAATAATTGATAAAAGGATGATAAGGCATGTAAAATAATTGATAAAGTGACGATAAGGTGTCATACCACCTGATAAAAGGATGGCAGGCATGTAAAATAATTGAAAGTATGATAAGGCATCTAAAATAATTGATAAAAGGATGATAAGGTACGTAAAATAATTGATAAAAGCGATGATAAGGCATCTAAAATAATTAAGATAAAAGGATGATAAGGTAAAAATAATTGATAAAAGGATGATAAGGCATAAACAATTGATAAAGTGACGATAAGGCATGTAAAATAATTGATAAAAGGATGATAAGGTACCTAAAGACTTAGATAAAAGGATGATATGTATCTAAAATACCTGATAAAAGGATGATAGGGCATGTAAAATAATTGATAAAAAGGATGATAAGGCATCTAAAATAATTGATAAAAGGATGATAAGTAAAATGTAAATAATGAGTAAAATGATTATGTATGTAAAATAATTGATAAAAAGACGATAAGGTACGTAAAATAATTGATAAAAAGATGATAAGGCATCTAAAATAATTGATAAAAAAGATGATAAGGTATGCAAAATAAATTGATAAAGATTATAAGGCATCTAAAACAATTGATAAATATTTGATAAGGCATCTAAAATAATTGATAAAAGGATGATAAGGCATCTAAAATAATTGATAAAAAGGATAAGGCATCTAAAATAATTGATAAAAGATGATAAATGCGTCTAAATAATTGATAAAATAGATGAGAAAGGCATCTAAAATAATTGATAAAAGGATGATAAGGTATGTAAAATAATTGATAAATAATGATAAGGCATCTAAATAATTGATAAAAGGATGATAAGGCATCTAAAATAATTGATAAAAGGATGATAAGGTATCTAAAATAATTGGATAAAAAGGATGATAAAGGGGGTATCTAAAATAATTCGATAAAAGGATGATATAAAAGGGGAAATAATTATTAAAAGGAGGATAAGGCATCTAAAATAATTGATAAAAGGATGATAAGGCATCTAAAATAATTGATAAAAGGATGATAAGGCATGAAATAATTGATAAAAAGATGATAAGACAAAAATAATTGATAAAATATTGATAAGGTAAAATAATTGATAAAGATGATAAGGCATGTAAAATAATTTACTTTAAAAAGGATGATAAAGGGAAATACTGATAAAAGGATGAAGGGCATGTAAAAAATAATTGATAAAAGTATGATAAGGCATCGCAAATAATTGATAAAAGGATGATATGTTAACAAAGCAATTGATAAAAGGATGATAAGGCATCTAAAATACCTGATAAAAAGGATGATAAGGCATGTAAAATAATTGATGTTAATATAATGTATCAAAATAATTATAAAAAGGATGAGAAAGGCATCTAAAATAATTGATAAAACGATGATAAGGCATCTAAAATAATTGATAAAAGGATGATAAGTCATGTAAAATAATTGATAAAAGGATGATAAGGCATGTAAAATAATTGATAAAAGGATGATAAGGCATGTAAAATAATTGATAAAAGGATGATAAGGCATGTAAAATAATTGATAAAAGGATGATAAGCCATCTAAAATAATTGATAAAAGGATGATAAGGCATCTAAAATAATTGATAAAAGGATGATAAGGCATGTAAAATAATTGATAAAAGGATGATAAGGCATCTAAAATAATTGATAAAAGGATGATAAGGCATCTAAAATAATTGATAAAAGGATGATAAGGCATGTAAAATAATTGATAAAAGGATGATAAGGCATCTAAAATAATTGATAAAAGGATGATAAGGCATGTAAAATAATTGATAAAAGGATGATAAGGCATCTAAAATAATTGATAAAAGGATGATAAGGCATCTAAAATAATTGATAAAAGGATGATAAGGCATCTAAAATAATTGATAAAGGATGATAAGGCATCTAAAATAATTGATAAAAGGATGATAAGGCATGTAAAATAATTGATAAAAGGATGATAAGGCATCTAAAATAATTGATAAAAGGATGATAAGGCATCTAAAATAATTGATAAAAGGATGATAAGGCATCTAAAATAATTGATAAAAGGATGATAAGGCATCTAAAATAATTGATAAAAGGATGATAAGGCATGTAAAATAATTGATAAAAGGATGATAAGGCATCTAAAATAATTGATAAAAGGATGATAAGGCATGTAAAATAATTGATAAAAGGATGATAAGGCATGTAAAATAATTGATAAAAGGATGATAAGGCATGTAAAATAATTGATAAAAGGATGATAAGGCATCTAAAATAATTGATAAAAGGATGATAAGGCATCTAAAATAATTGATAAAAGGATGAGAAAGGCATCTAAAATAATTGATAAAAGGATGATCAGGCATGTAAAATTATTGATAAAAGGATGATAAGGCATGTAAAATAATTGATATAAGGATGATAAGGCATCTAAAATAATTGATAAAAGGATGATAAGGCATCTAAAATAATTGATAAAAGGATGATAAGGCATCTAAAATAATTGATAAAAGGATGATAAGGCATCTAAAATAATTGATAAATGGATGATAAGGCATCTAAAATAATTGATAAAAGGATGATAAGGCATGTAAAATAATTGATAAAAGGATGATAAGGCATCTAAAATAATTGATAAAAGGATGATAAGGCATCTAAAATAATTGATAAAAGGATGATAAGGCATCTAAAATAATTGATAAAAGGATGATCAGGCATGTAAAATTATTGATAAAAGGATGATAAGGCATGTAAAATAATTGATATAAGGATGATAAGGCATCTAAAATAATTGATAAAAGGATGATAAGGCATCTAAAATAATTGATAAAAGGATGATAAGGCATCTAAAATAATTGATAAAAGGATGATAAGGCATCTAAAATAATTGATAAATGGATGATAAGGCATCTAAAATAATTGATAAAAGGATGATAAGGCATGTAAAATAATTGATAAAAGGATGATAAGGCATCTAAAATAATTGATAAAAGGATGATAAGGCATCTAAAATAATTGATAAAAGGATGATAAGGCATCTAAAATAATTGATAAAGGATGATAAGGCATCTAAAATAATTGATAAGAGGATGATAAGGCATCTAAAATAATTGATAAAAGGATGATAAGGCATCTAAAATA
This sequence comes from Ascarosepion bandense, assembly GCA_037127315.1. Lineage (NCBI taxonomy): Eukaryota > Metazoa > Mollusca > Cephalopoda > Sepiida > Sepiidae > Ascarosepion > Ascarosepion bandense. The sequence continues at coordinate 25,498 of JBBBDQ010001032.1, read as the reverse complement.
ATTGATAAAAGATGATAAGGCATGTAAAATAATTGATAAAAGGATGATAAGGCATCTAAAATAATTGATAAAAGGATGATAAGGCATCTAATATAATTGATAAAAGGATGATAAGGCATCTAAAATAATTGATAAAAGGATGATAAGGCATCTAAAATAATTGATAAAAGGATGATAAGGCATCTAAAATAATTGATAAAAGGATGATAAGGCATCTAAAATAATTGATAAAAGGATGATAAGGCATGTAAAATAATTGATAAAAGGATGATAAGGCATGTAAAATAATTGATAAAAGGATGATAAGGCATCTAAAATAATTGATAAAAGGATGATAAGGCATGTAAAATAATTGATAAAAGGATGATAAGGCATCTAAAATAATTGATAAAAGGATGATAAGGCATCCAAAATAATTGATAAAAGGATGATAAGGCATGTAAAATAATTGATAAAAGGATGATAAGGCATCTAAAATAATTGATAAAAGGATGATAAGGCATCTAAAATAATTGATAAAAGGATGATAAGGCATCTAAAATAATTGATAAAAGGATGATAAGGCATGTAAAATAATTGATAAAAGGATGATAAGGCATCTAAAATAATTGATAAAAGGATGATAAGGCATCTAAAATAATTGATAAAAGGATGATGAGGCATGTAAATAATTGATAAAAGGATGATAAGGCATCTAAAATAATTGATAAAAGGATGATAAGGCATCTAAAATAATTGATAAATTTCTTCTAGATAAAACATGGAGCATCCTTTCTAAATATGACATCAACTGCACAATATGCATATATTTGAAATTGAATAGCACTGTTAAACAAAATACAAGATCTAGACAGCAAAATAGTTTTTAGAATACTGGCAAATATCTAGTTTCTAATAATGGTAGAGACATTAGAAATACTCAAAGAGAAAAACAGACATGATTCAGAGATTTTATCCATAGTTTCAATGTGAATATACAAAAAAGTAGGAAAATTACAATAAAAAATTAAATTCAACAGGCTGACATTGCCACCTGAATTTAACATGTTCATATATATATATATATATATATATATATATATATATATATATATATATATATATTTTATTACTGCATGACACACCAAATGAATTTATAAGTATTTAATAATTACCTATATTGCAGTTCCATCAATGAAAGGATGATGAAAATTTAGGATGATTCAGATGAGTTCATCTTTGCTTCCTTTCCTTGTAAAACTTTGCAAAGTAATCATAACAAAAAACCATTCTATTTTCATTTAGAATTATCAACGTGGCAATAAATACTAAAAATAGTATGAAATACATAATTTCTTTTAAAAATCTGAGCTGGCCTAATAATTATGGCTGGTAGTGTGTATATATATAGAAGTATATGGCTGGTAGTGTGTATATATATATATATATATAAGTATATGGTTGGTAGTGTGCATATATATATATATATATATATATATATATATATATATATACTTTTTCTTTTCTTTTTCCTTTTTTCTTTTGTTTTTTATTTATACTTTTATATATATATATATATATATATATATAGCATAGTGATGATCCATGTATACTGTCTTAATATATATAGGAAAGAATATTAAAATGTTTTGAGTTTAAAAATGTGTTTTTTTGATAGTATTTGTTTATTTCTACTATTATATTTTATATTTCAGACCGCCCTCGGTCCTTCATCAGAAACAAATGATTTTAAAATTTGAATTAGTAACGTATTTTGTGAGATTTCGCAAGAGCGTCAGTGAAGAGTTTGTTTACAAAATAATCAATATTCCCCAGTAGGAGCACATTTCAGTCAACCAGGTCACACCTTAGAAAATTGCAAATGTTTACTAATAGACTCCAATTTTAGTTCTACATACGCATGCAGAAAGAAAGAAAAATACTGCATTTTAAAATTAAATACACACAAGCTAGGGTTAAATAGGGACTTAGGTGTTTTGAATCTTTACAAATACTTCAATAACTAAACTTTTTTAGATACATTTAAAATATCTTTTATCTAAAACAAATTTACAAGCATTATTAAAGATAGGTTTACGCTTACAAATATAATTTTAAAAAAATCTGTCACTTTCAACGTCACTTGATGTAAAAAACCAAAACTCTCTCCACAAACATGTCACGTGATGTAAACAAATGCATCACATGATGTAAACAAACGCTTCACTGACGCTCTTGCAAAATCTTGCGAAATACGTTACTAATTCAAATTTTAAAATCATTTGTTTCTGATGAAGGACCAAGGGCAGCCTCAAATATAAAATATAATAGTAGAAATAAACAAATACTGTAAAAAAACACATTTTTAAACTCAAAATGTTTTAATATTTTTCCCTTATATATATATATATATATATATACTTTTTCCGGACGACCCTAATTTTAATCAGAAAAAACAGTTTTATTGCGTGTTTATATACACACATGTATGTATATATATATATATATATATGTGTGTGTGTGTGTGTGTGTGTGTGTGTGTGTGTGTGCATAACATTTTTTGTATATTATACTAGTTGTTACAATGGTTTATGAATTCATAGTATCACTACACAAAAGTTTTCGCATTTCGAAGTTGCTATGCGCGCTTCTAATTGGGTGAAAAAGTTGAAAAGTGATACTATGAATTTATAAACAATTGTAACAACTAGTACAATATAATACTCTACATCGTATCGAGCACTCTTTATAAAAGTAAATGCATGAACAGCAGGTAAAATAACCTAGGAGTCCTACAACTTTGTTACAATATATATATATATATATATATATATATATATATATATATATATAAAGTAGAATCCTTGAAATTTGTTAAGGTAAATTCTAATAAAGACAGACTCCAAAGAGAACTAAATGTTAAAATTTATTGCTAAATTTTAACAGAGTATTATAATCAGGAAACAAAATTTAGATATTTTTACAAATCCATTAGTAATACTGTATTTCACTGCCCAGCTGCTTTTCAAATCAAATTCATACAACAATGAATGTCCGAAATTTGTCCAGACAAAGTCATGTAGGATAGAAAAAGGGAAAGAAAAGAATAAATATTAAAAAGAGAAAAGAGAGAGAAGGAAAAGTAAAAGAAAGGGGAAAGGGGGTTTAACTTAAGGTATTTGATTTTAGCTCTGAGCAACATCTTTGACCGAGGTATACAAAAATCTTCATTGGTGAAAGAGTTGAACTGTGACCCGAGCTGCTCACTGACCATTTTAGATGTATGATGTTGGAGTTGGAATTTAAAGATTAGGGGATGAATTTATGCTGGGCAAATAATTGTTAGTTTTTATACTTAACTTTAATCGTAATGGAAATAGTCTGATATTATTCTAGTAATCATAACGTGGTACTAAAGAAATTAAAATCTAGAGACCTAGAATGAATGATAATTAAGAATTAAAAGATTAAAATGTTTTAAAAAATAAAAAAAAATTTTAAAAATTAGAAAAATAAAAGGAACCATTAAAAAGTATAATAAAGGAATAAAACCTTTTATAGGTGAGTGAATATGTGCGTTGTGGCGCAGTGGATATCTGCTCGGAACGAGAAGTCGAGTTCAAATTCCAGCTGAATTCATTGCATTCACTTATGTGCAAATACCCTTGGGAAAGGTATTAATCTGTCTCTTCCCTCCAGTTATGGGTTAAATAATAGGACAAATTGGGTTCAATAGCCTTGGTCGGCAACCAGTCTACCGCAGAAAGCAATGGCAACCTACCGAGGGATAATCTTCTGCCTAGTCAGTCATGTCTATTTTGAGACACGATCGCCCAAGCGTGTTTCACGTATGGCATTTAACTGACTGACTGAATAACTAAAAATATTTCATCCATAATAGAAACATTACTAATAATAATCATAATAACGATAGAAGTAATAAGGATATTGTGGTGCATTGGATATCGGCTCAGAACAAGAAATCGGGGAGCCGAGTTTGAATAACAGCTAAATCCATTGCATTCATTTACGTGCAAATACCCTTGGGAAAGGTATTAATCCATCTATTCCTTCCAGTTATGGGTTAAATAACAGGACAGATTGGGTTCTATAGCCTTGGTCGGCAACCAGTCTACTGCAGAAAACAATGGCAACCTACTGCAGGATAATCTTCTGCCCAGTCAGTCATGTCTCTTTCAAGACATGATCACCCAAAGCATGTATCATGTATGGCACTTAACTGACTGAATAAGGATAAATATAAGTCAAACAAATCTAAAAATGGAGATACTCGTAATCCTAATGATGAGGATAACATACAACGATAATTAAGTAGGAATTAATAATTATTATTTATATGAAAGACAAATTTAAAAAAATATAATTTATAAACTTATATTTCAATAAATTTAATATATATCTACTTTTAATAAGGGCGAAAAAATAATCGTAATAATAAAAATAATAATGGCAAAAATAATAATAACAACATAGCAATAGAGTCCCAATTTATTTATCATATAAAAACTTACTTTAAAAAATACTTTAACAAATATAATTATATATTTACATTTAAATATATTAACTATATACCTACTCTTAATAACGGTGAAAATAATAATAATAATAACATGGTAATAGAGTACATATGATAGCAGTACTGTAAAACATTTTGAGCGTATAAAGTCTTAAACGGGACATTCCAGATTATTCTCAAAAAACAAATTTATAGGTTTAATTTTCATCTTGTTAAGTGATCCTATACCTGTTTGTATGATTGCATTTAAAAATCAGTTTGTTTTCTGGTTCAAAAGTTCATTTGGATCCCTTTATTTAATGTTAGCTCAGATATATATATATATATATATATATATATAAACAACAAATTATTTAACATTTATCATTTTATTTATCATATTATTTTATTATGTTTCACTTTTATTCAAGAATGAGATATGGAGAAAAATAAGAAAGAAATTCTGATATTTTCTTTTTTGTGTTAGACAATCATTGTTTTATCACATTTCAAATGCATTTAGCTTATTTACCAAACAGTTATGGCATTCTGAATTCATGGAGAGATTCCATGTTCTTTTGAATTCCCAAGAAATTAACAGATTCCAAGCCTATCTGAAAAACCGTAAATATTGCTTTTTATATGTAAGTGTTTAATACTTCTAGTTTGTCTATGTGGGATTTAGATAATATATATTCATAAGTTTATTTCTAGTAGACATTATGTTTGTTGGTTTTTCACATGTTGATTAGGGAATGTTTTACATACACATCATTTGTTTTAAATGAGCATCAGTTTGATTTATGTTCTATAGCGGATATTGTGCACTTTTATTCATAAGTATAGCTTACCCTAAGAATATTTTTTATCATTATTTTATATATATATACACTATCAACCATAGTTATTAGGCTATCCCAGTTTTAATAAAAATTTATGTATTTCATAATTTTTAGCATTTATTGCCAAGTGGATAATTCTAAATGAAAATAGAATGGTTCTTTTGTTAATACTGCACAATAACATGTGCATCAAATGAACTGTTCTGATGTCCAGTTTTTGTGCTCTCTTCCTTATGCTAGTCTCTTCTTATTGGCTGACCAAAGCAAAGGTTTCCTGGCTGCTTTGTAAAATTTTGCAAAGTAATAATAACAAAAGAACCATTCTATTTTCATTTAGAATTATTCACTTGACAATAAATAGTAAAAATAGTATGAAATGCATCATTTTCTTTTTTTAACTGGGGTGGCCTAATAATTACGGCCGGTAGTGTATAATCTTGATTTATGATAATGTTTGGCACCAAGATTGCTTTTTTTAGTAGTTTTACTGAAACAAAGTATTTTGGCAAGGAATTTATTTTTATGAAGTACTCAATATTAGGGTGAAGATAGAGTGTTGATAGTTTTAGTTCAAAGGATTTGTCACTTTAACTGAGCAGGTTTATGCTAACTGAAGTGTTGACACTGTTATAATGCCCTCACTCATCAGGGATGAATAAGTGAGGGCATCATATTGATGTCCTCCCAAAACTTCGAAGTCAGTGTGAATCTGCTCAGTTAGAGTGACAAATCCTTTTCACTAAAACTCTGTGTGTGTGTGTGTGTGTGTGTGTGTGTGTGTGTGTGTGTGTCTGTGTGTGTCTGTGTATATGTGTGTATAATCTGTCTCATATAATTATCAGCCATGTTTAATTTTTCCAAATTTTTAGGCAACTAATAAAGGGATTTGCCTAAGTGTTAATCTGTAGTATATTTTGGTGAGAATAAATCTATGATAGAAATAAATGGTAATTCCTTACATTTCACTTTTATGATTTGCAGTGTTACGAATTTTTATAGATTTTCCATTTTAAACACATATTTGAAAATAAAAGAAATATTGTCATAATAAAAAAGTATAATACATGAAATTTAAAAAAACAAATGTTTAGAACCAAAAATTAAAAATAGTCTAGTAAAAATTACAAACTCATAACAATGGAATTAACCTGAAATCTATGTTTCAGGTTTTGAAACATATTTTAGAAGTGAAGAATTTCCTCCGCTGGTTTTCTAAGTCTTTATATTTCTTTATATGAAGCAGACTGCATAGCATACAGAATAGCATTCCAAAGTCCATTTTGCTGATAAATTGTTTTCTTCCCGTATAAAACTTCCTCATCAGAATTCACCTCAAGTTTTCAATCAGTTTATGGTTGGACGAACAAGCCAACAACTTTATCAAATGAGTGTCTTCAAAATTCATTTTTTTCATATTTTAGCTTTCTTTACTGAATGTGATGGAGCATTGTCTTGCATACGAATCATTTACTTTTTGAGGTTTTTCCCTTTATCTTGAACCATAACATCAGGTGTGTCTTCAAAATGCAATAATTGTCTGAGCTGTCATTTTAACACCATCTTGAACTCACCATAAGTCAAGCATTTCATCCATCCCGGGTATGATGATAAACTACGCCTGGCAAGAAGGCAACAATTGAGAGGTTTAGATGAGTGTGAAACCACTCTTTTATGCTGCTGCTCCCTGCTCCATCTTGACCCACTGAGGAAGCACTTGTTATGGTCCCAGCTATGAGAAAATAACTAACCTTCAAACTGGAGCCAAGACACTTTGAAGATATAAACTAATTTACAGTAAAACAACCAACCATATATTTTCATAGTAAAAAAAATTACTAGCAATATGTTTTTGTAAAAAAATAAAATTTTAAAATTCAAAAAAGATACCAGTCATAAAATTTTGTAAAAGAAACTACAAATAATCACATGGAAATTAAATTTTTGGAATAAAATGACCATAAAGTGTTGATATGCATCTAAACAAAGAAATAAGTTCAGCACTTTACCACTTAAAAGTCTACTACAGAACCACCTTGTTGACATCTCACCCAGGTAGGAATGGGGTGCTCTAGCTACTCAGCCTTGTACAACCTGCCTCGTCTATTGAGTGAGTGGTCTTTATATTTTATGTTACCTATATCATTGCATTCTCCTGGCAGGTATCTCTTAACTGAGACTTAATGATCAGTTTCAAATATTTCAAATGTTTTGCCAAATGTTTGAAATACTTCAAATGTTTTGCCAAATGTTTTAAGGGCATGTGTGCTTCTCATACTTTATATTATATGTTGCCTATATCAATGTATTCTCCTTGTTGGTATCTCTTAATTGATGCTTAATGATCAGTTTCAAATATTTCAAATGTTTTGCCAAATGTTTTAAGGGCATGTGTGCTTCTCATACTTTATATTATATGTTGCCTATATCAATGTATTCTCCTTGTTGGTATCTCTTAATTGAGGCTTAATGATCAGTTTCAAATATTTCAAATGTTTTGCCAAATGTTTTAAGGGCATGTGTGCTTCTCATACTTTATATTATATGTTGCCTATATCAATGTATTCTCCTTGTTGGTATCTCTTAATTGATGCTTAATGATCAGTTTCAAATATTTCAAATGTTTTGCCAAATGTTTTAAGGGCATGTGTGCTTCTCATACTTTATATTATATGTTGCCTATATCAATGTATTCTCCTTGTTGGTATCTCTTAATTGATGCTTAATGATCAGTTTCAAATATTTCAAATGTTTTGCCAAATGTTTTAAGGGCATGTGTGCTTCTCATACTTTATATTATATGTTGCCTATATCAATGTATTCTCCTTGTTGGTATCTCTTAATTGAGGCTTAATGATCAGTTTCAAATATTTCAAATGTTTTGCCAAATGTTTTAAGGGCATGTGTGCTCCTCATACTTTATATTAAATGTTGCCTATATCAATGTATTCTCCTTGTTTGAATCTCTTAATTGAGGCTTAATGATCAGTTTCAAATATTTCAAATGTTTTGCCAAATGTTTTAAGGGCATGTGTGCTTCTCATACTTTATATTATATGTTGCCTATATCAATGTATTCTCCTTGTTGGTATCTCTTAATTGAGGCTTAATGATCAGTTTCAAATGTTTCAAATGTTTTGCCAAATGTTTTAAGGGCATGTGTGCTCCTCATACTTTATATTAAATGTTGCCTATATCAATGTATTCTCCTTGTTGGTATCTGGTGATGCTTAATGATCAGTTTCAAATATTTCAAATGTTTTGCCAAATGTTTTAAGGGCATGTGTGCTCCTCATACTTTATATGAAATGTTGCCTATATCAATGTATTCTCCTTGTTGGTGTATCTCTTAATTTGAGGCTTAATGATCAGTTTCAAATATTTCAAATGTTTTGCCAAATGTTTTTAAGGGCATGTGTGCTCCTCATACTTTATATTAAATGTTGCCTATATCAATGTATTCTCCTTGTTGGTATCTCTTAATTGATGCTTAATGATCAGTTTCAAATATTTCAAATGTTTTGCCAAATGTTTTAAGGGCATGTGTGCTCCTCATACTTTACTGTAAATGTTGCCTATATCAATGTATTCTCCTTGTTAGTATACATAGCAATTGAGGCTTATTGATCAGTTTCAAATATTTCAAATGTTTTGCCAAATGTTTAAGAGGCATGTATGTGCTTCTCATACTTTATATTATATGTTGCCTATATCAATGTATTCTGTTGTTGGTATCTCTTAATTGATGCTTAATGATCAGTTTCAAATATTTCAAATGTTTTGCCAAATGTTTTAAGGGCATGTGTGCTCCTCATACTTATATTATATGTTGCCTATATCAATGTATTCTCCTTGTTGGTATCTCTTAATTGAGGCTTAATGATCCAGTTTCAAATATTTCAAATGTTTTGCCAAATGTTTTAAGGGCATGTGTGCTTCTCATACTTTATATTATATGTTGCCTATATCAATGTATTCTCCTTGTTGGTATCTCTTAATTGATGCTTAATGATCAGTTTCAAATATTTCAAATGTTTTGCCAAATGTTTTAAGGGCATGTGTGCTTCTCATACTTTATATTATATGTTGCCTATATCAATGTATTCTCCTTGTTGGTATCTTGAGTGATGCTTAATGATCAGTTTCAAATATTTCAAATGTTTTGCCAAATGTTTTAAGGGCATGTGTGCTTCTCATACTTTATATTATATGTTGCCTATATCAATGTATTCTCCTTGTTGGTATCTATGAGTGAGGCTTAATGATCAATTTCAAATATTTCAAATGTTTTGCCAAATGTTTTAAGGGCATGTGTGCTCCTCATGCTTTATATTAAATGTACCTATATCAATGTATTCTCCTTGTTTGAATCTCTTAATTGAGGCTTAATGATCAGTTTCAAATATTTCAAATGTTTTGCCAAATGTTTTAAGGGCATGTGTGCTTCTCATACTTTATATTATATGTTGCCTATATCAATGTATTCTCCTTGTTGGTATCTCTTAATTGAGAGCAACAGTCAGTTTCAAATATTTCAAATGTTTTGCCAAATGTTTTACAGGCATGTGTGCTCCTCATACTTTATATTAAATGTTGCCTATATCAATGTATTCTCCTTGTTGGTATCTCTGCATTGAGGCTTAATGATCAGTTTCAAATATTTCAAATGTTTTGCAAATGTTTTAAAGGCATGTGTGCTTCTCATACTTTATATTATATGTTGCCTATATCAATGTATTCTCCTTGTTGGTATCTCTTAATGTTCTTAATGATCAGTTTCAAATATTTCAAATGTTTTGCCAAATGTTTTAAGGGCATGTGTGGCTATATTACTTTTATATTATATGTTGCCTATATCAATGTATTCTCCTTGTTGGTATCTCTTAATTGAGGCTTAATGATCAGTTTCAAATATTTCAAATGTTTTAGCAAATGTTTTAAGGGCATGTGTGCTCTCATGTACTTTATATTAAATGTTGCCTCTCCAATGTATTCTCCTTGTTTGAATCTCTTAATTGAGGCTTAATGATCAGTTTCAAATATTTCAAATGTTTTGCCAAATGTTTTAAGGGCATGTGTGCTTCTCATACTTTATATTATATGTTGCCTATATCAATGTATTCTCCTTGTTGGTATCTCTTAATTGAGGCTTAATGATCAGTTTCAAATATTTCAAATGTTTTGCCAAATGTTTTAAGGGCATGTGTGCTCCTCATACTTTATATTAAATGTTGCCTATATCAATGTATTCTCCTTGTTGGTATCTCTTGATTGAGGCTTAATGATCAGTTTCAAATATTTCAAATGTTTTGCCAAATGTTTTAAGGGCATGTGTGCTCCTCATACTTTATATTAAATGTTGCCTATATCAATGTATTCTCCTTGTTGGTATCTCTTAATTGATGTGGCAGTCAGTTTCAAATATTTCAAATGTTTTGCCAAATGTTTTAAGGGCATGTGTGCTTCTCATACTTTATATTATATGTTGCCTATATCAATGTATTCTCCTTGTTGGTATCTCTTAATTGAGGCTTAATGATCAGTTTCAAATATTTCAAATGTTTTTGCCCAAATGTTTTAAGGGCATGTGTGCTCCTCATACTTTCTGTAAATGTTGCCTATATCAATGTATTCTCCTTGTTGGTATCTCTTAATTGAGGGCTTAATGATCAGTTTCAAATATTTCAAATGTTTTGCCAAATGTTTTAAGGGCATGTGTACTTCTCATACTTTATATTATATGTTGCCTATATCAATGTATTCTCCTTGTTGGTATCTCTTAATGTTCTTAATGATCAGTTTCAAATATTTCAAATGTTTTGCCAAATGTTTTAAGGGCATGTGTGCTTCTCATACTTTATATTATATGTTGTATATATCAATGTATTCTCATTGTTGGTATCTCTTAATTGAGGCTTAATGATCAGTTTCAAATATTTCAAATGTTTTGCCAAATGTTTTAAGGGCATGTGTGCTCCTCATGCTTTATATTAAATGTTGCCTATATCAATGTATTCTCCTTGTTTGAATCTCTTAATTGAGGCTTAATGATCAGTTTCAAATATTTCAAATGTTTTGCCAAATGTTTTAAGGGCATGTGTGCTTCTCATGCTTTATATTATATGTTGCCTATATCAATGTATTCTCCTTGTTGGTATCTCTTAATTGAGGCTTAATGATCAGTTTCAAATATTTCAAATGTTTTGCCAAATGTTTTAAGGGCATGTATTGCTCCTCATACTTTATATTAAATGTTGCCTATCAATGTATTCTCCTTGTTGGTATCTTAATTGAGGCTTAATGATCAGTTTTCCAAATATTTCAAATGTTTTGCCAAATGTTTTAAGGGCATGTGTACTCCCTCACTACTTTATATTAAATGTTGCCTATATCAATGTATTCTCCTTGTTGGTATCTCTTAATTGATGCTTAATGATCAGTTTCAAATATTTCAAATGTTTTGCCAAATGTTTTAAGGGCATGTGTGCTCCTCATACTTTATATTATATGTTGCCTATATCAATGTATTCTCCTTGTTGGTATCTCTTAATTGAGGCTTAATGATCAGTTTCAAATATTTCAAATGTTTTGCCAAATGTTTTAAGGGCATGTGTGCTCTCCTCATACTTTATATTATATGTTGCCTATATCAATGTATTCTCCTTGTTGGTATCTCTTAATTGATGCTTAATGATCAGTTTTCAAATATTTCAAATGTTTTGCCAAATGTTTTAAGGGCATGTGTGCTTCTCATACTTTATATTATATGTTGACTATATCAATGTATTCCCCTTGTTGGTATCTCTTAACTGATGCTTAATGATCAGTTTCAAATATTTCAAATGTTTTGCCAAATGTTTTAAGGGCATGTGTGCTCCTCATACTTTATATTATATGTTGCCTATATCAATGTATTCTCCTTGTTGGTATCTCTTAATTGAGGCTTAATGATCAGTTTCAAATATTTCAAATGTTTTGCCAAATGTTTTAAGGGCATGTGTGCTTCTCATACTTTATATTAAATGTTGCCTATATCAATGTATTCTCCTTGTTGGTATCTCTTAATTGATGCTTAATGATCAGTTTCAAATATTTCAAATATTTCGCCAAATGTTTTAAGGGCAAGTGTGCTCCTCATACTTTATATTAAATGTTTGCCTATATCAATGTATTCCCCTTGTTGGTATCTCTTAATTGAGGCTTAATGATCAGTTCAAATTGTTTCAAATGTTTTGCCAAATGTTTTAAAGGCATGTGTGCTCCTCATACTTTATATTAAATGTTGCCTATATCAATGTATTCCCCTTGTTGGTATCTGTAATTGAGGCTTAATGATCAGTTCCAATTGTTTCAAATGTTTTTGCAAATGTTTTAAGGGCATGTGTGCTTCTCTTTATATTAAATGTTGCCTATATCAATGTATTCCTTGTTGGTATCTCTTAATTGAGGCTTAATGATCAGTTCCAATTGTTTCAAATGTTTTGCCAAATGTTTTAAAGGCATGTGTGCTCCTCATACTTTATATTAAATGTGCCTATATCAATGTATTCCTTGTTGGTATCTCTTAATTGAGGCTTAATGATCAGTTTCAAATGTTTCAAAAGTTTTGCCAAATGTTTTAAGGGCATGTGTGCTTCTCGTACTTGATATTATATGTTGCCGATATCAATGTATTCTCCTTGTTGGTATCTCTTAATTGATGCTTAATGATCAGTTTCAAATATTTCAAATGTTTTGCCAAATGTTTTAAGGGCATGTGTGCTCCTCATACTATATTAAATGTTGCCTATATCAATGTATTCTCCTTGTTGGTATCTCTTAATTGATGCTTAATGATCAGTTTCAAATGTTTCAAATGTTTTGCCAAATGTTTTAAGGGCATGTGTGCTTCTCATACTTTATATTAGATGTTGCCTGTATCAATGTATTCTCCTTGTTGGTATCTCATAATTGAGGCTTAATGATCAGTTTCAAATATTTCAAATGTTTTGCCAAATGTTTTAAGGGCATGTGTGCTCCACTCATGCTTTATATTAAATGTTGCCTATATCAATGTATTCTCCTTGTTTGAATCTCTTAATTGAGGCTTAATGATCAGTTTCAAATGTTTCAAATGTTTTGCCAAATGTTTTAAGAGACATGTGTGCTCCTCATACTTTATATTAAATGTTGCCTATATCAATGTATTCTCCTTGTTTGAATCTCTTAATTGATGCTTAATGATCAGTTTCAAATGTTTCAAAAGTTTGCCAAATGTTTTAAGGGCATGTGTGCTTCTCATACTTGATATTATATGTTGCCGATATCAATGTATTCTCCTTGTTGGTATCTCTTAATTGATGCTTAATGATCAGTTTCAAATATTTCAAATGTTTTGCCAAATGTTTTAAGGGCATGTGTGCTCCTCATACTTTATATTAAATGTTGCCTATATCAATGTATTCTCCTTGTTGGTATCTCTTAATTGATGCTTAATGATCAGTTTCAAATGTTTCAAATGTTTTGCCAAATGTTTTAAGGGCATGTGTGCTTCTCATACTTTATATTAGATGTTGCCTGTATCAATGTATTCTCCTTGTTGGTATCTCATAATTGAGGCTTAATGATCAGTTTCAAATATTTCAAATGTTTTGCCAAATGTTTTAAGGGCATGTGTGCTCCTCATGCTTTATATTAAATGTTGCCTATATCAATGTATTCTCCTTGTTTGAATCTCTTAATTGAGGCTTAATGATCAGTTTCAAATGTTTCAAATGTTTTGCCAAATGTTTTAAGGGCATGTGTGCTCCTCATACTTTATATTAAATGTTGCCTATATCAATGTATTCTCCTTGCTTGAATCTCTTAATTGATGCTTAATGATCAGTTTCAAATGTTTCAAAAGTTTTGCCAAATGTTTTAAGGGCATGTGTGCTTCTCATACTTTATATTAGATGTTGCCTGTATCAATGTATTCTCCTTGTTGGTATCTCATAATTGAGGCTTAATGATCAGTTTCAAATGTTTCAAATGTTTTGCCAAATGTTTTAAGGGCATGTGTGCTTCTCATAATTCCTCACTATCATCATAACTAAAAACTTCTTGTTTTCACTTTCTTTCTCCCTCTCTCTCTTTTATCTCTCTTTCTTTCTCTCTTTCACTCTCTCTTTCCCTCTCTCTTTCTTTCTCCCTTGCACTCTTTCTTTCCTACTCTTTTTCTCTCTTCTTTTCACTCTCTCTCTGTGTATTTTCTCTTTCTCTCTCTTTCTCTTTCTCTCTCTCTTTCTCTATTTTCTCTCTTTCTCTTGCCTTCTTTCTCTCTCTCTCTCTCTTTCCTCTCTCTTTCTCACTCTCTCTTTTTTCACTCTCTCTATATATATTTATATACATACATGAGTTGAATATATGAACCAGATCAAAATATTCCACACATATACATTTGAAAATAATTATCTAATCTTTAATTCACATGACTCGTATCTGCCCTATAAGAATTAACCCCAAACCACAAAATAATAGTACGCTGTCTATTTGTTATTTCCTCATTTTTCTATTAGACTCTAAAGAAGCATTTATAAAAGTGAAAAACATTAGATTGAGATATGTTTCCTGTTTTGTTCATTTACTTTATTCTGTCATACATACAAATGTATATGCATGTGTATATATATATATATATATATAACATAGTGATGATCCACGTGCAAATTTAAAAATCACTCGTTTCTGATGAAGGACCGAGGGCAGTCTGAAATATAAAATACAATAATAAAAATAAACAAATACTGACCAAAAAAAGTACATTTTTAAATTCAAAACTTTTTATTATATATATAACAATTTTTACACAGTTGCAACATTGAATTATGGTCAGCAATTTTTGAAAATAGGTTGCTGTTTATTATTAATTACCTGAGCTCTATAATAATTTTCACATTTTTTAAAAGGAGCGCATCAGCAAGCCAACATTTCAAAATATTTATTAAATTATTTATGTTCTTTAATTCATGAATGGTGCAAAAACTATAAATTATAGAAACAGCATGGTTCATGGGAAAAAAATGTATTTAAAAAAATGAAATTTTTATTTTAATTTAAAATCCTTCATAATTTACCTCACTTAACCTGAAGTTTATTAATAAGCATTCTTAATTTTAAAAATTTTGAAAAATCAACATTTGCCATGATAAAGTCTGTCAGACGATGAAAAGTGTTGGCTAAGATCAGTTTGCTTTTTGTCTTTATTAATATATATGTATGTATACTAGAGATAAAACAAAACTCCAGCACCCCTTATTCGTGTGCATGGGCAGTCATAACAGCATAAATTGAGTCTGATGAAGTCCTAAAGGACGAAATGCATCACAAGTAAATTTTTTCGACTTTGGTGTACAATTTCCTCAGTACAAGGGTCATTCAATAAATAAGGTGAATTTTTCTGTATAAGGACTTCTAATACAAACAGAAGATTACATTTTTTTTCCTTTACTTCTTTTTCAAAGGAATTTCAGCTTTTTTGAAGATTGAAAAAAAACTTTGAGAGTTTTGACGATTAACAAAGATGGCCAACCAAGAAGCATGCTCCAGGATTGAACAGAGGTCAGTTATCAAGTTTTTGATTGCTGAAGGGTGCAAACCAGTTGAAATTCATAGGAGAATGTCAACTGTGCATGGTGCCACATGTTTCAGCCAAAAAAAGTCTACAAGTGGGCTAAATTGTTTAAAGAAAGACAGAGCAGTGTTGAGGATGAAGACAGGCCTCGGAGGCCTACAGTGAGGTCTCCTGAGGGGATCGAATCACTCAATGACCTCATTTAGTCTGACAGAAGGGTGACAGTGGATGACATTGCAAGGACTTTGAGCCTATCTGTTTGAACAGCACACAAAATTGTCCATGATGACTTTGCCTACTCGAAGGTCAGCTGCTGGTGGGTGCCAAACGGTGCAGACCATCAACGAGCTGGACTGGTAACTGCTCCCTCATCCCTCTTACAGCCCAGACCTTGCCCCTTCAGACTTTCACCAGTTTGGTCCCTTGAAAGCGTTCATGAGAGGCAGGAAGTTTGAAAGTGATGATGAAGTCAAAAGTGCTGTGAATGATTGGCTGAGACATCAGTCCAAAGATTTTTACACCGAGGGAATACGAAAGCTTGTGCACAGATGGGAAAAATGTGTGACACTGTTGGGAAACTACACTGAAAAATAAAAAAAAAAGTAAGCTTCTATCTGTATTAGAAATCCTTATACCAAAAAATTCACCTTATTTATTGAATTACCCTCGTATGTATGTATAATAATAATAATTTTCTTATCAATAAACAAGAGGTGATGGATAAGATATATATGCAGTATGTAAATTATATGATTATCATAGATCCAATGAAAAATAGCACACAGAAGGGAAATGAAAAAAAAAATGAACATTTTTTTTATTATTTAAATCTCTAATAATAAATATTTGTTTGGAGTGAGTATACAGTGCTCATGAGCATTTGTGCTTTGTATTGCAGTGTATATTGACTTGGAATAAGAATATAAGAGTTTGAATTCCAGTTGAATTTGTTGCATTCACTCATTTGCAAATACCCTTGGGAAAGCTATTAATCTGTCTCTTCTCCCTCCAGCAATAGGTTAAATAGTAGGACAGATTTGGTTTCATAGCTTTGGTTGACAACCAGTCTACCACAGAAAGTAATGACAATCTATTGCAAGAAAATCCTCTGCTCAGTCAGTCATGTCTTTTTCGAAATATAATCCACCAAGTGTGTATCACGTATGGGACTTAACTAACTGAGCATACTGTGATCCCCCTACAAAAACAATCATGCACAAAGGGAAATGTCGGAATGAGGTGTACAGGGCTTTCTTCATTGAACAGTGAAATCAATTTTAACATGTTGAACTGTTGCTTTTTCCCCAGAAATTTCCCAAAAAAATATTTTTAAGCAAGATCGTTCAGCAGAGCACCTGCACATTAGTCAATGATTTTTTAAGTAAAAGTTTACCAAATGCAGGATCACTGATTTAGATTGTATTGCCTATGATATCACATCTCTACAGTTTTTGTTTGTTTGAGGGCCATATAAAGAATGCAGTTTAGAACAGAAAACCCCAAGCACCCCAAGACTTAAAGAATTTCAGTGAAGATGAAGAAAGTTTGATAACACCTAAAAGACATAACTGAAGTCTGCAAATGTGATTACATTTTACTTATTGATTGATTTGTTAATAATTTTGATTAATTCTACAGTTAATTTTTTAAGAATAAAATTATGTTTTTGAAATCAGCCAATATTTTTGTAACAACCTAATATATTTATGGAATAAAGTGCTCAATAACAGCGACAGAGTGTACATAAATATAAAAGTGGACATTGAAGTCAACACCCATTGGTAGCAGTCTGTTTTGCAAATATCAGGCTGTGATGATTGATTTTAAGCATGAAACAGACTGTCGCTGCTGCTTGTTGACCTTCCTGTCTGCTATTAAATGTTCCCTTTCAGAATATGTATTTATATCATAAATTTCAGTTACATGTAAAACAAAAATCACATGTTCAGACACTCTATGTTGAAAAATACTACAGACCTTTGTTCCAACCCAATATTTACCCACAGATTGTGGGAGGAGTGGTTTTATGCCTTTCCCAAGAGTACGAATTTGTAAATTGATTATTCAATTATTTACAGCCTAAAATGTTTATATTTTACAAAATTGTTTTCATAATTACTTCCAATCTGAGTTATTAATTGCTCTTTTGCAATAAGCTTTCCTCCTGTAAATCCACATCGGTATCTTCTTATTTACTAATTAATAAATGCTAATAATGGGAAAAGCACAAGATGCAGAGTTCTCTGTGCCATGTCCTTTCAGGATGCCAATGACCATTACAATTTCTTGTCCTTTGTAGCCCTTAATAAATTTTGTCTATTTGTTATCTCTACTGTAACCTTGTTCTGCCATTCATTCCCTCAAGCTTGTTAGGTAGATCATGCTTCATATGTTCTGTGAGCATCAAAATTTTTCAAGCGCTCTTTCCTTGTTATGTGCCCTAGAAATTCCAATTATCTCTTTCTAGTGTTAAGTATAAGTGTCCTTTTTGCTTCAATATTTTTCTAAACCTGTCATTGATCACATGTTCATCATCCTTCTGTAGACCAACATTTCTGTTGCATCAAGTCTTTTCTTCATCGATGAGACTATCCAACATTTGCTGTTATATAGAAGGACTGATATTGCACAACAATTTGGTACTTTTTTCTTTGTTTTTAATAGAATTTTTCTTTTTCTTAATACTTTGCTTAGCTTTTGAAAAGCAATTTTCTTTCTAATGTACATTCAGATTTCCATGTGGTAGTTTCCTTTATCTGTTAAAACACTTCCTAGATACTTAAACTGTGACACTTGCTTAATTTTGATATCTCTAATTTGTAATTTGCATGTTGGGCTGTTTCTTTTGCTAATAATCATGTATTCTATATTCAATTGTTTCTTCTCACTTTCATTCAGTAGCTTCTGAAGGAGATCTTGGAGTTTCCTTTCCTGCTATCAGCACTGTGTCATCTGAATACCTTAAGATTGTGTATTGCGAAAGAGTTCTTGAATGTATTTAGTCCATATTTAAAGTTGGTTGGTTGGATGTTTTTGCTTTATGGCATATCAACCTTGGCAGTTCATTTATT
Organism: Ascarosepion bandense; assembly: GCA_037127315.1. NCBI lineage: Eukaryota > Metazoa > Mollusca > Cephalopoda > Sepiida > Sepiidae > Ascarosepion > Ascarosepion bandense. The sequence continues at coordinate 6,502 of JBBBDQ010001032.1, read as the reverse complement.
GCGAACTAAATTTTATTTATTTATTGCTGGTAATACCTTATTCTTTTAACAATTTATTGTTGTTTTTATCTAAATTTTGTGTCTAGTAATATTTTTTCTTTTCGAGTACCAAGATTCATTGGGATTTGTTTTTTTTTAAGGGCAGGGTCTCAAAGTCCTACCCAGTTATTTAACCCATAACTGAAGGGAAGGGACAGATTAATACCTTTCCCAAGGGTACCAGTGCTTAAGTGAATGCAGAGTATTCAACTGGAATTCGAACTCGGTTCACCGATTTCTCTTTCCGAGCTGATATCCCCTGCACCACAACGCACATCTGTCACTAAACGCTTACAGCACCTGGTATTCCCAAGTGGTCACCCATCTAAATACTGACCAGGCTCAATGTTGCTTAACTTCAGTGATCGAGCAAGAACTGGTGTATTCAACGTGATATGGCTGTAAGCCCCATATCTAAAGACTCATCCTTGAATTTTATGTTTCCTGTTGATGTGCCTGTCTTTTGTACAGTCGGTCAGTTACGTGCCATTTGTGATACAGACTTGTACAATCATGTCTCATTTGATCCATGGTTGACACGGCAGAAGTTTTTCTCGCAGTAGGTTGTCATTTCTTTCTGTGGTAACCTGGTTGCCAATCCATATTTTGGAGCACAGTCTGTTTTACTATTCACTGCTTTCATCCAGATCAGTCAGTTAAGTGCCATACGGGATACACACTTGAGCAATCATGTCTCAAAAAAGACATGACTGACTGGGCAGAAGATTTTCTCACAGTCTGTCCTGCTATCCAACCCATAGTCGGAGAGAGAAGAGATGGGTTCATGCCTTTCCCAAGAGTATTCGTGCATAAGGGAATGCAACAAATTCAACTGGAATTCAAACTTGTCTTTTTGATTTCTCATACACTTTCTTTTGTACAAGAGCAAAATGCACTGAAAAGAGTGTAGTCTCACTCCAAAAGAGCTTAGTTGGCAATTCCACTGCAGACCAGTTCGATACAAGAATATCCAAGTGGCATTGGATGCCCTGTGGTATATCTTAATTTTTAAGTATGTCTTTCAGGAGAGAAGGAGTAATAAATCTATCTAAATCTAAAATTATTTATAAATGGAAATTTGTCTGTGTGTGTCTGTGTGTGTCTGTTACCTATAGACTCTGAAACAGCTGAACCGATTTTCTTGAAAATTTAATCAGTTGTACTATAAGCATCTGCAAGTGTTCTTATCTAGGTTTTGTGTTGAGGTACCCCTGATAAATATGGAAAGTCGATAATCAAAAATATCAAGTTATAGAAGGAGTGTTCCGATTTTAATCAAATTTGATACACTTATAGACAAAAACATAAGAAATGATATACAGAAATTTCAAGGTTGCAGTTCTTATAATAGTGCAGAAAATTGATAATATATACATATAAAAGGCAAGATATTTGTGTGTGTCTGTTTATCTGCCTATATGTCTGTATTTTTTCAGCCCTTTTATTTTAGTTTTTGCATCGGGTTTGGCTCTAAGTAGGTATAATTGTAGTTCTTAGTCTCAGCCATCATACCATTTACTCAGAAAAAAACTTATTTGATATCGATACCAGGAAATCAAAATTTGACTTACATCGATTCATTTTTCTTTCAGTCTACAATTTCGCTTTAACTGGAAACAGCTATTGCTTTTTAGTCTTTTGTGCCAATGTCCAAAGTGTCTGATCTCCAGGACCATGGATTAGTTTTAAAGCTTTCATTTCACCCGAGCAACGCCGGGCTACACTGCTAGTTGTACATAATACTCAGAATGGGAATTAAACGTGAAAGTAAATAATTCTGAGTAGAAGTAGTGCGCATGTGTATGTGTTTGTGTGTATGTATGTGCATATATGCATCTGTATGTGCTTGTATTTATGTATGTGTGTACCTGTGGTTTAATGGCTTGTGGTTCAGAAGAAATTGAATTTGAGTTACAACCACATTCGTTACATTCACTTATCCGCAAATATCCATGGAAAAATTATGAATTCCATCTCTTCTCACCCAAGCTAAGGTTAACTAGCAGGAAAGAATAGGTTCTATAGCATTTTTGGCAAACATCCTTGAGATGATGTCTCAATAAAATCACCCATCTTCTAGCAAGCCTGAGTCACTTGTGGAGGATGCAATGACCAACAAAAACACACAGTGATGGACATCATTCAGTCATGTGAGTTCTGCCTCAGGTAGAGAAAGTGTTTCTTTATGTTTTGTGTTTGTAAAAATATTTATGTGAGTCTCCGTGCATGCATACATACATGTACTGGTGTCATCATATGTAAAAGTCAGAAAACAAAAACCTTACAGGTATGTGTTTGTGTATCTATGCATATGCGTGTGTATCATATATGTTTGTACTTATGCATATGCATGTATCTACATGTATGTGAAATTGTGTATATATGAGCATGTATATATGTGATTACGTGCTAGTTTTTATGTATGTCTGTGGCTATGTGTCAGTAGATGTTATTTCAAAAAATGTCCTTCCTTTTAATATTTTATAGAAGTTATTAGCTTTTTCTTTTACTCTTTTTCTAATGATCATCATTCCAGTAAAGGATGAAGAGCAGAAGAATTAATAAAAGCAGAATTTTGAGGTTCATAAGATCAAAGATGGTAAAATCCAAAGGTACAGTTTTCACAGCTTTAAGGAATAATAGTGATTTGTTTTCCTAGACAAAATAGATTTCTCTAAAATTGGCAGTTGGACAGATTGGGGAAAGTGATGAAGAAATTGAATACCAGGAATAACCGTTTTTCACCTGAAATGACAAAAATGAAAAGAGCTGGAAATATAACACCGATTCTTCAGCATCTTAACACTCAAAATAGTCACAAGACTCTGAAGCTTTTTTTATGGAACTGAAAACAAATATGGACAAGCCGAGCATGTTAACAAAAAAATGATATAATCTAGTTCACTGTTATAAATTTAGAAATAAACAAAATCTCAACAAGTTACAATGAAGTAATTCGTTCAAGCTGAGAATATTTTAGTATGACAGCTGGCAAAATATTAAGAAAAATGAATGAAGCAGATTTACATGATGGAGCATTTTTTAATCATTTTGACACATACGGCAGTGAATGCTAGACAATATCATCGAAAATGAGGACAAAACTGGAAACAGCGGAAATATGGTTCTACAGAAGGATTCTGCGGATATCGTGGACTGAGCATGCAAGCAACGATGAGGTGGAAAGAATGGCAACCAAAAGGAAATTAATACTGAGCATCAGGAAGAGACAACTGAAGTTCCTGGGACATGCAATGAGGAAGGAGAGCCTGGAGAACCTGATACTAACTGGCCAGATAGAAGGAAAGAGAAACAGAGGAAGGCAGCGGATAACATATTTGCAGGGCCTGATCAGGTGGATGACGGAATGTGGGTTGCCAGGAGTAACAGCAGCAAACATACTAGGAGCCACAAGGGATAGGGAGACGTGGAGAACCATGATCGCCTACGTCTTGAAGGGACAATGCACATAGAAGAAGAAGAAGAAGAAGAAGAAGAAGGTGATAATGACAGGAAATTACAGGGATTGAAAGTGATATATATATATATATATATATATATATGCAGAGAAGTGTGATTTTGCAAAATGGCAAAATAGATTGAAATACCCTTCAAAAGATATGATTCTGTGTCTAGGTGTATTACAATGCATTAAAATCTACCCAAGTTTTTGTTGATATCTAAGTGTAAGGATTTCAAACATTTAACAACAACAACTCATCTTTTAAATGAAATATAATAAAGGTTATTTTCTGGGGAGGTGGGGAATGGAAGCCGAATGTCAGTTGAAATAAGTTTTGTATATTCTTTTCAGAAATATACAATTACAATAAAATGTTTAATTTTCCTTGAAATAACTTATATCCAGAGAGGTGTGATTTTGCAAAACATCTAAATAGATTTAAATAGCCACAAAAATATATGGGTCTGTGCCTAGGTGTATTAAAATGTTGAGATCCATCTAGCCAGGTTTTTGTTGCTATCTGAGTGTCAGGATTCCAAATATTGAACAACAACACATCTTTTAAATCTAAATCTATCTATCTAACATTATTTATAAAAGGAACTTTGTCTGTATGTGTGTGTGTGTGTGTGTGTGTGTGTGTGTGTGTGTGTGTGTGTGTGTGTGTGTGTGTGTGTGTGTGTGTCCATTACCTATAGATACTGAAATGGCTGAACCGATTTTCTTGAAAATTTACACAGTTGTACTATATGCGTCTGCGAATGTTTTTAGCTAGGTTTTGTGTCGAGGTACCCCTGATAAATATAGAAAATCGATAATCGAAAAAATCAGGTTATAGAAAGAGTGGTCCAATTTTAATCAAATTTGATACACTCATAGAAACAGACATAAGAAACGATATACAGAAGTTTCAAGGTTGCAGTTCTTACAATAGTGCAGAAAATCGATAATAGATATATATATATATATATATTTATATATAAAAGGCAAGATGTTTGTGTGTGTGTCTGTTTATCTGCCTGTATGTCTGTATTTTTTTCAGCCCTTTTATTTTAGTTTTTGCTTCGGGTTTGGCTCTAAGTAGGTATAATTGTAGTTCTTAGTCTCAGCCATGTTATCATTTACTCAGAGAACTTATTTAGACTTCAAAATTCGGTTTACGATGAAAACAACTTATTTGATATTGATACCAGGAAATCAAAATTTAACTTACATCCATTCAATTTTCATTCGGCCTTCGGTTTTGCTTTAACTGGAAACAACTATTGATTTTAGTCTTTCGTGCCAACGTCCAAAGAGTCTGAACTCCAGGGCCATGGATTAGTTTTAAAGCTTTCATTACACCCGAGCAATGCCGGGCTATACTGCTAGTATATATAAAAATGCAAAAATCAATAAATATAACAACAAAAAAACACATCCACACAAAATGCTTACTTCAAGTTAGAAAGGTAAGATTATAGCTTAAATATAAATATACATATCTCAGCCATTATAAAAAGAAATGTGCAATATCGCCACTGTCTGTATGCCATTTTTAAGGCCAGCTTCACTTTTACAACCTCTCTTACCCACGTGGCAAACATAAAGTTTGTCTGTGTTACCTATGTTAGAAAATTACCAGTCTTGTGATGTTTTAATACCACAGCAGATTTATAAACCTTGTCTAATAACCTGCAGGTCTTTCTGGTAGAATTACATTCACAAGATGTTGCACCTAACCTCTCTTAAATGTAAGGGTGACTTTTTCACAAATACTGCAAGAGTTTTTGTGTCATAGCTTTGGGACAGACTGTATTTTTCCTGTTCTAATTGCGTGCTTTTTGTTGAAATGCTCAATTATCTTCTGCTCAAAATTGTTGCAGCATTCCCAAATCAAACTTTTCCAACCAGATCTATCTCCAGCAATTAATTTCCAGTTTCCAATATTAATGCCGAGTGTCTTTACGTTTCACTTAACTACATCGTTAAAATCTTCTTTGTCTGTATGTTTGCAATTGTGATAGAAATAGTTCGTTAAAAGGTTAAAAAAAAAGTAAATTTATATTTTTTAAGGTTTTATTGAAATGTTATTTAAGTTTCCACATGTCCTCCATCATTAGCAATACAAAGGGCAATACGATTTTGCAGTTCATGGATAACATTTGCCAACTGATTGACAGTAATGCCTGAAATCACATTAGTATCAATAACTATACTTAAAACTAGTTACATCAAACTTTATAACATTTTTTAGAGATTATATTGATATCACAAATACAAATTAGAAATTTTTTAAAGTGCACACTGACTTTATGGACACCCTGTATATACATTGTCCTATGTTGATAGCATAACTCTTAGTTACATGCGTTATGCAATCTTCAGTTGCATTTTTCAAACTGACAGTTTAACAGATTTGAATTTAAGTTCACTCAGTGTTCATGGGAGTTAAATGTTATAAAGTTAAATTACTGCTTTTTATTAACAAGAGTAAAAATTTTAATATACTAAGGTTACATATAGATAAATTTTAATATACTAAATTTTAATATACTAAATTTAATATACTAAATTTTAATATACTAAAAATTTTAATATACTAAGGTTACATATGGATAAAGAATGAAGATTAAAATCTTGATTAGAATTTTAAAATTAAAAAGTATTAAAAAATATGCAGAAATCAAGGTTGTTTCTGATTTCTGCATTTCTATGGGAGCATATGATTCTGTTACTGCTGTGATTTGGTCGAACATTTTTGCTCTGAAATCTTAGGAACATGTTCCATTTGTGTAATACTGAACATTACTGAGATGACAGATGAATAATCTTCTGTAAAAAAGGCAATCTTAGAAAGGATCTAATTAAATTTTTCAAAGACCACGATATTAATATTACCACCATCACTAAAGCTAAAGTTCTCTGTGTCTCTTCTACAAGTAATTTCATGGCTTCTGCTCTGATGAACTTAGCTTACTGGTACACCCTATCTATAAATTTACATGAGCCACAAGATTG